>BJBW01000386.1:169202-194031 GCA_004320125.1 Scolopax mira | reverse complement strand
CCTAACCCAGGAGCATGACTCTGCACTTGGCCTTGTTGAACCTATGAGGTTCACATGGACCCATTTCTCAAGCTTGTCAAGATCCCTCTGGATGGCATCCTGAGGATTTGTATGAATATAAATACTTCAAAAATATTAATTGAAAAATGGCAACACTTGCAGAATAACATATTCACAGAATGCTATTGACATGTCTACTTGCAGTGCAAACACTGGAGTCTTGTTCTACCTGAGAAGAATGTCTTGAGAGAAATGAAAGAATCTAGTCTGTGTTTTTTCTCTATAGTGCCAAAACTAACTAGCTTTAAGTTACATTTGTAGACTTTATATGTGGCTTCGTTAATTTGATTAAATGTTTTTAAGAATACACTTTTAAAAACCTTCATGGTATGTGTTTTTTATGAAGGAAGAATAACTGAGAAGTACTTGTTACTGTCTATCTAGAAGATAATGATTTTCTGTCAGTATGTTCAGTTTTAGTACTATTAATAATAACGTTAAGTTCTTACATGCTATTTTTCATCCAGAAATAAAAAAATGCCTTAGGAAAATTCATTTCAGCTCTGTGTCACAGTAAGACTCATGAAGTGATTAAAGTAAGGACATCAGTGCAGAGAGAACCCTTATGTTCCAGGCTGATGCTTGAACCAAACAATCAATATTCATTTTGGGTGCAATAGGACCTGCACAGTTCATCCAGGAACACACAGCAGATCAAAGCTAGTCATCAAGCAGTGTGTTTCCTAGTAAGGGTCATTTAGAAACAAAACAACTCCCCAAGTGTGAGTATTTCTAAGGAGGCCAAAAAAAGCATGCTGGCAATATCCATGAGCTCTCCAAAGATTAAACGTCCGTTACGTAGTAAATGCTGTATAATATAAGTACTCAAGGCATTGCAAAGAGATATTACCATAGCATATCTATATTACAATTAAAATAAGGGGTGTAAACCTGTTTTATGTGTTTCAAAATAGGTTCAGTTTGCAGCACAGTAAATGTTACTGCTTGCTAGTTGGACATGTTCATGCATCACTAGATGATACAGTTAAACTCAATAAACAGGATATTTGTAGTAGAGCAAGTGAGAGAGAGGGTTATATTCAATAACTTTACAATTACTAACCACAGGTGCTTTGATCGAGTTAGGCATAACACTTGAATAGAACAATCAGTAAAAATGTATGTTATATAGAGTGATGGTGTATGTGGGAGCGATGCAGCTGGGAAAATAGAAGAAATCCCAGTGTATTGGGATGTTTTCTTGGCTTGAACTTTAGTGGTTACAACAGTCTGTTATCTTGTATTTGTCCTAACATCTGTATTATGTGAGTGATGCTCTTTTAAGCTTTTGATACGTGCTGTTCTGTGTTCATTGATTTATGAATGATCACAAACACGGAGCTAATGTTTTATGCCAGATCATTTAAGAAAAAGAGGATGATCATTTGTGAGTTAAATAAAATGGGTTATAGAGAATCCGTTTCTATATCCCTACTGTCAGCTACTTCCTCATCAAAGTAAGTAAACTGAGCATGCTATTTAATAAGAGGCAAAATTGCTGCAATAGCCTTTTACTGAGTGACCTATACACTAAACTTGTTGTATGTAACTAACCCTACTGAAGTCCAATTTTGCCTTAGTTTTTAGTAAGATGATGACATTAAAGATAGTGCAGTTGCTTGAAAATAGTGTCTAGTGAAGCGTATTGCCACATCTGGAATTAAGGCAAAGGACAAAAAAAAAGTTCTTTGTCCAAATTAGAACCATGTGAATAGCTATACATTTTATAATAGTAATTTTTATTTACTAGTAATATTTCAAAATAGTTGTAATAGGTCTTTGGTACCAGAGTTTCCATATGATTGAGGGATGGCAAATGTAAATAAACATTTTAAAGAAGGGTGGAGGGGGCTAGAGGTTGCAGGTAGCTGTAGCCCTGTTAGTCTGTGCCTAATAGTATGCAAGGCTTCAGAAGAAATTTTGAAGATGCAGCAATACATAATGATTACAATAATAAATACAGGAAACACAGTTTTCTTTTTTCAAAGGAAGAAAACTGCAACTGTACTAAAAGACGACATACCAAACTAATCTATGACTGCAATAAATGCAAATAAAAGCAGACAGAAACCATTAAAATCAAAACAGCTTTGCTTTTTTATAAGGGGTGGGATCATAGACATTCTATTAGTACGTCTTCGTGGTTTTCACTCTTTTAAAGTAATTGTTCCAATTCCGTATTGTTGCCAAACTGTATATGGGGCACAGTGATCTTGCTATTTTTTTATTTCAATGTAGTTTTTATCTTGGAGTATGGGTGTGAGTAAAATGGCCCCTTTTAGCTAAACTGGAAGCCTTTGTAGCTTTTTCAATGTGAGTATGTGCTTATGTCTTTCCAAGGTTCACTTACATCCTGATAAATAATCATCAGGTTGAAAAATTCTTTGGGACTTTTACTTGTCTGTAAGTGATTCAATACTTCAGATTTCTGTTGTTACTGGGGAGTTTGTTGAGTTACCTGCAGTGATGAACTTCTTACCTTGACAGAGTGGTGGGATGGGCAGTGCAGGTTTGTTATTAGGTGATGGCTTCTAGCTGTCAGCCATTATGAGTTTTCCATGCCACATCACCTCTGTATTTAGAGACAGATTGTTCCCCCTGATTCTACATTAAATAAAGCAATTTGCCTGGATGCATCATCAGCTTGAAACAAAGTAAGGCAAAAGAAGTTACCTACCTCTTGTGAGTTCTAGAGTTCTGTAAAGAGAGTTAAAATTGTAAAGAAGTCATCAGTAAAACAGGTGAAAAGCCAATTATTTGGAATTTTATTCCCCAAGCTTTATTGTCTATTGGTTTTAAAGCATAGTTTCTTTCTTGATTTCCTAAGTGTAATTAATGCTGGACGTGAGGACGTAATGTACAACTGTCTTTTGCAGTCTTATAGAACGTGTTTCACATAATTTTACTTCCACAAAACATCAGAGAAGTATTCCACTGCAATTTCTGTTTTGTGTTTTTAATGTTCAGTGTTTTGCTGAAATACTTTTTTCCCAGCTCGCTGCCTCAGGTCTGGAACATTTTTCCCCTCTTGATTCTAATGAAAAGGTGAAAACACAGAAGAGAAAGTTTATGGCTGTAACTTTGTTCTTAGAGACGGACTGGTTATTTTAATCATCAACCAAAGCTTAGAAGCCCTTGCTTGTTACTGCAACCTTTTCCACCTTTGTGAGCAATGTTCAGTGACATTAAGGAACTTTATGACAAAGTGATACCACCTAATGAGCTATAAGATAGCAGGCATTTAAGATGAAGGCTAATATTGAAAGAGACTGGAGTTCTTTGTCTCTTCTTCATCTTCAGTTTGCTAAGTTAGTGCTAGATTGTGCCTGTCTGTTGATCTCTCCAGAATTAGGAATGTGCAGCTATTGTAACCCAGTGCCTGTTACCCCAGTTCCTCAAGGGGAAGTAATTTGCTGCTCAAAGGGGTAGTGTACCTTCTCCTCTGTTAGCATAAGTCTTTTCTACCCCTTCCTAGATTCCTCTACTCACTTGTCCATGAGAATGTGTGTGCATCCCTGTGTACAGCCAAACAAACACTGCTATCACTCATCCCATTGTTAGCTCTTTGGGAACACTGCAGTAATATTACTTCATTGGTTTTGCTTCAAAGCTTAGAACTAGCTAGAATCTGAACTTTAATACATAAGTAGTTAATTTCATAAAGAGATGAGTCATTTAATATATACATAATCCACTTATGAGATGAGTTGGAGCAGTAGTGACATTTTGTAAGGAGAACGTAGGCTAGAGTTGAGCCCTTAAACTCTTTGCAAAAAGGTTTAATACGTTTCCTTTTTGTGTCAGTGCAAACCTAGATTTAGATGTGCCGCTTATTTTTATGGTCAAATGAGTTTAGACTCAAGGCACAAGTCTCAAATTTACATATGATTTACAAACATAGCTTGAAATGAAATAATAATACAAGTTCAAGCCTATCACTTTCAAAACTCAGTGCTTTATCTATACTCCATTAAATAGATTTCCCCTAGAGTCCTTGCACATACTTTGTAGCTATGTAGCTTTGATTACAACTCTTAGAAGAGAGGAGTGGTCTGGCCCATTCCAATTTGTCTGCTCCAGGTTGAGAAGAGGATTTATAATATCTCCATTTCTCCTTTGGAAGGTCTTAAAGCTACAAAAATTTTGGTAAAAGCAAGGACGAAGTTCTTTTACTTATTTACATGATTTGAGTAAGGCTAACAAAAACTGGCAGTCTCACTTCAAGATTACAAATAACAGAAAGAGAAGTATAAACTTCAAGGTTGTAAATATTGCCATATTTCAACTGCCAACACTGAAAAAAGTGTAATTTACATGGAATCCTTCTGAAATAGGCCAGAATGTGGCCTTTGTTTGTTCTTTCTCTAATGAGTGGCCTATCTGTCCACATTTTGCTTAAAGCCAGTTTATTAGTGTTTATTTTCTCCAGGCCTCTCAATTTCAAAGTTATGCAAGACTCTCTGTACGTCCAAGGCCACCTTTTTCCTAGTGCTTAATTTCATTTCAGTTTTAGTGATGGTTGTGCCTGGGTGAAATGGGTTCGGGTTATAGCCACACACGGAATTTTAATTCAGGTGTGTCCTCTACAGGTACCTAATCTGTCCTTCATAATCAACATCTATTTCTGTAAACAATTAATAGGTTGCACCATTGCTCCTTTCCCAAGATTGGCTAATTGTGAAGAAGTCCTGATTTGCCATGTTTTAGTTCAGATTCTAATGATTCAAAAGTTAATTTAATGTCTCTTGTACTTAGCGAGCGAAAGTCAAGGTGTTTGAATGTTTGTGTGCAATTCCTGTTGTCTACACATCTGGTCCCACCCATCTGATTTATCTATACCTTTCTCTGTTACTGCTTCTTGGGGTATGGAAATGAATGTCTTTGCTGAGATGACTGGCAAAAAGTGTCCATGCTGTGCCTACATATCAGTTTGGGTCCTTAGCAAACATGTAAAAGAACTTCTTGAGATGCACTAAGCCCTGGCAAGAACAGGAACAACTTTCAGATCTTAGGTACCTTGTGCCCAGGTGCCTTGGCCCTCGGCCACCCCACCAAATTCCTGTATTTTTCTTGGGTTAACAAAGGCACAGGTAGCTTGGGCGAGTCCGCAGAGGACTACTTGAGAGATAAAAAGCTTTCTCTGACCTTCCCTTTACTATTTTGTCAGAACAGTACTTTGATACACCACAAAATATGGATTAATGTGTACAAAATCCTATCATACATGTTTTATTAGTGCCAGGTGCATAATAAGTTCACAAAATTAGATCAGTTCCCCTGATCAGCCTTTGGGTAATACAGACAAAAAGTATTTGTTCCATTCTGTCATGTTTTTGAAGCACGAGGGAAGGATCTAAACAATTTCTTTGTCTTTTTAAATGGGAAGTTATAAAGATACCGGGTAATTTATAGCAAGATAAGTCTATTGTTTAGAAGTCTCTTAAAGGGAATCTCCATCACCCTTCCCTGACTGGGAACCAAAAAATACCCTTTAAGTGATTGTTCCATTGAGAAGATGACTCTGTGGAATACATTGTTCTTATTTATAGAATAACCTTTGTAATGCATTTTAAAAAGAAAAGGAATAAAATTGTACTAAAGTAATGCATTTTGTAGCCTGAGTGAGAAGTGTAGGAATAAGCTTTTGTGAGCAAAAAGTTGTGCAGTAGGTAGGAAACCTAAGTACCTAAACAAAAATCTGACTATTGAGCAATGAGTAGGATTGCAGAGAGTAACACCCAGGCCCTGTGCCAGTGATTCCCAGCATTCCCTGCTGTTTCCTCTGGGCTGAAGTTACAAGAACTGGCTTGGTGTTTTAGTAGGAGCTTGACTTGGGCTCCAGAGTACGTGAACAAATCAAAAGGTTAAGTATGGTTAGGTGATGGTGTATAAGCTCTGCAGATTGTGTTTATTTTATGTGCATCCACTGTCACTGACCCATTTGTAGTTTCCATCATCTGCTCCATTGCTCCAGCTGCAGCAAGATTGCTTTCAGTATAGTGCCTTTGATTGTTGCATTCAATACCTGTAACCAAGCACAGTCAAGAGGTATTTGATTTTACTTTTGTTACTGAATGTTTATTTTCATCTACCTTCTCATTTAATTTTTTTATCAACATTCATTCCAGGTAAAAGGAGATCACTAAGAGAAACAGGGCAAGTAAATAAATAAAAAAACTATGTGATCAAGGGATATTCCTGGATAGTCTAATAAAAGCAAAACTTTGCAAGAATCCAGTGTTTGTTACTGTGAACGTACTTTTAGCTTGTTTCTCTTTTTTCCAAGGAATCTAGAACATTATCTCTTAGTTTCATAAAGTGAGAATAAATAAAATCCTGTGTTGCCTCCAACCATAGTAATAGCACAGGTGATCAAATTTCCAGAATGCAGTTATCTTCCTCTGCCAAAAGAAGTAAAAGGCTTTTATGGTCTCTTCCCCCATTTGTACTTTGGTGAATCATGACGTCTATATTCAGGATATTAATTCAAAATACAAGCTGATGGCAAGAAAAGGTTTTTTGAAAGTAAATTTCTTTTACCACATGTTAACTTACTGTAAAGATTAGCTGGTAGATTGAGTAGTAAATCAACTCTGGGCACTACTGAAGGATATTTCTATTTAGGTCTGTCAAGAAAAAAAGCCAAAACCTAGCTTTAGGCTCTTCATTGCTTTGACATTTCTGTGCTGTCTAAAAGCTAACTGTAATGCAAATATAAAAAGAATACTTATTAAGTTTGATTAATTATATTGTAGATAAATCTATTCGACATGCAATTAACTAATATCACACAAGCAACAAATGCAGTTATATTTTCTAATATCAAGTTAATAACAAAAGTTATATAAAATGCATTTAAAGGTATATAAATAAAATAAATCTGGATTAAATTTCAAGTAACAGAAAAGAATTATTAACTGGTTAAGTGACAGCAGTAAGAAAGTGAAAGAGTTGGGTAAGTTGTGATACTGCTACAGAAAAAAGGAATTTCCATGGCTGTTTTCCTGACGTAAGACTTCACAATTTAGTGCTGATTCTGGTTAAATAAATTTCTATACTTTTTATCTTAAAGGGCACTTTTCTTTGGTTTGAGTAACCATGTGGATAGACTTTATTTATGAAAGCTGAATCAGAGATGCAATCTTCTCCCTTTGTTGAGCCGTGGTACAGTGTGTTGGATGCAGATGCAGTTTAATGTGTATTCTGCTTCAATTCCTGTCTTATTTATTGTTGTGTAGGCTGTTATATAGCTACTGGGGTCTTCTCTAAGGCAGTGTTTATCTTCAGCAACAAATGATACAACGTAGAATAATTTTTTTAAAAAAAAAGCTTTTGGCATATTGTATCAATCAGCTGGTTCTGTCTAGAAAATTAAACTATTACTGCTCTTTTAAATACATCAGTGAAACAAACTAAAACCAATTAGCTTTGATTTAAAAGCAGGTTGAGTGTTATTGGAAGGGAATGGACATATATTTTTGTGATGTGATCATTTCCTTTGACTTTCAAAAGGATCTTTGCATAGCACAAGTTCAGGTTGAGAGGAATATCATGCAAGAGCTTGGGAATGGGATTCCTTGTCATTGGTTGTGATTTGAGGATCAGAATAAAAACCACTCTGGAATGTATTTGTATTTCTGTTGTTGTGGTTCCTAGTTTCCCACTGTGTTCAGGCCCCTGGTCGTTGCATGTAGAGAATGGAGAGGCACAGTGTCTGCTGTGTGGTTTGGTGGGACTGTTGGAGGTCATACAGGCAAAAAGCAGCGTATGCCCTGTTGTTTCTATGGGTATAACAACAAGAGAATTGTATGTATAGATCCAAACATTCATACACAGACATAACTGGGATTAAAATACGTAGCTAACAGAAAAGTTCATATAATCTCTCTCTATATAAGGGCAGGAACTCAGCCAAATATTCCCACAGAGAATAGCTAAAAAAACCCTGTTGTTTTCTCAGAAACAATGGGTCTGCTAAAGGATTAAAATTGAAACGAGAGTTCAGACTTTGCAGTATCTGTAAAGGAGTGTAGCCATCAGTGCCCCAAATTAAAAGCTCTCTTCAAGGAATCTCAGTGGAATGACAACTCCTGATTTCTGTGGGGCCAAGAGAAGAAAAATGTTTACATTTTTATACTTCAGTCCTTTAAAATGTCTTGCTTCCTGCAAGAGAGGAAGCAAAAAGGGCACATAATAAGACTTCTTTTTGCACATGGAACAAGGCTGGATGTAACTTTTATCCTTGGCTGCTTTATTGCTCCCCAACTCTATCCCTCTTATCCTTCTTTGAACAATTTGCCACTACTCTGTGCCAGCAGGAGCTTTAGAAGGCAGCCATCTGCACTGGCTGCTATGTTTGGGACTCTCTTAATTCCTAATGTCCTGGAATGGAGATTTCACTCTGTCCAGAAATCCCAGAAGTCGTGTTTGAGGCTGGGAGATCTATACCCTGCCCCATCCCCTTAGTTCTGCTGCTGAGAAATGGTCATTTACTCCCATCTTGGGGAGGTGAATACAGCTGGTATCAACTCTACCCTTAAAAAGTACACAAAAGTTCTACTATAATTTAATGTAAATACTGCCAAATAAATGAGGAAAATTTTCATAGTAATGTTTTAAGTGGGTCACTTAAGTTATGCAGTTCACTGGAGAAAAAGTGAAGCTCTCAGTCACAATAAAGGGTCATCAGATGTTTCTGTAGTGGCAGTACTCAGGAGGATCCCATTGTGCTATGCAAGTATGGAAAAGAGACAATGCTTGTCTTCAGTGTGTTTTCACTGCAATAAATCGTACTTAAACTGGAACTGTATCTGCAGTAGGTTATGTTGATTAATTTAGAGACATCAGGCAGAGTTTTCTTCTCTTTAATTCAATCCTGAAAAATACAAACTCTCCCAAGTGCTTCTCTTGGCTCTCATGTCTTCCTGTTTCCCTCCTAAAAGTTCACTTGTATCTTTATTATGGGGGACTTTGGGAAGACTGTTAGGGTATTGCCTCGGAAACAGAGTAGACCTTCCCAAATTCCTTCTGTTCAAGGAGAAAATTACTTTACATCAGTTAAAAGGTTCTTCTGCCTCTTCAGTGACCTGTCTTTCCCCATACCCACTGTGTAACAGATGAGTTGCAGATTGATGGAGGCTGTTTCCCCCAGGAAGGAAGCATGTTTACAACAATCTGGTTTTTTGACAGTTTTGTCTGGTTCATTATACTTAGTTGGTATTTCACTTGGTTTTCTCATCCTGAAGCATTGTTCCATAATTGCCATTTTTAAAAGACAAAAGTGATCATAGTGATTTTCTCAGATGAGTCATGAAAGCCTCTCTGAGATACGGTAGCACATTTATTAATCCAAGTGACGAGATACGGGAGGCATCAAACATTAAAGATTGTCCGTGTCCTCTGTTGAGGTATGTACAATTGCACTTCATTGTAATAGTCTACAAATAATGAATTCTCCTTTATTCATTAAGCAATAATAAAAGGAGATAGTGCCTTTTTGGGACCTCTTAACAGAATAGTTTGGGCCTTTTCTCAAGGTTTTCTTCAGTGCTGAGCAACAGTTGCATGGGTTGTGTTGTCTGAACAGCTCTCTTTCTAACAGTGGGATCATACAGAGTGCTTAAGTCAGATACATGAAGGAGTACCTGGAACTTCAAGATTTGTCAGGAAACATGTAGGAAGGGGAGTCTTTAATTAGATTTTAAGTAGAGAGTTGAGTTTGACACCTTCCTTTAAGTATTATGTCCAACAAGGACAGAAATCCAGGTCTTTGCCAACATAGGCTTGTTGCGCACTGGGGAACATTTACAGAACATTCCCACTATTGCATCTCCACTGACATTAGTGGTATGAGGAGCTGCAGTATTCACAGCTCTCCAGCACTAGCAGCTGTTTCAGCGCTGTGTTAATTAGATTGGCACTGAGCTGGTTTAAGAGACATGATGCCACTGACAGCTGCTGGGGTGCCATCAACACTAGGGCTGCCAGCACTGATAAAGCTGTAGTCGTGTTGGTAGCTGTGGCAATTATTTGCAGAGTTCTCCACAGTAAGTAAAACTGAGAGATGTGGGCTGAAGCTATAGTATGTATATGAATGTGTGTATATGATTTAATTTATTCCCTGTTTTCCCCTAGCATCCTACTCACATGTGTATGCTTTCCTGGTCCTTTGTGAAAAACTGAAAGTCTCATGAATCATGTATCTTCTGGTTTGATACAGTCTTAGATGAGGGGAGAGTGGAGGACACAGGAAAGCTTGGTATTTAGGATCAAGGATGTGAAGCACTATCATGGAATCGTAGAATGCTTCAGGTTAGAAGGGACCTTAAAAGTCAAGTTCCAACCCCACTGCCATGGGCCTCCCACTAGACCAGGTTGCTGCGTTTGGGTAAGAGTTTAGTAGTGAAAATAATTATTGCATTGTGCAATCTGTGAAAAGGTGACTAGTTGTGTGTCTGACTGATAAAGTACTTTAAAAACCTTTCAGTGCCCAACTCAATGGTCTCATCCACACGTGATGTACGTGATACCTGTTTTCCTCTTTGAAGCAAGAGATGTTTTCATGAACCAAACTTATTTCTAAGGAAGTATAATTTACAAATATAAATTAAATATAAAATAATAAAGATACGTTGTTATAAATTTATAACGATAAATAAATATAAAGTACAATTTGTAAGGATAGGGTGTCTGCATATGAGAATGTGTCAGATCATTCATTTTTTGTACGTTTCAATTTTTTGTCATTTGTCTTAAAATTTTAAAAGGGTAGAAACACTTCATGGAAACCATAGGTCTAATTTTTATTTCTATTTTCCTTATTCCATTTACTTAGATTACCATTGTTCTTGACAATACTTCCTTTACTGGAAATTAGCTCTGCTTGTCTTGACTGATACATGATGTTTCTTAATAAACTCTTTGAAGGATATGCAGTTTGAAAAATACTGTTGGACCAACAAAGAACATCATTGTCCCCATTCTGTTCCTTTCTAATACCATTACGTTTGAATCAACAAGGATGAGATTTGTCAGAATTAGCTCTTGGGCCTCATATTGGAGTAATTTTGTGACCAGTCACTTCTACAAAAAGTTGCTTCTGTGCATGCAAAACCTTGTAAAGAAATAAGAACAAAATAGCATAAAGAGTTTGTTTAAACAATCTTGTACTCCAAAGAGTAGTTTAAAGGAGATTTCAGATACTTTTCCGCAGCTGCGGAAGTCAGCAACGTGCTTTTTTAAATTGTGTGAAATACAGAAGGTAGGAAATCCCTTTTTTCCCCTGCTTTATTTTAATGTATGTAGCCAAACTGGCATGGCCCCCTCTGCAGCCGTGCCTGTACCCATACAGAGGACCAAGTTAACACCCACCTCCTTTTCCAGACAGATGCACACACATTCAGGCTAAATGAAATACTCATTTGCGGCTAAATTGCCTGTGGCAAATCTTCAGAAGACCTCTACTGGTTGGTTGATAAATTGTCTACTCAGCCATGAGCATGCTGATCTCTAACAATTGTTTTACTCAATCACATATATACAGAGTTTGTCTTTAAAAGTCCAAAAGTCTAAATTTGGTAAATTTTCTTGAATATGAAGGAAAATGCCAGCCTTTTATCTACTCTGTATAAAATACCTGACAATTTCTTTCTACTTGCCTTAAATAAAAATTCCCATCTTTATGAGGAAAGCTTATAGCTTTTAAAAGTGTAATATATATGTCCAATGTAGATTAGTTGTGTTGATTACTTTTTTGTATTTGCAGCACAAAATACAAATAGCAATGTGTGTGAGAGTAGCTCCGATGGAGTAAGCGGAAGGTGGTACATGTGAATAAATATTACTCCTTCATTCTTGTATATTTTAGTATGTATTACCTGCACTGGGAAGTGATAAAAGCAATTCTGAGCTCCAGTCAGTTGAGACCATAAGAAAATTGTAATTACAAGCTTTCAGAAAAAGTGTTTATGATACCATATGACAAGCACATTTGCTAAAGATCAATATAATTATATTACTTGGTAAGGCCACAATTTAGCTCTGCTCTTGTTCTGTGTAGATAATTTCTAGTTTCTAAGACTCTGTAGAACTGTAGATCCTCTTGTGAAGTAGACATGACAGTGCTACCTATCACATACTGTTCTTTGACTTTTTTTGTTCTTGAAAATATCATCCTTGAATAAGTATATTTATATTCATATTCACAAATAACCATGAAATATTCATGTGTGCATAAAAATGGATACTTGATTTCTCACCTAAACCCTTAGCTGAATTCAGTAGTGAAAGTTTACTAAAATTAGTGAATTTAGACTAAGGTTTTCCATGGTTTGATAAAGGCTACAATTTTACAAATCCATACTGTTGTAATGAGAACCTCGGATGACTTAAATTGTCATACTTACTCTTGTGCATGATATTTTGAATGTGAAAATAGTTGAAGATTTTTACAAGCAGGGGCTGCTTAATGATTTCACAGTATATTCCTGCCCCCCGTTACTGTGTTATTCTTAGTCCTTTTCTTCATTTCCAAGTCCTTTTCCCAAGAGATTCCATCTTTTTTCTTGCTATGAAAGTGTATAGTTTGTGACTGTGACACTGCAAAACTTTGTTTTACAGTAAGATCAGACCCACAAGAGGAGAAGATTGATAGTGTTAGTAGTAACAGCTTTTTCCATACACAAAGGAGTAATCAAGCCTGACTTGAATACTTGCAGAGTGTAAAAAAGAGTTTTTAGTGATTTTTAGCTCCTGGACATATAATATATACATTAGTGTATGCGTTAGAAGAACTGAAGTCAGCCACTGGACAGTAGCTCTCAGTGAGCATTGATTAGAAGGTGCTCCAGAGGTGAGAGGGATGAAGGCATGATGGAAACATGTAAAGGGTCAGAAATATGACCAGTCTTCCTCATCTCTCTCTGCTCCCTTTCCATTCAGTTCTTTTGACTTTGCTCTGGAATTCATAGTCGTAGCACCAAGGAAGTGATTGAAAGAAACCTGAAACAATTCTTCGCAAAATGTTTTCAAACCCCAGTCAAAATGAAGCATGTGGGGAAGGAAAATGAAAGAAACATGACAAATGTCTAATTCAGAATTTCTAATCAGAAATGGAAGTAGAAATTGCACACCAGAAGGCAATATGGAAAAAAAAATAAAATTAAAAATTCAAAAATTCAGGGTTTTACTTCAAGTTAAAGAATAATAAACAATGGTTTATTCTGATTAGTCTCTGACAGACAGTATTACTCTGCTTGCTGTCTTACAAGACAAAAAGAAGTATAAAAAAATACTGCATTAAGAACAATATTCTTTTAGTAGTTACTGAAAATGGTTATCTACGCTAACTTACAATAGTGCATGTAAACGTATTAGCAATGGGCTTAAGTATAAGACCAGCAAGGAAGAACAATAATGGTAATATTAAGTATGATTAACTGGGCCAATGAAGTGCTTTCGGGTAGGAATTTAATTTAGTTACTTAAATTGAGGCATTTTTGGTAGAATTTGAAATGAAGTGAACTCAGCACTAAAGCGAGAATGGAGAGCATGACAAAGCAGAAATGGAAAAGTATCTTTTTGTGGTGAGACCAGTTGGTGTAATCTGCTCTGGCTGATACGAAGCTACAAAGCTGAGACTGTTTCTTAAGCCAGAGGATGTATTTTAAAAATGGCTTCTACAGCAATAAAGAGTAACGATGATCTGAGATACTGGCACTCATACTTGTATCTTCAGCAAGCCCAGCAGGGAATCTGGGAACTGATCCAGATTCTTAAACATAGCTATCTAGTGCCACCTTTTATGTCCTTGAGTATCTGAGGAGATTGGGTGGCAGGTAAAGGAGTGTCTTGTGCTTCTCTAGAAGCTGCTGGAAGCCTGGTCGGGAGACCCATCACATATACAATGGGATATAGTAACAAATGCTTGTGTTCTCCCTACGAGAGGCATCTGATGCCTCTCCCTCATTGAAATACTAGAAATACAGTGAACATTTCATTCATAGTTTTTTCAACAGAAGCAAGACTAAAGTGTAAGTTAAGTTTTTTCTTCGAAAATCAGTTTCTGAAGATACTGTTGTATCATAAAGGGCTTTCAGTTTTACCCAGACTTCCAGACTTACCTCTTGACAAACATCTGTAAGAGTATCAAGACTTACTTATATACACAAAATTACTATGTGTCTGGAGGCAAACTGCAGCCATTAATCTATCTGCAGTGATAGCACTTCCATCATTCTTCAGTAACATACTAAATTTAACACTTAACCTTTCCCCCTGACGTAGTTGTGGCCCCCAGCCAGATAGTTCTGCAGGGGGGTGCTGTGGGAAGTGTTTGCAGTTTGGAGATGAGGCTGGAAAGGGAGTGAAGAAGGAACAGTTTCATTCCCCTTCAGCTTTTCCCAGAACAGAAATACCAAGCCATCTCTTTCCAAAATTATTGGTATTATGAGCGGGGTGGGGGTTTTTTTGAGAGGAAAACTCTCCTGAATACATGACACTTATCTCCTTTGAGCACTCGCCCAAGGATCAACAAGTCTATAATAAATGCAGGGCGCCTTATTCATCTGATGGTGCTTTTGACCCACTTTCCCATACTGTGAATGACTAATATTTATTTTTCATGCTATGTAACTAGACTTTTGTTTCCAGTAATAAGAAGACATGGGACAAGAATAGCAGTGGAAAAGAATAGCCTGGAAAAAAAATAAAGAGGATAAAACTGGATTCACAGAAAAATTAGTGGACGTTAATAATAGAATTTTCCTGCTCAAAGGCAGAAAAACAGAAGTTTTCTGCAAATGTCAAGTAATATATGAACTGATTTGGTGGTGGGATGTTGGTTGGTTGATTTGGTTTTTTACTTTTTTGAAGATTTATAGCTGTTTGCATCAAATTCGCAGAGGGTGCCAATGTTTCAGCACAATGTTTTTTCTGAACTGGCAGCTGGTTCGTTATGCTGGATGGCCATCATGTTGCCTTGGCAGCAAAATTGTGGTGTAGTTCAGAAACTGGAGTGACCAGAGGTATTTGCAGGAAACATCAATTTTATGCAAGATTAGTTGCTCGCTATAGTAATTTGAAAAACAAAAAAAAAGTATGAAGGGCTAGTCCCCTTTCCTGATTTACATGAAATGTTTGGAAGTTGAAGACCCCAGCTGGTCTTAGATTTTGAAAAACAATATTCAAAAAGTCCCCCTCTACTTGAGCTCTGCAGATTTGTGGGAGGTGCACCCGTGAACTCTGTAGGGCCCGTGGACCCTGCACCACACTGGACTCTTCACCCCTGGAGCTATTGTCCAGCAAACTCAGTGCTCAACACTATATAAATGCAAAAGCAAGAGAAGCTCCTGTGGGCATGAGGCCAAAAGGACTGAGGAGGGAAACTGAGGCCGAGGGCGTGTTTGAAAGCCAATTCAGAAGGAGGATCCAGTGAATTTTTGCCCTCAACTGAACAGGTTTGCCCCTGGATTCCAGTGACCAGTTGTCACACTGATTACAGCACGTGCTGAGCGCTAAGGATGGCTCCAAGGGGAGTGTGGGGAAGATTGTACAAAGCACTGGAGAATCTCAGCCTCCCTAAAATCCTTTTGGGGGATTCGGTATCATTCACAAAGCGAAGCAATTGTTCTCTGCAGTTCACATCATCTCAAAAACTTCCCTGCCCTTTGATAGAAAGGAACTTTCATTAAGCTTCTGCAGCAGAGTTCTAAGCAAGATACAGATACAAGTATTTCAGTGTGTTTTGATGGGTTTTAGTTTTTAGGAAGTGATTCAAATTGATGCAAAGTTGTTTTATATTAAATCTTTTTAGAATAGGAGAAAAAAGGGTTTGGAGGTGGGTATATGTATACTCTATGTGTATGTAGAAATATACTATCTCATACTATCCACTAGATGGACTCATGAATAGAGTGTTGAGAATCAAAACTCAGACTCCTGGTAAGGAGGAATATCTGCTGTCAAGCTACTGCCAGAGCCTGGCTCACAGCAGCAGAGTTGGGGAAAGGAGCTTCTGCACCTGCACCTGCTGTCAGTGCAAGGACTAATGACACTTTGCCAGGAGAGAGGTTCTGGCTGGCTCCTGGTGCTCTCTCTAGTAATAGTGTTGAAAAGGCCGGAGCGTATCCAGCCAAGAATCTTACAGATTTCTGAATATACAAAGCATTATGTAAGTGCTTGAGGTAATTTAAATTAGGCCTCTCGTATGCGCTCAGAGAGCATGTAAGGGCACCATATGGCCATAGAAGTGGGAAAGGTATGTGCTGAAATGCGCTAATAATTAGCTTTAGCAGAAAATTGAATATTCTGCTTGAAATGACAGGCTTTTTCACAATCATTTTCTTAACTTATTTTTTTCCAATCGCAAGCTAAATTATTATTGCTCTTTGTGTTGGTTTGTTTCCTTACCATAACCAGCTGCTTTTTGCTTTAGTTGCTGTATTTGCTAAATGATGCAATACTTTCTCAACCCATAAAAACTGAACAGCTAGCAAAGGTATCAGCAGTAACCATTTCATTAAAATAATTCTCTTTAAATCACCTTGTATGTACAGCTGTAGCTATGCCTACAGTAAGGGATAGAAATGACCTCCAGAGAACATCCTTGCATTTCCAGCTAGCACAGGGCTGTCATAGCACTCTATTATCTCCTTACTTAGTTGTGACATCAGAAACGAGCCAAAAAATAGTCAAAAGAGGAAATGGAAAAAGACATCAGCACAGCTTTGTGACTAATACTCACTCTTATTCCAGCTTCTTTCTATTTCATGCAGTGTGGAAGCTGAAGTAGATCTTCAGCAGCTGTAATGACACTGGGGCTTGACATAGGTCCTGGTATAATTCACTGTAAAACTGAGTGGAGAATATACAATGACTCTATCTTGATGCTTGATAAAATAGTCAATAAAGTCAGTGAGTAAGATGTCCCCGTAGTAACAAGACAATACAACACAGAAAGCAGAAGTACCTTAGTGCTGTGAAGGAAGAGTAAACTTAATGGCAATAAATAATGAATGCTGCAAAAGAAGATAAACCCAGCCATTCAATCCCCACAGCTGACTCTAGTTTATTAAAGAGCAGCACCCTAAATGCTCTGATACCTGTTGGGAATTGGATTAAACTTAACAGAGTTTTTCTTTCAAATACTTCTTTCAAAAAATTCTTTCAAAAAAAGTGGGTCTTTTTTCTTTATTTCAAATCTGTAGTTGTATATCGATATGTCTTTCTGTAAGTATTTTGTGATAAATACGTGACAAGATTGATGGTGTAATATGTGCTGTATAAGTAAAAATTGCCAGAATCATAGAGGCGTAGGATTGAAAGGAACTTCATGAGGTCATCTAAACCAGCATGGTTATATTTTCCCTGTATCATTCCTGTATCTCTATTCTTTCCATTTTTCCATTCTTAATGCTATGAATGGCTATCCTTTTCTTAGGAAACTGTCAAAGGCAGGTTCTCCAGGCAATCTGTGACAGTAGTTCATTACTGCTATCATTGAAAACTGATTTATTTTTTAATCAGCACCCCCTTCCTGTGTCTTTTGTCTAATCAATTTTTGTGTCATTGAAAGTGTTACCATGTTCCCCTTTTTTGCCTCCTTTCCTCTATTCTGCAAAACCCTGATTCAAATGATCATGACAGGTCTTGAGGAAGAAATCTTATATTTCAATCTAAGCCTAATATTAGTAGATACATCAAGTGGATTTGAGAGGCCAACTTCATTAGATTTTGAAATGAAATTGGGATTCACTGTTCCTTGCAGCTGTGGATGACTGATCACTCTCCACATAAAATCAGCCGGTTGCTAAGGTCTTCTGTGGAATTTTTGGTGCAGTGATGAGAAAATATTGTAAACTAAAGACTCAAATACATGCTCTAAGATACCACAAGAGGAAACAAGAAGTTTCCCGAGAGCGTGTATTTTCTATCTGGTCTTTCAAATGTGAAGAATCAACAGTGAGAAGAAGATACACGTGTGTGGTAGGGTTATTAATTGAGTACTGAGGATCAAGGTCAAAATGTTTTAACTGGCTCAGCTGAAGGTGGAGGTTTGAGAAGCAAGGTCTTGTGTATCTTAGCCAGGAAATACCGAGTCAACCTTGTTTCTTGAAAGTTTGTCTTTAGCATAGAAGGTTACTGGTCTTCTAAAGAGCCTGGATGGGAGAGTCTTTTGGCAGTTTGTGTATAGTCTGAGTTTATGTCCTAAATTATAAACCCAATTTACAGAAGGCTCCAAAGCTAGTATATATGCAGCTTCTTCTGAAGTGAGCAAAGTACTGAATTTTAAAGGGGAGATAAATTATAACAAAGTTTAAAAATGACTCCTGGTTTTACGTGGCTTTCTTGCATTTTTCATCACTACGAAAATAATACAGTGGATAACACTGTCAATTTCATTGCCTTTTGAAGAGGTCCCTTTAAGGAAAAGGCCATGTTCCAGCTTGCAGCTTTTGCTGTAGTCCTAGTACATGGAATGGAAGATAACATCATGCAAGTTTCACCAGCACAGGTGGCAAATGCCCTGGGCTTCTCCATCATGTATGTAGCCAAATGAATCTTTTTCCTGACGATAGGGCATTGTTCTAAGAAAATGCTAATGGAATTTGCTTGAATTCCCATTTACACCATTCATGGGAAGGCAATTAACTAGCAGTCTGAGAAAGAGCAGTTGTTTAAGGGCCTCAGTGATACATTAGGAACAGAAGATCTGAGTTCTGTATCCCACTGGCATTTTGAGCTGTCTTGCTTTGTCACTCTGTCTGCCTCAGCCTTTGCTTCTTGTTAAGTGGAAACATTTTATGTATAAAGCACAAAGAGAACTGTAAGTGAAAGGAACTAGGTGTTATCAGGAAAATATTGATACTAATGAACCATACATTTTTTCATAGTATGATATTACCCATACCTTTAGGAACACGTAAAATCAGTGTTTTGGGTAAGTGTTCTACATATCACAGTCATGTGAGAGAAATCTTATGCTCCATTTCCTTAACAGTCTGGCAATACTTACCCGCTGCTAAAGTAGCATCAGAAAGAAACCAGAGTTTTGCTAGATTTGTGCTAGTGATATTTGAATCACACTGCTAAGTCATTCCTACTCTCTCTTTCCACAATCTGATTTAAAGTGATAGCTTCAAAAAACTCATTATGTGATGCAGAATGTTAACCACTGCAGTCCCCTGGCCTAGAGTGAAGGGCTACCCTGTATAAGAGAGTTCATGTCTTTATTGTCTCATATCTTTCATACCTTTTCTCAGTGTTTCTCTGTCCAAGGTGGGTTTTGTAGTGCTATAGTGTGCTGGTCACAAAAATTAATAATCCATGGATTAGCACTCCTGTGGAGCGGTAAGGAGGCCAAAATTTTAAATACACTCCTAGTTTCTCTTATTAGCCCTTCTCTCTTACTAGTCCTACTGACCTGAGGTTACAACCAACCTTTTTTTTTTAATAAAAACTGCACATCTCAAGTAGTTGCATGAATGTATACTTATATATATGATGCTACAAGCATTTGCACCGCTGGGAAAAATATAAATTATTAAAAAATGGGTGGTAAAATTTCTAGAGTGGGCAGCGTTCTGAATGTAGCAGTATTCCCAGCTCACACTCCCACTGTCTGATGCTTTCCTTGGTTGTAAGCCTGTCCTTGCAGTGAGCACCAGGGAGTGGCAGTAACTGTAGTTCATTGTACTCATTTAATTTAAGAATCAGCTGTGGCAATTTAGCAGCTATAAGAAAATATGATCATTTTTGCATTTATGGAATTCCTGCAGTTTTTATAAAGAGGTGCAGTAAGTGTATTTCTGTTCTCAGTCCTACACCCTTGCTGATGCAAGGGGACTGGACACAGAGACGTGCACATTGTGCTGAATTAATAAGATGCTAACTGGCATTGCATTTTCTTGATTTTTAATGCCAATCATGGAATCATTGTTATTAAATTTTCTTCTTTGCTTTTGAAAAATCTAAAGGTGTTTCTCTTGCCCAGCATTCCAGTACTTGATCTCATCTGAAACTAGATTTGGCTATATACATATGTAGTTATATATAAAAGTATGTTGTATTTAGTCCTTTTGAATAGAAGAAATTCTAAAATTGATGCCCCTGAGTGAGCTGCTGTTGAATGCATGAAGCTGTTCTGTATGCTTGAATTGATGCTTCACTCATTAGTCAACACAGAGCACTGAGGAACCTTGCATATGTGTCATGCCATTAGGAGAAGAGACCACACTCAATTGCTTGCTCAACTTAGTTTGGTCCCACAAAGGCTGTAATAAATCCTTGTTATTATGCTGAATTACTTATTTCCTTTAGACATTAAAATAAATCTGAATGATCCAAGTAGGGTGACTTATAAAATATCCGACTCATACATACACAGTAGTCTGGAAAATAAGTGTTGTGATCTTAGAAGTACCATGTGAATTCTGAAAGTTTCCTATGGATTATTTCTGATCGAGGCCTAGTCCAATGAATTCCCAAAGTCTACACACCTGTAGACTTTTTTATTCAGACATTTTTAACGAAGGGTATTGGCTAATCAAGCTATATCGAACTAAAAGGGGTTATTGCTCCTTACAGATTGTTCTGGGGAATGTGAATAGTTGGGTGAATTACTGTGTTTGAGCTCTGTAGTGATAGTCGTTTTGGTGCAGTTGATTTTCTGAGCCCAAAACTTGATTATCTTTCCAAAGGCACACTACAGATTCTTACTTTCTAGCAATACACAAAACCCCGGTGTTCTTTGATGAGTATCATGGAAAAGATACTTTCTCTTGCAGTACATGTCAATAAAAGTGAGTGCTTGGTTAGTGAACTGTGGAGTCTATGGAGTTCCATATAGGTGTCAGGCAAAGATCTATTTCAGGCCTGCGTATTAACTGAATAAAGTTGACTGTGTGAATATCCTGTTCAGACATTTGAAGTTTGACACAATCTATTTTTACTTGTGTTCTAAGTAGAAAAATCTATTTTACATGGTGAAGTGTATTGCTATATACGTGTCTGAAAAGAAAAGCAAATAAGGTGTGGAGGAGTGTTTAATTACTTGTAATACTTTGTCCCTATTTGTTTTTTTCCCTGTACGCCGAATCTGTGACCTTCTGTTTATCATTACTTAGTCTGACAATCCTACTACAGGCTGAAGGACACTTCTCTCAAACTGGATGAAAAGAGGTCTTTTGGCAGCAAGATTTAGAGCAGAGGAGCCAGCCAACAGGCAAGGCCCCTTTCTCTTATATGGCTAGGTAGTTTCTTGAATAAGAAGGTGTATTCACCCTCCACAAGGCCCTACATGTCACACACAGGTTTTAGGCTTCCACGAGGGTTGGGTTTAACTCGTCGTTTAGCTTGAGGTACATGGTCATGGTTTAGTCAAAGCTCTTATTTTCTTACCTTACTCTCTGAACAGTTTTCTCTAAAGAGCATTTTCTTTCCACTCTGGCTCAACCCTCATCCTATAGCCCCTTCAAGGGCTGTGGGATCTTTTAAAAAACAAGGATGTCTATGTATTTATGCAGGGCATGTTGTCTCTAATTTAAACAACTGAATATCTTATGTCGCTTAGATGGAGTACAGCTGCTCATTTCTGTTTCAGTCAACCAGGCAGAATAAAATCTTGTAAGCTGAAAGTAGGTACATTAGCAAATGTTTTGGGAATTGTTTAATACTATTCATGATGTTGATTTTCACTAATATATTTATCTTAAACATTCCTTTCCTGTTCTGGAGTGATTGTTTCAGGATACACTAGATTAAGCAGAGGCAACTGAATGATGTAAGCCTTATTTTTGAGATCGACAGGTGCATGCTGGACTAACTGTGTATAAAGCAATATTTCAAATTCCTTAAATTTGCTAAGCAGTTGTGTATATCTTTGCTTTTCAATCCCATGTTTTTCCTTCCTGTTTCTGTTAGCTGTCACCTCTGTTGTGATTTCCACAAAGTCCCTCCTACTGCAGAACAGTCTATTCGAAGGCTTAAGGATAAGGTTCAGCTGTGGAGGGGTAGTCAGCACAGTAGCACATGCAGCTTGGAACTGCTGGGAGGATATAAATGAAGCAACTTTACAGAGGCAGTAGCATCACTGTTAAGTACTACAGAACTGTCATCAGGACCAACTCTGAGTGCTCTGGAGTAAACTATGATAGGGAAATGGCAAGAGGAGACATGCAGTAGTCTCCTGATCAGCAACTGACGACATCAAAGTGTTCTCAAACTATGATGGTTTCTTTCTTGAAGCTTTCAGGAGACTTTTTGTTTGTTTGTTTCTTTGTTTTTAATGACAGACACCTCATGAGTATCTCTACCTTGGGTTGTGGAAAAGTGCAAACATTTCCTTTGAGAAGTCCTGCCCAACCAATAACTGCCTATTTTATCTGACCGTGAATTAGACTGCCAGCCTCGTGCTCTTTGCAATAGTTCATTTCAGAAGTTCAGTTTAGCATTTTTATAAGCATCTGCATCACCACTTAATAAATTACTCATTGTACCTTGAAGCAAAATGGTAATGCCTGTAATAGTACTTCAGTATAGTAACGAAGTGAATGAATAATACATGTTTGTTTCATAGTAAGTACAAGGAAATGCTGCTTCCTTTCAGTGTATCGGATGTGCAATTATTGTATAATTAAGTTCAGCTTACATGACAGGTGAATGACATTTCCACATTGCTGTTCCAAGTCGACTTCTCAAGCACACTAAATACATTTTACAACAAAACTTCAAGCATAAGCCACACAGACAGCTACTTTAGCGCATTTTGTGAGCCAAAATGGCTTCTCTCTCAGTTTCTGCTACCATGGAAAGGCAAGATACATGTCCCTTGACGTGTGTGTGAAGTAAGAGACCCAGTAAACCAGTGAAGTTCCTTAATTAGAGTAATCACAACAGTGGGTGAGTGTGACCTGGAGTTGTGATGGTTAGAATGAGTGAAGTTTAATGTCTTCCATGGTATAATTTCTGTCTTTTCTTTCTTTGTTTAAATGTGACTGCAACCATTTGTCAACTGACAAGAGGTCCCATGCCACATTTGCAATTCTAAATGACTGAGCCCTATGAATCATCCTGCAAGAGATGTGTAGGAAGGCAATCTCAAGGGAAAGAAAATAGTCCTCTATTTTCAGGGCATATAGCCTGTCCCTCGCTACAGCTCTAAAAAGAGTATTGAGGAAAGTTATTTTTGTTTGAAATGATGGAAATTTTAATTTAAAAAAAGAAATAGTTTTTGTAATTGCATGGGAGTTCACAGAGCTATAACAGTTAACCCTTAAATTGCTCTTAATTTGGGCAGATTGTCTTTCATATTATAAGCCAATTAACATTTACTATATGGAAGGGTGTTGTAGAACCATTATAGTGAAGAAACAGCAGTTTTTAACTGTGCTAGAAGTTTCCACATGTGAGTGTTTCAAATTCGGATTCAGATGACTTTCTGGAAAGATGAATACTGTTACTGCAAAGCTCTGAATGAACTATGCGGAGTTGCAATTATTCACAATGTCAAAACAAGCAGCATTCCCCAAGTCTACAGAAGGGGCAAACCAGAGAATGACATTTCAAATTTCTTTTGTCCAGTCTCTCCTCGATGGGTGTGATTTTATTTTATTCTGTCTTTTCCAGGGGTTTTCAATGGGCTTGTCTGTGCATCATAGAACTCTAGGTCATAGAGTTTTGTCATTCATTTCAGCCCATAATGCAGAGCTTCTTCTAAGGATGAAGAAGAACACAAAATGTTGAACTGTTTTGTTAAGATGTGAGTTCTGGTTCACATCTGTTAAATTAAATAGTGAAGGAATTTGTTTTTACCAAATGCCCAAAATTTTCTGGTCTGAAACTGTGAAGAGAGCTAAGGTAACTCCCAACACCTTCAAATCAGAAACCTAGGGTACACGTGTAATCAAATGATTTAGTTCAATCAAATGGGATTTGAAAGAGGTTCAGAAGATTCTTCAAAAAATCAGTAAGAAAAATTCCTCACTAATTGTATTCACAATGAGATAAAACCCATACATAATTTTTTGGAGGCTCACCCGTATGCAGGTGATGTTGTGATACAAGAGAGGGCTGATTGTGCTGGAATTAAGATGTTTTATTACTTTTATTACTACTGTATTCACTGTTTGAAAGTAAGAGGTATGAAAAATCAAACTAAATAGTAACTATTCTTTTGGAATGGGTCAGCGTTGCTATTTCTTGTCATGTTTGGTTTAAGAAATGTCAGACATAAAATTACAATTTAAGATTGACTAATATAAGAATTTTAGGTATTAGACTACATCAGTAATTTATGCAGAAAAGGTCACTATATTTGTCTGTTACTTCAAAGTTATTTTTAGAAGAATTTTTTCACTAGTGTTAGAACAACATTACATTTCTGTACAGTGAAATTTCATCCAATTTCTGATATTCCTGTTGCCAGAATTGTCCCTTTTCTGTACTGGTGATGCCTCCCAGTAGCTGTGGAATGAACTCATTCCATCAGTACACTTCTTGTGCCAGGGTCATTGATACAAATTCGTGATTATGTGAAAAAGTAGACTTTTTTGCATGAAATGAAATATTCATGGGCAAGAAATCATTCTTATACTAAGCTTTCATTCTTATACTCAGTTTATTTTATGTCTTGAAATCTGTTTTCATATAATATGTATACATATTATATACATGAAAATTACATTGTAGTTATTCTCTTTAATTAAAATTATTATTACAATTAATGCCAAATCACTATTCACAGAATCATAGAATGGTTTGGGTTGGAAGGGAC
>BJBW01000386.1:0-169146 GCA_004320125.1 Scolopax mira | reverse complement strand
CCAGGGATGGGGCAGCCACAGCTTCTCTGGACAACCTCTTCCAGGGTCTCACCACCCTCACAGCAAAGAATTTCTTTCTAGTATCTAATCTAAATCTCCAAGATACTCCTGATACTGAAAAGAACAAAACAAATCCTTCAAGCTTCTAATCTCTGACTCTTCTACAATTGGTTTGTTTCATTTTCAGAGCATTTATCCATCAAATATTCTTGTGAATGAAATACTTGCAGGGCCATGATTTCATGTTAGTTACTTACACAGATCGTGTACACCTTGAGTAAACAACAACAACAACTCATTACTGTTTATACATTGAACAGGTCCTTATTTTAGTATTGTACTGAGGGAGACCCTGAATAGTATTCTTTCTCCCTAGCATGGTTAATGCCTTGTTCTGCTTTAAAATACTGATTACATTAAGTAACTATTTCTTTATAGCCCCTTTAATGATATTTGTAAGGCTTAACAAAGCTAACTTTGTTCCTGAGAGTTCTCTCTCTGATGGAGGTAGGATTAAAATTTATGTTACAGCTGTTTGAAAGATCTCAGAAACTTCTAAAATAAGTAGCCTGCATCAGTGGGCAGTGAGTGAGTGAGATCATAAAAAAATGCAGCATTAACAACCATATAGTTCTGCATTTCATCAGTTCAAGTTCCTAAGCATACCTGGATACATATACATTATTCAGAAAAGCTCATCTAAGTATGTTGCCATCAGGATGATTTTGAAGACTGCAGCAAATGTTTATCTCTCCAGAAACAGTCATTACATTTTTTCAGCCAAAGGTGCTCAGTAGTATTGCTTTAAATAAAGTCATCCAAAATTCTACTTATGCTTAGATTTCAATTGTTTTCTATTATTTCCTCAAGTAGAAAACAATGTAGTAGTCTGTAAGTAAGATGACATAATTCCGGTGTATTTTGTTTTGCTGTGAGAAGGCCACAGCTTCCCAACTGACCACGGATAAGAAAAGACCTAATTAAACATCACAGCTCTATAATTTTCAAAAGCTCTTGTGGATGCTAAGTAGTGCCTTATGAAGGCAGTTTGAGAAGAAATGAATCTTTGATGCTGGTTGCATATTCAGTAATGATTTCAGTATTGTACTTTTCTGAGTACATTGCTACCTTTTCTGGAAGAAACTTTAGTGTGTTGTACATTGAAAAGGCTTAAAATTTATATATTTGAGTGTAATTTAGCACTTTAACTGATCTCAAGATAAGGGAAATTCTCAGCTGTGATGTGTAAAAAAAAAAAGTATTTAAATTAAAAATATGTTGCATTTGACTAAGTGGTTTTTTCCTTATGTCTTTTTGTAACGTACTATATTCTGTGCAAAGAAGTGCACAACTGCTTGAACTCAAGAGAACGCTTAGTACCTTAATGAGGAAATAGAGTGCTCAGTTTTAAGTGTGTCTGTTGTGTGCTAACCTTATTTTAGAACTAAAATAAAAGCAAAATGCAAGCAAATGACAGTATTGAAATATATTTTGTTTTTCTTGAGAATGTGGCATTAATAAGCGGGTAGAGAAAAAAGTGTGTGCTTTCCGTAGCTGCCATCTGGTAGCTGTATAACACAGTTGTGGTGGTCAAGCAGGTGGTGATTAACCATGATTCAAAATGATGTTTCACAGCAGGGAATGAATCATGGCATTTATCAATATTCTGCTGGAATTCACGTGCTGGGAAGAGTGAGGGGACACACAAGTGCTGTGAGCAGGAGAGACTGGGAGCACAGAGGAGGTTCTTCTTTGGAAATTTTAAGTGTCCTTCAACCATTTGATGTTTTTTGGGGGTTGTCCAAAGAATTGTAGGAATAAGACAAGCTGACTTATGTTTACTCCTCATTGGGATTTACATAGATAGTACAAGGCAGCTTGTCTTATTCCTACAATTCTTTGGACGACCCCCAAAAAACCACTGTCCGTGCAAAAGAACAATTAACACACACTGGAGGAGGCACAGAACTGCAGAAAAGTCAGAGAAAAGTAAGAATCTCTTGCAAGAGAGTAAACAAGCTTGGCTTGTTTGATTTAGCAAAACACAGGTGGAAGGAGGGATATGATTCTACTTTATAAATACGTCAAGGGAGATACCAGGGTGGGAGAAGAGCTATTTAAGCTGAGGCTGTGTTTGCACACAGAATATTTGTATAAAACTGGCTATAAATGTATTTAGGATTGAAATTATAAATTTCAAATTTTCAAATTGCTTTTGAAACATGAGGTGCTCCAGTTCTTAAGGATAAGAGGCA
Organism: Scolopax mira; assembly: GCA_004320125.1. Lineage (NCBI taxonomy): Eukaryota > Metazoa > Chordata > Aves > Charadriiformes > Scolopacidae > Scolopax > Scolopax mira. The sequence goes on along the minus strand of BJBW01000386.1, from coordinate 166,891 downwards.
GTCAGTAGAAACTGAAATACAGACAACTCCATTTAAATGAAAGGAAAAAAAATTACCCCGAAGGTGGTCAAACACCATTCCACTTACTCTTAGAACTGGGTAGCTATGTATATATTCACCAAAGTAATTGAAGTGTACTTGGATCACGTGTTCTGAGTATTTGAGTCCATTTATCCCACTAATTCTGCTATTTCTTTTTTCAATAGGCTGCCATGGTTCAGAAGGAGGCAAAGATTTCAAAATATACAGCTCCCATCTGTGTCAAAGAGACAACTGATACCGAAACCAATTGTCAGATCTTTAGAGATCAGCCAGAACAGGTAATACCTGGTTTTTCTACTTCATGGAATCTGACTTTAAAAAAACCCTGGTTTGTGGTTTGGGGATTTTTATTTTTATTTTTTAATTTACTATCATAAAATAAAAGAAGAATATTTGCTGAAAGACTGTAACTTTTTTATTTGTTGACAGTTAGAGATTGTTAACAACAAGCCTTCCCTGTTTTATGAAAAGGATCAGAGCAGTGAATCCTCTGGTCTTGTTCCAGTATTACCTCTCCAGAGGCAACATTGTAGATATTTAAACATAAAAAGAAATCACTGTAATACCTTTCTGAAGAGGGACAAACAGTGAGGCTGTTGAATATGCAGTAGTTTTGTCAGTCCATCTAAATTTCACAAAACTCTCCTTCTAGTATATTAAGAAAAAAAATGGTATTTTTTATTTAAGATTTTTAAGGTATTTAAGGAAAAAAATGGTTCATACTTCCATGCATAAGGACTGGTGAAAGGAGTATAAAGAACTTTATATGTAAGAAATAACTTTATATAAATAAGCAATTCTTTTTTCCTTCCAAGAATATTTTGTCTTCAATTATCAAAGAGAATAATAAACCCTTCCTTGTGACTTAGAGTCAGGCAGCATAGTCTTTTCTAAGTTCTTGAGGGCTTTCTCAGCTATTCAAATCCTATAAGCTCAGATACCTTCTCCACATCATGCAGCGCACTGAGCTTGCATTTCAGAGAATTTTACCAACAGTTCAGACTCTTGTGAGGACAAGCAGATCAATTGGATTATGCAGTCACAGCTTTGCCCAAGGCAGAAAAGAATCTTGGTGCAAAAGGGGAGAAATGTATACAAGAAATCTAGCAAAGATGCAGTACACAACATCCTTTTTTTTTCTTTTTGAACCAGCAAAATATCTCAGGAGTCAGTTCTTTAGTGTTTGTATTAATTTTGGCTGTAGAGAGTGACATGGTTACTTTGTGTAGTTGATGCCACCAACCCAGCTTCTATCCCAAGATTACTTTCTGGGCTGTGAATTTTATTTTATTTTTCACCTTTTGTCAGGTTAACAAATATTCCCTCCTGTACAAAAAGTCACAGACTTACGGCTTCACTTTCTTCATACACAACCTTTTCTTTTAGAAGAGTCAGTGCTGCCTCTCCCCTTCATTGCCAAACTCTTCTTTTGACTCTTTGGACTGGAGAAGGTCATCTAACTTTTCCAATGCTTCATCGTAGCAAGATACTATTTTCTTTACAATCTCTTGATGTTCATTCCATTTTGTTCTTCATCTGAGATATGAGGACCTAACAAGAAAGTATCAATCTTACTGCTCCTGCAGTCCTTGTTTTGTATTTCCTCATCACAATCGCATTCTTGTCCCCCCTTCCATGCATTCCAGTGGAGGAAGATGTTTTGTACTGTTACATATCATACACTGAGGCTTGTTTTCCTCAAACCACTGTTATTTCTGTTTGAGGAATACCACTCTGACAATGTTTGCTCAAATCCTACTTACTGATCACATCTACCTTTAAGCGATCACCCTCCCCGATAGTACACACTCATAAGTTAATTTCTTCTGTCCTGGCTAAAAATTAGATTACATTCTTCCCTATAAAACATTTCTTATTTTAATTCTGGTTATCTAAACTAGGCTGCGCAGTAATGCATGGAATTAATCACTGGCATTCCATTGCCAACTTTTCCCTGTAGATGTGTTCAACAGTAAAGTAATTTTTTTTTGTCATTCAGTTCATCATTTTTGAATATAGTCATAGGATCATCATTTGCTTTCCTGTGAGCTTGGCACAAAGTAATTGTTGTAAAATGTGTGTGAAAGCACAGCTAGATTTTCTTCCAGAGGACCAAGACTTAAAATTAATCTTAAATTTATTTTCATGAATGATCTTGCAGACACCAGTATAACAGCTTGGGAGAAGACTTCTGCAGGATCAGGTGTAGGTTTGTTGGGGTTTTTTGCTTTTGCTTTTCTGGAGACAGGTCACATGTGAGAATCTGACTACATTGGTGATTTATGAAGTATATTTTGTCATACTACGTTTTTTACCATGTTCATTGAATTGAGAAACCCTGTGTAGCAACTCTGTATTTTAATTTCTGATTTAGATAGGGTCTATTTATTGCTCAGTTTATTTCATTCTAGGTCAACAGCTTTAATTAGTGTATTTTTAGCAGGCCATGAAATACAAATGCACACAGACATGGAAATATGTTAAACAGTACAATCATGCAGTTAGTGACACACCTTTTTGTTCCTCTATAAGCAGAAACAATTACTTATAAGCATCACTAAGCATTTGGGTTCTTTTCTCACACTCATGCTAGTGTTTCTTCATGTCAGAGATTTGTTTTTATTCTACTTTTATTTCACCTATAAAAATACATTTCTAACTAGTAAAATGCAGTGAAAAGCAGTCTTCAGATGTCATGTGTTTGCTCAGAAATTTCTAACTATAATAGAAAGTTAAACTGATCAAAAGTCCTTTTCAAGAATATTACATTCATGCATTTACCATGGACTGGAGCTGAATTAAGATGTTTCCTATATTTCCATATCAAATTTTGGGTGGGATGGGGAAATAAGGATGTTGACATGAATGATAGGAAAAAGTAGAACAATTGGATTTGATTTAGTAACACATGCTGGAGATTTTTTTGTAACTAGACCTTGCCACTTGAAAGATGTTTGAAGGCTTTATGAATAAGCTGCTTAAAAATAATAATAATCAATTTCATTTTAACAATAGGGACTGTGTTCCTTGAACAGACCCTGGGTCTGAGAACAAGGTTTTTGTTTTACTAGTTCATACATGATTATTTTTCAAGCAGAGGCACTGTGTTAAATCTTCAGTTCATATGTTAATACTGTTGCAGGCAGGACAATCTTGAGCAAACCTAGGCTTTTAGTACAATTTTTTTGTAAGGAATCAGTTAGAAGTTAACATCCACAGCTCGTGTTTTTCTGTTGTTCAGATCTTGTTGCATCCATGCTCTGGGATCTGTAGATCCCATCAAGCCATCTGGCAAAGCAGGACTGCAATTTCTTTACTGATGCTCTGGAAGCCACTGTATAGGTACTGTATCAGTTTGTATCAGGTATAGGTACTGTATAGATTTGTATCAGGCTGGAATCAATTGGATGGGGGCTTAGGAGAAGGTTAAGTGGGGGACAGATTACCATTGGTGTTCTACAGCAGCAGTTAACACTCATCTTTATATAATCTTTATTGCAAAATTATATACATTCTGGCATTGCACTTAATGGATGCTCAGTGACAAGTGGTAAAAGTTATGAATGACTTCTATCAGGCTTCATTTTTCCTGCTTTTTAGTTAATATTACAAAGCCTGATATAATTACCCATTTGGCAGTTCTCCTTGTCAATCATCTGCTGATTCATAAGCCAGTCAAACAATTTATTACACACTGAATCATCTGTGAGGACTTTCTGGCACAGCTCCCAGCAGTTTTCCAGGGCATCCCAATAGCATCAGAACTATCTGCATTATTCTGGAGCAGTCTTGATCCCTGCTATGCACAAGGCTGTAGGCTTGTGGGCTGCACCTCTCATGTTGCCTTATGTGACTCATACTCCTTTCCTCTCCAGAAAACAGACAGACAACTGTACTTCTTTTGGCATTGTTTTTTCAAGTCAGGTATCAATTTTGCAGCTGTTTTGGGGATACACACAGTTGTGTGAAAACTGTTTCAGCTTGAGTCACCTTTGTTTCCTGTAGTTTGGTAGCCTTTGCCTATTCGGGGGCCTGCTCCACCACAGGTAGCAGCAGAAAGATGTAAAAGTCCAGGAAGAACATTTTCCATATTTTTACTAGTAAAAATAAAAAAGGTAGAAAAATTTGCTGAGCGCAAACTACTGTCACACTGAAATTCCCTCCTCAGCAGCTTTGTCTCCTTGGTGCTCTTCCCTGCTGCAGCTTTCCTTTTCATACAGCCTTCCAAGTTTCCACTCCTCACCAGTCTTACTGTGTGTATTATGTCCTCCTAGGTTATTAAGCACTGACAAGATGAACAATGCATCCTCCAGAGGTCTAGATCTTGGCTAAAAAAAGTAATTGTTTTCACAGATTGTTATGAGGAAATGTTAGTTGTCATGTTTTCCTTTTCCAGAAAAGAAATCCAAACAATCCTTGGTACTGGAACTGTGTATGGAAACACAAGCTTGCAGAGCTACATGGAAAGAAAATCCCAATATTTAACAGTATTAGAAGATAATGAAGTACTGCAAGGTAAGCTAATTCTGTACCCTGTAACAAATGTTCTCTTCAATATAAACTCACAGATAACTTTTAATTAGAAGGTAAAGAAGATTCGTAGGGATTAGTTGCTAGTTTTTACTAGATAAACCAGTTTTCAGGGGACAAATCTTTTTGCAATCTACCCCTTCCCTAGGAAGCCCCTTTACAATTCCACTCTTACTAGTGCTCTAGACTGTTTCTCTTTCAAACCAAACCCTAAGCAAAACCAAACCCTAATTAGAGAGAAATGGTATTGCTAGGCCCAGCACAAGTTCCTCATCCCTGTCCTTAATGAGCAATTTCCTAGTGGAGAACTCTTCTTGGCAGCCCGTGCCTTCCACTGACAGCCTTAGCAAAAGCATCTATACTCAAGCCAAATGAACAAGTTTTTAGAGAAGAGATGTGATTGCAACTTAACCCTTGCTTTGGCAGCCCCTTTTCAGCCCCACTTCAGCCAGAGCTTCAGAAAATGCCTCACACAAACTAAACACACTTAATACAAGGTTGGGCTTGAGAGAGAGGAAAAAACATAGAAGTCTAGATTGGGTTACAAAGGGTCTGCCAAAGCAAGGCGTAGACTGGAGAAAGAGATGTCCCTGAAGAATTCTTAATGTAGGGTAGGTCTTTGGTTTTAGGTTCAAGCCTTTGGCTATTGTTAGGCTTAGATACATGATTAGTTCTGGGAGAGACATTCTGGAGCTTCAGTAGGGAGTGGAGGTGGAAGAGGTTGGCTGCAGGCAGATTTGTCCCTCTTTGGCAGTCTCTTTGCAGCTGCTCTCCAGCTGAAGCTCCAGGCTTCGTTTATCACTTAGCCCAAGCCCCTCAAACATGGCCCCAAGGAGAGGCATCTAAGGGGAGAGTGTTCTAACACCATGTGGAAGAGTTTGAATTTTTCTAGCAACAAGAGAGCTGTGGAGGATTTGCCTTTTTCTAACTGCTCATTCTCATGGTTATCTTGTGAAATGGGAGCTTTTACAGAGCTTATATTTTAATTGTTGTAACTAAGCATAACGATTTTCTTCATACCAGCTGACCTTCACATGGCTGTGCGTCACAGTAAGTTACTTAAAGCCAAGACAAACTGGCAGGCCCAGGCTAGTGATGGACCACCATCTGGTCAATGCTATAGCTTGTGAAGAAAATCAAGCAGTACATCTAATAATTTTGTTTTACATAATGTAGTTACTCTGGAGGCTTTTCATGCAACTGTGTGATACCTGAATTAGCACAAGGTGTCATTATAGTTGCCTTTTCTGAAGGGAAGTTACCTGAGATTCAGTTCTCTGCTCTGATACTTTATTATTCAAAGTACAGATCTTTTTGTACTTAGTCATTAACCTATATACACATAAGCAGACACTTACGTGGTGACACAAATTCTGTTAAAATTTGTCAGTTCTGTTGGCATGCTGGAACTTTGCCCTGTCTCTTGCATTTCCCTTTAATTAATATAGATTTTCACTTAAATACAGTTCATAGGTTTTTATCAAAGCTTTCACACAAAAACCTGAGTTACCTTTTAACAGATCTAATTTCACTGCATGTGGGAAATGTTAACTAATGAGAATTTTTTGAAGTAATTTGTAGGAATGTTTTTTACAAATGATAAATTAAATGGGAATTTATTTGCTGACCACTTATTCATCAGGGGTAGGAATTGAGAGATATTAAACTGCTAGTCCTCTTAGGTTAATGTTTAAATATATAACCTCTATTTTCAAAATTGTTTTCACAGTTATTTGTTAATAAAATAATGAAAGATTAATTATAGGACATTATCCAGAAATAGAAATAAAAACTAGAATGAGTTTGATTGGAGAAAGGAGAAATGCTTGGCCAGAATTTACACGCAACTTACTCTGAAGTCAGGAAAATTCCAAGTATAATTTTCTATATTTTATTCGTTTTTACTTAACTCAGTTTTCCTTAGCAGTCACTGAAACTGAAGAAAGAAGCACCAGAATCTCATGCAGAAAGAGGTTCTTGCTTTATTCCTAGACAGAATGCAGATAGAAAATGCTAAAAATTTCAGTAGGATGTCTTCTATTTCTTTTCCTCTTTTTTTGAATGAAAGGTGGTAAAACAAAATAGCTAACTTTCAAAATAGCTTTTTTATTATTGTTTTTCCTTTTACAAGTCAAAGAACATCTGAAACCTAAAGTTTATATATTTTTAGAAAAAGTACAGCCCTCAGACACATCATGGAAAGCAGATGACCAGGATCATTTTAGCATAAAAATTAAAGTAGTAGGTGATAAGTCTACAGTAGTAGTAATAGGTGTTAATGCTACACTGCATGTGGAAATAAAACATCACTTGAAAACCAAGGTCATTTCATAAGAGGATGATGAAGCTCCCTGTGTAAGAATGTCCATTTTTTGATTATTCTGTTTGGCAGTAGTGGAGGTAACAGCATTCACTTTAGATGAACATTACAAGGTTAACACTCCATTGATATGAATGAAGAAATCCAGATTCATACAGAGTCTTCTAGGTATGACAGGACTGATGGGTTGCAGTTATCAAGGCAGCAGAATGTCGAAGGGCTAGACACACTGGGTTAAAATCTCAGCAGTTCTGCTTTTCTGCCACATGCCTATCAGCAAATTTTTTACAAGACATCTTGGCTGTTTCACACTGCTTTTTCTAACGCTGGAGACATGACAGACAGGGGATTAAGATTTTCTTCCCACTGGAAAATTCTCCATTACTACAGTAGGTCATAATTAAGTCAAAATGGCATTCTTGCTCTCTCTCTCCAGGAAGAAACTGATATTCTGACTCCTGTGTTCACAGCTTGCTCAAGTCAGCAGTGTCTATAACTTGCTCCAAAGTAGCCTCTTAATTCTCTGGGCATTGATGAATCCTGGTCTCAGTGGTGTTGGAGCTCTGTGTTTTCTGGGGTCTGAAATATAGATAAACTCAGTATACAAACTGTTGGAACAGTGGTGCTGTGAAGTTTTGCAAAATAGTGGCAGTAGCAATTGAACGTGCTTTTATTTCAGTGCTATAACTGAGATGGTGAATCAAATTCTTATGTAGCTGAGCAAGAACAGAGCAGTCAGTATGATCCTGATACTATCTCTGTATGTGAAATTAAGACAAATGTACCAAAGTCTGCCTTTAATTGATGTAAAAAAAAGGGAGTATGCAGAAAATAATTAAGAACTACCTTATCTAGGTTCCAAAGACAAAGTTCTTTTCATTAGAGCCCCAAGAACTATAATTTATACCTCTTTTTCCAAATAAAGTTTAAGAAGTGTTGAAAGGTGCTTCATAGCAGATGACCATTTAAAGATAACAGGAAAGAACAGGAAAAGACCCAAACATTAGAAATTCAAATTAGAAATAAACTGCACGTTTAGCAATGAGTTATTAACCTTTGGTACAGCTTGGGATAGATTACCAATTACTTCTAAACTTAAAACCAAGTTAGGTCCACTTTGATTGAAATCCTTGAATTTTTTCTTTGAATGTCTTCCTGCATGTACAAATCATTTTTTTATTATTAATATATAAAAATTATCTTCTTTCCATGAAGTCAGCTTGTGAACCACTCATAAAGAGCAATAGCACATTGCTATTCATACGTGCATCTCCTCTTCTTCTTTTAAAAACAATGTATCTGATTTGCAACAGAATTGTGCTAAATTGTTTGCCAAATCCCAGTACGTGATAATGTCTTCTTAGAAAAAGCAAAATGCAACAAGTAGTTTTTTCACATGGGAAAATGGTACCTACTTTTAAACTGGCCAGTGTGGTCCTGCGTGGTAGTGAGTTGATCCCTCTCTATACAATGCAAAGGCTCATTTTAGGATCAAGATTTCAGGTTGCCTTCAGCAGATCTTTCAATTCAGTCATAAGTTCAGCTCTCAGTGCTGCAGCTGAGCTTTACCTTATGGAGTATGTTCCTCACTGCTTCTATTCTGCTTTGGCCTCTCACCTTTAACTCACAATCTCCCTTTCCCTTTGCTGTTTCACTATCCTGCTAATGAGCCTTCCTTCTTACCTGAGATGGTTATTATTATGAATCTTTTTGCTTTATTGATACTCCATTTAGAGCAAAACTCAGCTAAAAACAAGTATTTTCTTCTTTTCCAATGCCCTTTTTCTTATTTTCTTATTCTGATTTTTTTTTATGTATAAAGATATATGTGCCAGTGGCTTACTACACCTCTTGTAAATCATTGATAAACTCTAGTCAGAAGAGTGGAGGCACTTTATCATGAAGCTAGAGTTTGCTACTGCTTGGTAGGTTTTTTCATGCTGGCAGACCAAGTCTTCTTTTTGAGATTTGTCCTTGTGAATCCAATTTCAGGATTAAGTTTGTTATGCTATATTTGGGTGTTCCTGGAAAGTACCTTGAGATTTGAGTACTTTCAGATTTAGGGATCAATTGACAAAATACATGTACGTTATTTTTATGCATTATGCAGCATTAGATGTGGCAGAACCATTTCTAACAGACTTAAATTCAAGTAGCATCTTGCAAGTTTTTTTGCTCTTTTGACATGAACATTACATTTAGATATAACCCAAAAGATACAGTAAGGAGCTGGTTTTATTTTCCAAATGAAGTCTAATTCATGAGTTCTGATTAAATCTTGGGAGTTTTGCTTCACATTCCTATTTGATGTCACCAAAATCTCAGTAGCTATTCTCAAGCTTCAGTGTCTCAGTCTTGAGATGATACATACAATGACTTCTTGGTATGTTGTATACTCTGACTGTAGAGAAAGGGACTCAGGTAGAACGGGACCAACTGCTCAAGATGGAGAAAGGCCTGAGATTCCAATATATGAGTCTTCAAATTCCTTGAAGCAGCTACGTGCAATAGAATATTTCAGGCTTTTTAAGTATGATTCTGACAATTTCACAAACCTCACATTTGGAGGTATTAAGGAGCATGTGCACTCATCCATAACTTCTGTGGAAAGAGTGGCCCTTGGCTCACACTCCCATCAGATTACCTTTGACTCACCCAAGGTTATGCTGCTTCTTTATGAGGTCCTGGTCTGTTTTACATTCCAGGCTCATATATGTGAGAGAGGTATTGTGGTCATTTAAATCTGCTGCAAACAATTCAAACATACAGAACAACCCACGCAGATGCATCTAGACAGACAAATACAGAGTTTGATTTGAACAGAAACATACTTTGGCACTTAAAAACAGCAAAGATCTAGGACCACAAGAGAAGAACTGATCTTCTGGAGCAGCCGATCTTCTGGAAAACTTAAAATACCTTTTTTTTTTACTTAAGTTTCTCAATGTTTCTCCAACATATTTAAATCTCAGCATCTCACCATGAGTTTAACAATGAATCCCATTATGGCTTGACGGAAGGTGACCTATCTTTTTTGCAATTATCTGTGATAAGGAGGAGCGTTGTTGAATCAGAACCTGTTCGTGCAAGGTTCTTTATTATGTTTCCCCCTTAGGAGAGCATCATTAGCTATACTGCTAGTGTGCATGGCCTGCTGATTTCCCTCACAGTAAATGTTGCTTTTCATACACAGGACCCAAAACAATCCTTATGGACATCAGTAAGAGACATTGTGTTTATTTCAATGGACATTGCCCAGATTTTCCTAAGACTGTATCCTTTCCACTTTCATTTGATAAACATCTCCATGAAAGAAAGAGAATTTGTGCAGTGCTACTGTTCTTGTTAAAAGGGATATTTCACACATCATTCCTTCTTTCCACTAGTTCTGCTATTAAATTGTATTTTGTTTTCCTCTTACTCTTTGGAGTTTGGTGAGTGTGAATAGTAAGGAATTTGGGACTCATTCATTTCTTCCATGCAGCTCTTACCTAATTTTTGTGCAAATTTTTTGAACTGCTTTCTGTAAAAGCATTCGAAGTGTTGCTTCCCTAGACACTTTTTCTACCACATCTCTTCAAGGCAGTTAGTGTTTGTTTCTCCTGTTCCTGTTTTTTATTTGTTTTTGGAGATATAGCAAGTGAATGCAATACAATCTGATAAAACTGGTTCTCCAGTTCTCCTTTTTCCACTTGTTTTTTCATTGGAAAGTGATGATGGTAGGTTCTCTTGTACCTCTCATTTCACATTATTAATTAAATAGCCTAAATATTTTCCTAGTTTTTCAAATGAAACGTCAAATGTAAACATTTTTGGCTCTTCTGCATGTATGAGAGGCTCCAGAGATGGACAACCCACAGGATGCTTGTGTGTGACCCAATTTTAGTCCCATTGAAATCCATTAGAAGTTTGCTGTTGACTTTCCTGACCTTACAACCAGTCATATAGACAGGGATTTTTCAGGAGAGAAGAAAGTGGTACTGCTTTGAAGCACATTCTGTAGCCAGTTGGTAATAGGTAACTGTGACTGCTTTTTAGGCCCTGAGAAGTCCTCATGGGCTGGAAGGTGGCTTCCAGGGCTGTCCTCTGCAGAACAGTTGTATGGACTGATGAGTAGATTTAAATTTTAAGGGTATCGAGGGGAAGACTCAAGTGTAGAAATTATTTCATAAATCAACTCTAAGAATACAGTTGCAGACCACAGAGCTACTGACTTAGCAGTTTTGTCTAAACCATTGATTCTTGAGAGCTTTAAGGATAATTTGCTTAAATCAAGGTTACCTTAATTATGGAAACTTGATTAATTGCTGCAGTGCTCTGGCTTTCTTGAAACATATTAATCCTAATAGAGGCACCTAAGCACCAAAGCCTTGACAAATACCCAGTGTTGTGTATATGGCATATAATTTATGTTATCAGCAATGTAACTGTTAGGTTCAAAGACACACTGTATTACAGCACCATTTTGTGTAATTGTTCCTGACTGGCCTAGCAATGTATATGACAAATTAAATGTAATAGAGTCAAATACCCAGGAATATACGTTGTGCGTCGCTTGCAGAAATGCAGCACATAAATACGAGCAAGAAAGAACTGAAGTTGACTTTGATTGGAACATAGGGGAATAGCATAGATCTCCTCCCCGTGTTGTTTAAACAACGTGGAAAAGCAATTTATAACTCAGTAAAGTGCTGGGTGTACTTACCTGAAATTGCAAAATAGAGCTGCCTGGGTCTGAAGTTCAGATGAAACCGTACAGTGTCCTTCGTCTTCTGCTCCTTTCATTTAATCTCTTCTCACAAGGGACTAGGTGGCTCAGGGACGTAGCAATGAGATCTGGCACTTTTCCTTTATTTTGGTGACACGTTGAAAGCATTCCTAAACTGTGCTTTAATACTGGAGTGACACTCAAAAGAAGAAACAGTTAAGCAAGTGAATGCTTTATAAATATTCAATATGAATATTTTCCTTCTCTCTCTCAAATTTGCCAGTAGCGGTAAACTGTCAGGTTAATATTCCCCTCTGCGAGTCTGTCACACCGTTCCTGTCATACATGACATCACATTTCAGCGAGATGGTTGCCTTCAGCATTAGATTCAGAAATGTCCATTATAACTGCCAGCTTAAACAAACAAATTCAGTTTTTTTAATGACAAGTGTTTCTTAGCTTGTTAACTTTTTGACTGTTTGGCTGGACATGATGGGCATCGCTTGGTTTTCATAGTTGCTCACCATTTCACTTGCTTGAAAGACAGAAAGGGCTTGGGTTTTCAGCAGTAGCTGAGCAGTGAACAGCAGAGTTTCTGAATAGTAGGTATGTGAGTGATAATATATACATACGCCCACTCACACCCAAATAGCTTTATAGGGGAAATTTACAAAAGTGTGTAGGTTTGCAGATGAAAAACAGGAGGCTAATGGACTTCAGATGCTTCGGCACTTTTATGAGACTCACTAAACACCCACTTGAATCTTGCAGAATCTAAATACCATTTAAAAATATAGCCCTGAGCAGTATTGTGCTCCTTTGATCCCCAGAATAAGTAGAAAGAGCCTGAAGGCAGTTCTGTATCATGTGGGTGATTTAAGGTCCTCGTAATTTGTAGCCAGTCATGGCACTGGTCCCTGCTTTACACACGAGCCAGGAGCTGGGGTGGGTGGTGGGGAGGGAGCTCCCTGGGCTGTCTTTGTGCTGGGACAGACTGGCTGGAGTGGGGAGCGCTGTCGAGCAGCAGCTCAGGCATCTTTGGGGTTGCTTGAATCTCTCCTACAGTAGAGATTAACTTCAAGACAGAATTCTGGTCACAGATGCTGAACGCTCAAAAAGGAGTAAGTCAAGGCACAGTGTGTGGTTATGCAGTCTCTGTATACAGAAGAACATACTGGTTTTAAAAGGGATTACAGTTTTAGGAAGATGTAGGCTAAGGCTTGGTGTTACCATTATCTAGAATTCATGCTATAGAAATACCCAGTTACCTAACAGCAACAATGTGATGTTTGCAGATTGTGTGTGAGAAAAGGTCTCTCTCTCTCTCTCTTCAGTTTATTATATGACTCATGAAGTGTGTTTTCATCTAGTCAGGCATTTTTTCAAGTAATTAGAATTGGAAAGAGAGTCGTGGATCATGTGAGACATAAGAAATACCAAAAATGGAAAGTAGAGGTTGTTAGGCCTTATTTAGAGTTTACTTTGCTTCCTTGTTGTTGTCCATGTTTTTGTGTGACCCCAGCATTCGTGCATATATATCCTCAGAAGGGCATATGTTTGACTCTTTGCTATGAACAAAGTAGCAAAGTCTCTAACATGGGATTATAAGCCTCTGCTTAGATTTTACAGTTTCTTTGGTATGTAAGTGCCCTGCTAAGAAATCAGCAAAGTTTATACATTTAATTTAAGCAAAGATATAAAATCTGACTTTACTATGGGTCCAATAATATTTACATGAGATGTGCAGAAATGCAATTTATACACCAGTACTTTTAGGATAGCACAGGATTTAATGAAAAATAGGAGGTGGTTATTTAACTAAAGTTAAAAATATTGTTTCTAAATTTACAGTACATATTAGAAATTACTCTTTTCACTAAATTTTAGATACAGAGTCTTAGACTTAAATAATGTTTAATCCTCTTGAAATTTGGGATTTAAGTGTTCTATATATAATCTATGGTCCCAGACTGAATTTACAGCTGTAACATACTTTATTTAGATATCCCAACTATAGTAAGATTGCATATAATTATCTTAATGATGGAGTACATTGCAAATTTTGAATTCCTTATATTTAGTCAGGAATTATATCGCATATGGTAAACAACTGAACATTTCAGTTTTTCAGAGATCATCATGTTCTTTCACTATACACAAAATATGTAGGCATGAATGACAGAGTCTTACCATCAATAGTCTTCTAAAGAGTCTATGTATTATGCAATCTGGGACATATTTTTGGTGGTGATAGTAGTTCTTGCTACAGAAAAATCTGTGAACATTGTAAGATAAAGAAAAATAGTAATTCTTTCTGTGTGCTTTGGGATAAGGTTGCAAATGTTATGTCAGCCTGTACTGTTAGATATCTTCCATGTGAGGAATGATTTCTTCTAACAGGCATTTCACCCATTACTGTTCTGTATACATACATCTTCTCTGGGTTTTCTTTCATCCCTTTTACTTCTTGATTTTGTTTTTCTCCTTCGTTTCAGTTTATCACCATGGACTCTTTCCTCTGAGACCCTTTGGCCACCCCAGGCTGCCTGTGGATACAACTCTTTATGAGCCTGCAGTTAAAGGGGTTGTGTTTGTCTTACAAGACAGACGTGCCCATCTACACTCCAACATACCTGTGGTTCAAAACTGTTACCTTACATCTCATTGTCCTGCACTGCAGAGGTCTTGTGTACATGAGGCCATGAGGGTGCAGAATGGTGGAGTGTGAGTTTACAGCACAGAAGCACCTCCAGACTAACCCCTGGGATGACAGGGACAGCTCGTCCCATTTTCACTCAGCATTCCCTACCACAGAAGCAGTCTCATTCCCACGGTGGAGTACTGTGCAGTCTATTCCCTGTTTAGGCAACCCTGAGCACATGATTTTTAGCAAAAGTGCTGAAGACAGTTGAGTGCTAAGAGTCTGATCCTTTAAGACATAAGTGCTCACAAGCCAAATGGAGGAAACAACTTGGGAGTCCTGAATAACAATCCTTTTAAACACTCTGAGATATTTTATTTATGGAATCATGCATTACAGTTTAAACATTTACTAATCTGCTTACTTGAAATGCTGGGACATTTGAACAACCTGCCATGCCATGCATTCCCCAATGAACCTTGAAGTTTTTAGAAGGAAAAATTGAAACTCCAAGCAGAAAAATGTCCTCAGGACCTTAGATTTCTTAAAGCTCAGCATAAGTCTTGTCATCTTTTAGAAACTGAAAGCAGCCTCAGAAAGGATAGATAATCTAAGTACAACATACAAGGAGGGATTTTTTTTTAAGAATACCACTAAGATTGAACATCTGTACTGTTGGCATTACGTGACACAAGCTATAAACTAGATTTCCAAACAGCAGTATACACAGTAGGACATCTAAAATATTAGAATACAGATTAATTAAGACCCATTTTTACTCCTAGATCTCAGATATTTCACACACTGAGTCACTTGAGTAGTACAAATCAGTCCCCCTTTTAGTGTAGATGCTTGTTCTTGCTCTCCTTTAGCTTCAGGCTGTTACTGCCTCTCAAGCGCGAATAGTACGCTATTACATTGTTATAAATGGGTGATGACTTATTTGTTAGAACTGGAGCAACACCTATTGATGTTCCTGTGAAAGGCTTGCATCTTAAGCTTCTGGTTAAGAAGCCAGTATATACATACCTCTGAGGATAACTTTCTGAAAATGTTTTGGGTGCTGTTTATTTTTCATCTCTAATTTAGGTTTGAATGCAATTACTGTCAGTTGGAATCACTTCAGTTTTCTCATCTACACAGAGATTAAAAAGGCATTCCTTGACTTTATACATAAGTTCCATCAGCTTTGTAAATCTGTCCATGTCCTCCATGCCATTAAAAGTTAAAGAGTAATCTGTTTTAACACTTAGCTCCATCTTTGTCTCTCTTGTCTTCTAGTTAAGACAGTTACCTTTGTAGAATCTGGTATTGCAACCCCTGTCCATAAAACAAAGCCTTTGAGATTTCCCTGGAAAATCAGGAATACATGACTGGCCACTGGCACATAAGTAATATTGCATATGAAATGAAAAAAATGTATTCTAGATTTTAGGTATTCATATATAGGTATAGAAAGTAAAAACACAGCTACATCTTGATTGTAACCCTGTGATCAAACCTGAGAAGACCTGAGCACTTTCGTCTGAAAGGACTGACAGAAGTCCTTCTCCTTTTACATTTGCTTCTCTCATTCACATCTATGCCCCAGTATCCAAACCAGGCTGGGAGAGGAACTCCCCAGTTTCTGCTAGATGAACTGAGGCAGCAGCAGAAAGAAACAGAAATCCCTCCAACAGAACAGCATATTTAGTGAATTGGGTGTGGGGCAAAATAGGATTCACCAAGGACGAAAAGCAAATTCCACATCCACTTCTTTTCTCTGCAGGACTGCTTAAGCAGCTCTCTTACTGGCGTATAACATTAGTGATAGTCAGCATCTTTTAAGATCAACTACATTGAAAGCAGAAGGTGGATTTAATAATATCAGCATGGAATCCACTAAATTTAAGTGCTAGAAGGAGGTTGCTGCATATGTCTGAGGTCCAAATTTGTACTGAGATAAACAAGGATCTTTTAGGAATCTTAATTTTGAAATGTCAATTTAACAAAAAAAAAAAAAAAGGAAAAAAAGAAGTTAATCCTTACCCATAAAAAAGAAAGTTGAACTTGCCTCAAAATCAAGAATTTGGCTATACAGTCAATATATGATCCTGTAGAGCAAAGACTTGATGCCTGTAACAAACCCATTGTGAACCTACTGCATCTATATCCATTAGCACAGGCGGAAAAGACAGAAGTTTCCAGTGTTTGAATGACTTCTGGTGGCTCAACTAAAGAAGGCATTATTTCAGCCCACTCTGTACTCTCTACGCAACATTTATACTTTACTGAAATATGAACATTTTTCTCATGTCTTACCTAGCACAATAAGAAAGAAATTTAGCACTGAAAGGGACAATAGCCGAGACCTATCAATGTAATACAACTCTGTTCACTACTTTTTGTAGTGCTCTAGCAGTGACAAATAATCTATTTCCCTACTATATTAGAAGTTAACAAACTCATTGGGTTTGAAAATGTTTCTGTACTTAATGAACTGGGTTTACACTGAACCATCACTAATCAATAGTTCAGCATCTTCTTGCAGACTTTTTTTCATAATTCATTTTTCTCCCTGCTACCAGGAGCTAATACTGTGTGTTTGTACCAAATGCTGATTTGAGCTCTTTCAGGTAACTGAGAACCTTCAAACCATTTTTATGTACTAATACACTTGTCGCCATCAGTAAAGATCTCTGTCACTTGTCCCATTGACTCTTTTCCCTCTGTGCTTTTTTAATATCATCAGATTCCAAGGAACTTGCAATTCAGAAGTAACATGTAAAAAGAACAATAATATGCTGGTTCCCTGAGTTCCTGCTGCTACACTGTCAGATAAAATAAAGACTAGTAAGATGAAAATGATCATTTCAAAGATCTGGTAAGAGAAAAAAGAATAAAAATCTCCAATTCCTTTGCCTTAAATGGAATCTCAGCTGATTACCAGAAAGTGTAAAGACTCAAAGCTTTAGAACCAGATGCTGCTGTTCACTCTTAGTCAGCACCTTCCAAAAATCAACTTCCTGTTCTTAACCTGGATTTCAGGGACATCTTACTTGATCTCTATTACCAGGATCAACCAGGTGCTTAAAGCTGGTGGAACCTGGTTGTCTATCATTTGTCTACTGACATGTGAATAGTTTTAGTGACAGTTCAGTTTTTCTGCATAAGGAAAGTACTGTGTGGCTGTGCATCGGTGCTAATGCTGAGGGTTGAACTGATAGTGCTGTCTGAGTGATGAAACGTGAAGCATCTCAGAAGGTGTCATGGGTTATTCTGCTTGTAGAAATCCTTAGATTTCTTAGATGCTACATACAGCACACCAGTAAAAGCAGGATTCTATATCTAGCCTAACATCTGGGAAAAAATGAGAGCATTTTGCTTATTTAATCCACTAAATTGTGTCAGACTGAAAGCCATCCTGATGAAAAAAGTCTAAATTTGGTTGGGGGACATCAAATGATAAAAATCAGCCCTTTCCTTACAATCTTGTTTCAGTAGTTCATTCTCTTCATTCTTAAAAGCTCTGAAAAATCAGGACTGTTTATATTTTCATTGAGCTTTCAGAGGATCTCTGCAGGTTGGGATCTCCTTTACCAGTGGGTGGACTAATTTTTCTTCCTGAACAAAGCTCACAGGAAAATCCTCAGAGAAGGACAGTTCCAGCTTCCTAAACACCAGCCAGGTCACGCTGGGTCAGGAGAGCAGGCTTCTTGTCACAGCCTTTGTCCTAGGTTTAAAAGGGCACATCCCATCCTGCCCTCCTGCACTCACAGAGCATATGACCTCTGTAGTTAAAACATGGGAGACTCTTAATTCAGTGTAGGAAAATGTTCCCTTAGTAAGACTTGGGTTTTTTACATTTACATTGTAAATGTGGTAATTTATTAAATCTTTTGCTTTGGTTTGGCCTACTTTTTCTCCAAGATGAAGTTTGAATTACTTTGGTTCTGTATTTTTTCTTCAGTTTATTCATCAAGACCACCTGTGATCTTCATAAAATACCAAGGTTATAAATACAAGTGGTGTTCCTTCCCGAAAGCCAGGATCACTGTCCATCAACGATATGAAAAGAGGCAGAACATCTACAGAGTGGAAAGGAGATGTTGGCTAAGGCAGGATTTGACCCCATTTGCTCTTGCAGTTCTGTCAAAGCAGAGATGCAGTTGTGACAATTATTCGTTTGCCTGCAAACTTCAGGCACTCAAAGGGAAATTTTATTTAAGAACTGTATTCCCCTGTAAATAACTTAACTAGGACTGCATGAGTTCAGGATAATAATTACAGTCATTGGGATTTATAGAGTGAGTTCAGTCTATTCCATTTCCTGAGATTGGTGGTAGCTTTATGAAGTAAAAATTGGCAATTTTACACAAGATACCTTAAAAGCTAATGAAGCCTAGTACTTCATTATTTCCTCTTGCAAATGATACCATGCAGATATGAAGCTTAAGAGAAATGGAGTGTAAGTAGCTGTAGTCAAACTATGGACCATCCACAGTGAAAGTTGATAAAGTGAGTGTGTGATAATTACTTTCCCAGGCATACCCAGCTTAGAAACTGATTTCTTTCTAAAGAGCAAATGTCTGTAGTACCAAAAATACCCAGAAACTAAAGTTCCTGGTTTCCAGGCATTTTTTTATTCATTTAACTAGTAGCAGTTTGTTTATTGAGGATAATTTTTCACTTGGGAAATGAGAATCCAATTGGTAGAAAATTGGTTACAGCAAAATTTTATAAGTTTTTTCTTTTTATTCAAATTAAACATGATCATTGGAATCACATTTCAGAGGTTTAATCTTCTCCTCAGATAGTATTCATTATGTCAACAAAATAGTTAAGGCTGGACAAAGAAAGAAACTTTCCCTGCCTTCATTTTGGGATTAGAAGATGGGCTCTAGCTTTGATGTGTGTAATATGACAGCCCTTTCTAGGATATCCTTTTTCTCATCAGGATTTATTATCTATAGTTCAATAACACAGTTGCAAGATCCCTTTGCTTTATGGCTGGCACATGGTTGTCCATGTGAGTACATGAACACTGATGCTAAATTAGCAAAGGATTTTGCTTTTTAGGCTGATCTCAGAAACTATTTTTTGTGATCAGACTTTGGGAGGGAAGTGGTGCATATGCCAGCATTTTAGGGCATAAAATTGATTAGTTCCTGTCTGCCTATACATGCTTTGTGTGTGTATTTTGCAATTAGGTCTCAACCCATGTGGTCAGCAAATGTTGACTGATTAAACATAAAAGGAAAACTTGTTTTCCACCATGCTCTGTCCCACCATTACTTTCCAATGCTGGATCCTTCTGGGATGTCATGGAAAAAACAATCCGAAACAAGCCATCAAAAACCCATCCTCTTCCCCCCGACCCCAACAATACAAAACCCAAGCCTGTCTGTTATCCTTCCCAGCACAGATTAGGACACACTGACATATCGTTTCCTGACCTTGAGAGCTAATTAGCTGAGTTCTTTACACCTAGGAATGAAGTCTCACACTCTGAAAATAGTCTGAATGGTTCCAAGGACAGAAATCCCTTTGGCCTCAAACACACACACACACCCCACCCCCCCCAAAAAAAAGCTACCCCATTGTTCTGCTCTGTATACTCCTCCAAATAATAAAATATAGTCCAATTCAAGGTATTTATCCTGATATTTAAAGTCTCAATAGAGACTTTTCCTGAGAGGAATTTTCAGTTTTAAAATTGAAACTGTCAGCCACAAAGAATGCTCACATAGGTGAGTAGCAAATACCTCAGAGAGGTAAACAATTACTATGAAATTCAGTGCAGTGGGAGATCAGACTGGCCGTGTCCCTTTCCACTCTGAAAACAGCATGTGAAATTATCATTTTTTGGCTCAACATCATTTTTTCATACAACACATCCACTCACAAAAGCAAGGCAAAGTGTACAGACAGACAGGTTATTTCCTGTGGCTGATCAAGGAGGTATAAGGTGAGAGAAAAAGGGACTATATAAGTTAGAAGTCTTATTTCTTGGTTTAGATATGTGTAATATTTTCAGATATTACAGACATCTGCACATAAAAATTATAAAGATTGCTTTCCACTTCTTGAGGGTGGATAGGTTTTTTACTCATCAGTGCTGTACTGCTTGTTACACACACTGTGAGATTTGTGCATAGATGTCAAATTAAATTATGTTAATTTTATCTCACCTTTGCTCCGTGAAGCTTCTGTAGCAACTTATATCACAATTTGCATCTTTAATGTATTAAATTCCAAAGTATATGTACGGGGTAGGAAATGTCTTTATGCCCGTGTTACAAACTGGGCACTGTAACACAGAGGTATTTTTGTTTCCAGTGAGGGTCCCAGTGATGCAGTGATGGCTGATGAGGTGTTTAGAAGTGTCTGGGCTCCTGTCATCACATCCAAGCTTGGTCTACATGATTTGCTCCAGGTCCCGTTGGCAGTGAAAGGAACGGATCCAATTTCCTGAATGACTTGTCCTGGCAATCTGGCTGGTGGATCATCCCCAGTCTCTCAGGGATGAGAGAAGGCAATAGCCACAGACAGCGAGCTGACAAGTTCTGATTATACAGTGCTCCTGTAGCACCAGCGTTTGTTCTGGGTTTGGTTTGGGGGAAAGAAGTTGGTGAGAAAATACTGTATTGCAAAAGAAGCTGAGGGTTGTCCACTGTCGTCGCTTTCACATGAAAAGGTCTTTGTCTAAGAGGTACCCTTGTGTTCTTTCTTGCTGTGCCACCTCTAGCTATTTTTACTGGATACAAACTGACGTGAAACTGGGACATCTTGTCAGGTGGAAGCTGTTGCCTGGGGAGAAGAAGGTGGAGTTCTTATAGTACAGGGCACTTGCAGTAACCCCCTCCATGAGGAGAAGTAGCCTAAATTTTGCCATGCCACGAACATGGAGAAGGTACATGGAAGTGTGTTTATTTTTTTGAATGGGTGATGGGTATATCTGTTTTGCAACTTCTAGCTGGGCTTACGTGAAAAGCTCAAGGAGGGCGGAAAATCTGTGCTGTCTCTGACAGATGCAGAGGGAAGGACAAGGACTATTGATACTTTTACTGTCTGGAGAGAGTGAAAGTTTCCTCCCCTTACATCATCAAAGAAGAGGCTTGCTCAAGTTGCTAACTGATCCAGTTCTGGAAAATCTGATCAGGTCCCTTCTTCTAGTGATTTTCTTCTAGGACTTTAATTCTCTGAGGACAGCTTCTACTGCACTAGAGAGTGTGTAGGTGACTTTGCTACATCCTCAACACAGCTCAACCTTACACTACACCGGGACCTTCCTAAGGTCCTCTCCTTTAACCAACCAGCTGGTGGTTCAGTGGGAGAGCAAAGGCAATGCACGCCTGCTTACAGCTATGAATCTGTTGTTGCTTTCATTATTGAACCTGCAGATTGTGCCAGTTGAATGTATATCCATAAAAATACATTTCATATTCGTTATGTGGTACTGCAAGAAAATACTGGATTGGGACAGAGGAAAAAAAAAGCACAGAAGTGCTAAAAGCACCCTCCAGCAAAAGCATTTCAAATGTTTAAGCCACTCTATGCCAGGAGACGAGATTTCAGTTTCTATTATTGCTCAAAATGACTAAATATAGTAGCAAATGAAGAATCTTCTACAGAGGGATGCTAACATGAAGGGCATCTTTTTGCCCCTCACAGCTATATGACCCTGTCTGAATGGGGGTTAAAAGAATGTAAGTAAAAGCAGCGTATGACTGGTAATTCTTCAGTTTCCTTTGAGGTACAAAAAGCAAGCCAGAGAGGTGTGAAGTTGGCCTGAGTGTGAAAATAAAATCTTAATGAAATGTGAATAAAACGAAAATAAATGGAACATTCCCTAACCAGGGTTTACAGTGTCATCCCCAGCCCGGGAGACAGCCTGAACCGTGGTCTCTGCTGGTACCTCTGCTTTAGCATCACCGACTGCTGCTGCTGCTGCTTCCCACAGAGCCTCTTAACGAGCAGAAGCCGTTAGCTGAACTAATGAGCCTGGGAAAGTGCAATGAAACCCATAGTTCACTAAAGCTTCTGCTGTAATTCTGGGTCTTTTCTGTTCTTTGTGGTGAGAAATGCAGCAATTGCTGCCTTGAAAATACAAGCAGTTGCTGAATTCATTCCTATTTTGGAAACTACTGGAAGATTTTTATAGCTTTGAATGAAAATTTTTCTTGAAAATGCAGAGAGGGATGTTTTGTTTGTTCTTTCCACCCAGTTTTAAAATCTAGACAGCCCTGAAAGGTAGGGAAATTGAGCATTTCTGCATACACACTGCCCCCCACATAGCTCCCAAAGAATCGATACTGATAATTAATATAGGCTATCCTGGAGCTCTTTGGTCCAGTTGAAGCTCCAATATAACTTACACATTTGAAGATATAAAAAATTATATATAAATAGGGATAAAACCAGCATATTGTCAGTTTTGCCTTGCAGTGGAATAAGCAGGTAACTAGATCATCCTTGGGAATACAGTTAGGATGTTCTGCATACATTTCATTTACGTAGAAATTCTTACCCATTTTCACTGTTCCATGCTTTGTCTTCCTATACTAATTTTTAAGGAAAAATTCTAATGGCATCTTATTGTCAGATACATTTTTTTCACATACCTGCAAAGCTAGATATCACTGTCTCAGTGAGTGATACTAACCTTGAAAGGCATTTTGCCATGAGAAGACACGATACCCCATGGAGCCAAAGTATTGCTAATCTCCATACACTCACTATATGACTTAAAATACGTGACATAGACCAAAGAAGAAAAATTCTGCCAGATCTACTTGTATTTTTTTAATCTAAGCAAGACGTTAGCATTTGGTAGAGGCTTCTTGCAGGTATTTTATGACCTGTGTAATGAACTTACATTGTCATCATGAGTATCAGGCTATTTGATGTGTTTGTTAAAGTTCCTGGGGAAGGCAATATGAGAGCCTTGCAGTTTTTATTTTAAACATCTGAAAATCTCCCCTTGTGGCTGCAAAAGAAACTTTGGAAAATGTGTGCCATACAGGTTCAAAAGTCAGAAAGAAAACATAAAAGAACGAAAATATAAATTTTAAAAGTCTAGAAAAAGTTCAAGATTGTTTTTAGTGACTGTCTTCACATTTTTTAGTGATTTTTTAGAATTGTTGAGACAGTACTATATTAGTGAATTTTACTATAAGCAACACAAACATGAATGTTAACAGTACTGGAAATACACTTTTTCACTGATATATTCTGACATATACCAGAGTTTAAGTCAATACACAATGCAGCCTTTTTCTTTTACCACTAAAAATCATGATTTCTAGTAAAAAAACTATTCTGCTAATAGCTCTTTAGAATTCCAACTACTTTTTTGGCACCAAAAATGCCCTTTGGAAATTGGAGGACAACCTAGCAGTTATTTTCAACACTTTGTACTAGTTGACTTGCTAAATCAAGATAAATTATAGCCAGCCTTAGACATGTTTATGAGCTTGTTGAGATCACAACCTGGGTATTCCCTTCTGGATGCCAGCTCCAGAAGCAGACTTAAAGTCGTGAGGAGACATCAGCTCTGACTTCCCCGTGAGCATGAGGGCTTTAAATGGCAGAACACTGATTGCTAATTACTAGAATGAAAATGTATGTTTTCTCAATATGTGATAAACTGCTCTTAAATGTGAGAAGCAGCAAATAGGATGTGATTTTTGGCTACACGTTTTCTATGCACTCTATATAGTTGGTTTAGGCTTGTTTTTGCAAACTCCGTTTGAACACAAGATCTAACTTGAAGTCACCATTTGAATATTTCTCACATTTTCCTTTTTATCTGAGATACCATCTGTGAGGCAGCACAACTTCATGCTGTTCACACTTTGGTACCAGCCCCTCATGGCCACAACGTAGAGTTTGGCAGATGCAACCACAGGGTTTGGCTTTGTGGTACGAAGGTGGGCTACGAGCTGGTGTGGACATGAAGCGCCCGCACGGGCAGCATTTCAGAAATTATCTTTCCACTGCACTGGTCCAGATTTTGTTGACTGGGCCAAGACTCAGCTTTCCCAAAATTCTTTGCAGCTGGCTGCATTGTTGGCTCTGGAGGAAGGTGTATTCTTAAATCCTACAGACAGCCTCTGCAATTACTTAAATGGCGTGATCATAATGGCCTCTTGAAAACATTACATATAGTCTATATAAAACTTGTGCTTAAAACGTGTAATATTTTAGATGTAAACACTGCATTTACTGGCACGAGTCCTCAATAAGTTCCTGTGACTCCCAGGTTCCTCCCCACACCACATGCCAGCCAGGTGGGCTCCTGCTGAAGTTCAGAGTGAGGAGACAAACTGTCCTGTCAGTCGTGTCATAGCCATTTATATTTTGGCCTTTGCTGTATCTTTCAATATTTTATTATTTATAGTTATTATTGTAAAAGTCACCTTCTTCCCCTCCTGCTGCCACAACAAAATGAATGCTGGTACATTTTAGTCTCATTTAGATGCCACAAATCTAGAAGGACTCTGCTAGCTCCATATCCACTGATTATTTTAAAAAATAACAATTCCTGTATTCCAACCAACTTTCCAACCAACTTAATGGGATATTTCTCCCCATTGTAACTACAGCATTAACTTCAGTCACAATAATGTGACACACAGGCTCTGTTTTTTGGCCCATACATTGAACTTACTTGAGAGATCTGCCTGCAGAATAAACTGAGCAATGTGTACAATGATCTCTTTCTGTTGTGTGTGTAAATATCAGCTTAATAATTTTTTTCTTTTTCTTTTCAGCAGCAGTTTGC
Organism: Scolopax mira; assembly: GCA_004320125.1. Lineage (NCBI taxonomy): Eukaryota > Metazoa > Chordata > Aves > Charadriiformes > Scolopacidae > Scolopax > Scolopax mira. The sequence continues at coordinate 141,885 of BJBW01000386.1, read as the reverse complement.
AGTGTGCAGATGGACACCCATGAGCCTGCATTTGGTGGTCTTACTGAAGATAAAGGTGGAGCCATGCTTGGAGGGCTGTACCCTTACAAAATCAGCAGTTGCACATCTTGAATGCTCTTTTGTTCAAGGTGAGGGGTAACTCTTGTTTTGCCTATGATTTGGCAACTTGTCTTCAACAATATTGTGCTGCGTGGCTGGGATAGTCACAAGTCAGTGTCATGGGCTTTATTCTCTCTGCAAGAAAAAAGAATCAGAAAACCTGTAGTAAGCATTCCTCTTCATACTGCTGTAAACTGGTGGTTTATGCTGCATTTGGATGCCTTTTTCACCCCTTTTCTGTGAGTAGGTTGTACTGGCTGATGTAGGTGCTTGTGTTAAGTTCTCTGCCACCAGCTGCAGGGGCATTTGCTCTTTTAATTTTTCTTGAGCAGGTGATTTGAGGTTAAAACTGGAAAATAGTAAATTATTTATAGAGCTTTTATCATTATAATGCTCTAATTAGGTGATCTCTTGGTCCTTCTTTTTCATGATTGCAGTTAAACAAACTAAATTGGAAAAAAAACCCAAGATTAAAAATATTACAATCTCTGATAGTTCTTAAAGGAGAAGTTCCAGATTAATAAAGTATTCAGACCAGCGTGTGCAAACTTTTCCTCCTTTGAGATGAGCTTAGCACATCTGCAGTGCAGGTAGTTAAGTGCTGGCCAGTGGAGGATGAGCCCTGAAGTTGCAGTATATAGTTTGTACCTTTTCAGGTACAGATCTTGTAACCAAATCAGTATGTTTTCATATGGGTTTGGATTGATCCCAAGAAGCAGAATTTCGATGTAGTAACATAGTAACGTGACAGGATATGCATAAATTTTATTCAGTCCGTGTACTCCAGAAACAACCTTTCCTCATCAATCAGGCAAGTTTGTGATGTTGACATCGATGTAAAGTATAATATTAATTAAAGTTAAAAATCATATGTTTTGTTGTAATATAGTGTTGTCCTGCAAGGTACTGAATGCCTTTAGCAGTCATACGCACTGCTGCCATCCCTGCTTGGCACAAGAGGGCAATAACTCAGGTAATTAGCAAAGTAATCCTTGATTAAGATGTGGTGGGGACATATCTCACTGTCCCCAGAGTTAGAGCTGCCCTGGACCTGTAAACCCAGACCTTCCTGAGGCACGATGAGACTCTGCACACTGCTGGAGATAGAGTCCTGGGGTTACAAGGGTCAGGGTCTGTGTGGAACAAGGTAAGGGGCAGGAAGGTGTGCAGGGAGATGATGGGTGAGGAAGGCTAAAAGCAGTGTCTGTCTCATAACCTGCACGAGCAAAGGAGAACTTCCCAGGAAGAGATGAAACAGACTGGGGTCCAGTACAGCTGCGTGAGGATTGTCTGGCCAAAGGAGGGCTCTGGCAAGGCTCTGAGAATAAGATTAATATTGGCATTTTTCTGTGAATAGCAAAGGAAACATATGCTTCTAATTGTTTCACATAATGCATTCAAAACATAAGCTTGATAACCATGGAGAACATTTGACAAGAGTGTTTACAGAATAATAAGCAGAGCAATTAGAATAACAGATAATTGTGTGTCCCTGGAACTGCTCCTATTTCCCCCACACTCCCTTTCCTCCACTCTGCTGGTTTTTTCCCATTCTTGAAGTCTTTTTAGATTGTTGTTCTTCTGTCAGTTTGGGCTGATTTTAAATTTCTCATCAAACTGTTTTATTCACATTGACAAGATATTTTGTATTACCCCTCTTTCTGATCCACAGACAACTTCCCTCTCAACCAGCCATTGTCACGCTGTCTTTGAATAACCACAAGGCAGCAGCCTCTAAAACAGGCAGTGTGACTGCAGCAATCCCACCTTTCCTGCCTTCTCACCTTTTTTATTTGACTTTAGGCTGTATTTTAGCAAATGCAGAGCCAGAAGAAGCTCAGATTGTCCCCAGGCCAGTGTGGAGGAGCTTGGATTATACCTGAGTGCTGAACATGCAAAATAAGGACTTCAGCAGAGGTCAGTCTGTCCAGCTTTGTTACGCCAGTGGGTGACATGAAAACTCTGAAGTTCAAGTCCTAATTAGATTTGTCTGTGAAATTTCCCTTGATCTGAAAGACAGCAAAATGCTAGGTACATAGGAGGTAAAAATGTGGAGAAAGAGGTGTAGGACTTCCCATGCATTGGTGCGGAGACTGAAACTGCTGTAGGGTTCATCATTCATCTCTATAAAAGTGGTTCTGTGGCATTATCACAGAAGATCCCTGACACTATCTCTAGGGTTGGGGTTTCTTCCTGGTTTTTGACTGGCTTGTACTTTAGAATTCAACTTCCTGGAGATGTAGGACAATCAGCAGCTTTCTATAAGGAGAGTTTCTCAAAAGGGAGCAAACATCTTGATGTGCCTCAATATCTTCACTTCTGTCACAAAGCTGATGGCAGGTGTTCTTTTTGTTTCTGTCTGCCAAATGGTGTGATGAAGCGGAAGCAGGCAGGGAAAAGGAAGAGGTTTGGACAAGCAGCTCAAAACAGATGTTTTATAAGTTTTAAAATATTTACTGAATAAAATTTCAAATATCCCGTTTATTTTTAGATTTTGTGCAGTGTGTATTTTAGGCATATTTCCACATGATAGCATTAACAAGAATGCTGTCTTGTTAAAGTTGCCTCAAAGGGACCATTTGAAGGAAAAGAAATTCTATTATGAATATTGCTTTTTGCATAGTATGTGAAGCTATTCAGTATGACATGTTTGAAGTAAAATACTGCATCTATCAGAAATATTAAAATTCTGTATAGTATTCAGTTAAAAACATAAATGGCCTGTTATTTCCTTTTCACTTTCTTCGTATATATATATAAAAGAAAAATTGTCACATTGGTAAATCTTAAAATCTTGGGTTTTGCTGGATGGAGCATATTAACTTTTTTTTAGTCCCTTAATGGACAAACGAGGGCTTGGCTTTGCCATAGCAAAACCCGAACTGTAATCCACTGTATTTCACAATTCTAAAGAGTATTCAAACAGTCTGGAAAGTCACAAGTAATTAAAAATGCCCTGGATTTGTTTGTCTGTACTAGTTTAGGAGATCCACAAGGAGGGAGCTGCAGTAAGAAACCAGACTGTTCTAGAAGAGCTTGAGTTACAGCCTGTGCGTGACTGCTATAGCCAGGGGAAAACTTTAAAAAGTTTTACTTTTTTCACCTTCCTAAAATAGGAAAAATGCTTAAAATTCAGCTCGACACTAGATTTGGTTAAGTTGTGTGTGCAGGGTTGCTAAAGAGGAACATGGCTGAGAAGGGCAATCTAATCTTACATTCATACAGGGGTTTGTACTCTGTGTTTTGCTTCATATATAATGTGAATTTGGGCAAACCAAAGTTCAGCTATCAGAACTTTCAGCAGTTGGAAAATGAAATTTTCACAGATTAGGTTAAAAGGGTAACTTGGGTAATGCAACGACTGACACTTGTCTCTAGTGCAGTGCCATTATGATAAGGTAAATAAATTATGGGACTCTCTCATTATTCTCAAACCAAACATTACAAAAAGCCAGGAAAACATGTTGTAACCTGATGAGAATGCGTTTTTGAAGCACTTAAGAAATGCATCCTTGCCTTTTACCTTAAGTAATAGGAATGCAGTACTTTTTAGAGCAATATCCATTTTGTTTGCAATTTCAGATTATAAGCATGAGGACGCTTTTCTCACTTGGACATTTCAATATTACTTACCCTGGCTAGAGCTAAAGTTCTTTGAGTGACTGAATTTTTACATTGCTATACCTTAAGTGCAGTAAGTCTGTACAATATTCCTGAATTTTCCAAGAACATAATTTTTACTGAAGTCACTGAAATATTACTGCAGTGCTTTCACAGTTGAGAATCTAGCAGCCACATCCCCAAATTTAACTTGTGTTGAACATATATTGCATCTGGGAGCTTTCTCATTCTTAATTAGTAGGATTTTCATACAGGAGAAGTAAACAAGAAATCTAGAGAGAATGCTAACAGTTTATATTTTCCAATTGCATGAAGCTGTGTATAAATATGACGTGATGCATCCACTTCCCTTATGGAGCAAATACTTGTGTTTGTCAGGATGATGGATGTTGAAATAATAATCAGTTTTTCTTTGGTGCGATTTCAGGAAGAAGCCATAATTATGTCTGACAAATATAGAGAACAGGAAATTGACCCTACTGTCTGTAAAAGCTTCCCAAAGTAATCTCAGCAGGAAAGGCACATGCTAAGAGATTATTTCCCTTTCAAAAGGAAGACATTTTTCTTTCAGTGTTCACTATACATTTGACAATAAGCGATGTGACTTTTATTGTGGCATTTTTAGATATTTACATTATGATTTGAAATGTGGTTGTGCAAAAAGAAAGGTATCCACACTAATCTACTTGCTTATCCCATCAGACTTTTTATTGTGGTTTTGGTTGGTTTCTTTGTAAAACATAGAAGTGACAGTTAAATCTCAAGATTTTGCATCAGAATAACTGTGCTTCTATGAAACTTCTTTATCTGGCACATTTTTGCTCTTTCATTCCATAAAATCTTATATAGTTTAAGTGCCTCTTATTTGAATTTTCAGCTCAAAACATAACAAAGTGCTGGCTGTTCATGGCCCAGTACCATCTTCACATCAAATATTTCATTCACAAATGAAACCCTTACTTGGCAGATCAGATTTTTAAAAAAAAAATCAGAATACACACTGCATCCAGCAGCTCCTTTGTGGCTGGAAAAGGGTGGGTGGAAGACTTGGAATTCTTGGTTGTTTTGCTGTCCATTTCTGATGGGGTTTTCCCCCGTCTTTTTCTTCTGCTTCACTGACCTCAGGAAGTGAAGAGAATTACATGGCTCAGGACTTGTGCATCCAGTTAGCTCTCCAGCCCTGCTGTTTCTTGCTCAAGTGCAGGCAAAAAGCATGAGGAATTCAACTGTGCATGAAGCAGCCTCCAAGCCAAGCCCAGCTGATGCACTGCATTTATTTGCAGGCAGGAGGGAATGCAGGGCTAAGTGAGGAAAGAGTCAGTCAGATTCTGGAACCACATAATGAAACGGGTGCATTTTCATGCTGCAAATTAGTCCTTCTGCAAAAAGCGATGGCTCTTGCTGGACTGTTCTGTGCAGGAAAGCCAGAGCCACAGGATCACAATTTACCCAGCAAGGATGGTTACTGGTGAGTAGCCAGTGGGAACCTGGCTTTGCTAAGTCAAAGCAGGACTTGAAAGTGGCTGTCAAGTCACTGTTGGGCTCCCCTGCCTTCTGTTCCTGCTCAATTTATTTGATAGTTACAGCCACCACCAGTGAGTTCTCCAGCTGCACGTGCCATTCTTTTCCTGACACAATGTCACTGAATCACACAGAAAGGTTGAGGTTGGAAAGGCCCTTTGGAGGTCATCTTGTTCAACCCCCCCTGCTCAAGCGGGGTCATCTAGAGCTGGTTGCACAGGACCATGTCCAGATGGCTTTTGAATATCTCCAAAGAGGTATACACTCCACAACCTCTCAGAGCAATCTGTGCCAGCACTCGGTCACTCTCACTGCAGAAAAAGTGTTTCCTTATTTACCAGACAGACCTTCTTGTGTTTCAGGTTGTGCCCGTTGCCTCTTGTCCTGATTTGGGGTGGAGCAGAACCAATTCTCCATTCAGTGAGAGAGGCTATTGCTCTTACCTGTTGCTGTAGCAACTAGGAGCAGCTTGGTTGTTTACCATGAGTAGGGTTTGCATCCGTGGGGAGGTGTGGGCAGGTCAGGTGACCCAAAGTGACCAATAGGGTATTCCAGCCCATCTGCCATGCTCAGTATAAAAGCTGAGGGATCAGAGGAGGTCAGATTGGGTCGTCTTTGTTGTCTTTTCTTCAAAGATTTTTCTTCAGTGACTCTTGTTCTTCATTGACTGACATCTGAGGAGGACCATGTCAGTTCATCTACCTTCAATCCCCATTGGTGAGTTCCAGTATCCAGTTCCCATTTATCACTGAGACCAGTCTGGGACTTTCCTAGTGCTTGCCAGTGACCATTTCCCTGGGAGCTTGATACGGTTTTGTATATGTATTTTTATATATTGTATCTATTTAATTTCTTTATTTTTATTTTATTAATAATATTTTGTTGAATTAGTTTAGTTTTTCCCTAAATTCATAAATCTCTTTATCTCTATTCTTCCTCTCCTTGGAATGAGAGGTGGGGGAGATCAGCTAACCCGGCCCAAACCATGACATCTCTTGATACCTGCTACTGAACAAACAAGTAGAAGCAGAAATGCAATTTCTGTTATAACATGATCTATAGAAAAAAAGCCCAAAGACTACAAACTGAAAAGTTTGTAGCCTAAGAATATGCCTCTGTGTTTCTGTTGTCAGTTGAAGGCTCTGTAAGTGCATTTGTTGGTGGGAATTACTAATGGTGTTGCCTTATAGTTTGAGAAAGTTTTCCATTAAGCTTACTTTTTGACTCTGTCCAGTACAAAAAGAGAGCAAAATAAGCTTTGTTTTTTTATTGTGCCCAATAATGTTCACTCCTTTCTTCCTCCACTTCTTTGTCTTAAATTTCCAGTAAAAAATCCCTCCTAGGTTCAAGTCCCCAACAGCAATCTCCACTGTTCAAAGGTGGGTTGTGGATTAGATGTAGCCTTGAGTAGAATTGGTTTAATGTCAATGCCAAATTTACTTCTCCTTGCTGGTGTCTCCAAGGATGGTATCTGCAGAGGACTTGGGGATTTTTAACACTGTGTTTCAGGACCTTGGTTCTGCTTTGTTAACTCCAAAGATGTGATATATATGACAAAGGCTGGAAGCCATTAGAGCCCCACACTCAGTTGACAGTACCATTTTACACAGTGGTTTATTGCCTGCACCTTATCTTTCAGGAGAGTAGGAAGCATCATTGATTTCAACTTGACTTTTCTTTTGTTCACTGAGCAAATAAGGATTGTGAAAAAACTCTCAGCTTTACCCAGAGGTCTTATTTTAAAATATCACACATGCTTGAGTTAGGCCCAAAATATAGCCCTTTGGGAAAAATGGATACAGAACCATAGTGTGGGTATGACTGTTGAAGGAGTTTTCATAGACTTCACTCAAAACATCTTAAGTTAAAGTTGTTTTCTGACACTATTGGACTCTCAAAGACAGCAGTATCTTACTTCTTCATAAGGACTGGTGAATGTAACTCACAAGTATCATGTGTGTGCCCAGAGACAGACACTGAATAAGCCTCTCTAAGTAGCATTGCCAGAAGTTCTGGGTCTAACCTGCAGCACCTCAGCTCCCCCAGCGCTGGGTCTCCTCTGAGAAGGCCTCCCCAGTGGTTCTGCACCACCAAACTGGTGGCAGCCTCCACTTTGGGCAGCTGCTCACTTGGGCTGGGACCACAGCAACAGTTTGAAAACTGAGCAGGTAATGGAGTCAGAAGGGATAAAATGTATCAAAAACAAATTAAGAGAACCAAGTATAATGGAGAGTGATTGATAATACAATTAAGTGTGGCAATTTTGTCCATTTGTTTGGTGTCCTTAGGCTGTGATAATTCTACAATTTGGGTAGCTGCTTTACTCTTTCATGGTAGATGATTTTAAAGAATGGATTGATCTATTGACAGTTATAGCAAGGTAAGCATTAAAATACTCTGCTTGACTAGCTAAGGATTTTCTGTCTCTTTGAGGACTCTGAACTACATTGATAAGTAAAAGGAAACTGATGAAAATTTCCCTCTTAGGTTTTTTTGTAACCACTGGACTCCATCCCACCTTTTTCATTTGCTTTGTGAGTCTAGTGCTTTTCTCCTTTGCTTTTCTTCCAAATATTAAAGAGTAAAATCCTAGCTTCCAAAGAGCTCTGCTTTAGCTGGCTGCAGCAGGCATGTAAGCAGTGACTTGTGTCGGTGATGTTAACCCCATCTTCTTTAACACAGAGAAATTGGAACTAAGCATATAATCCATGTGATCAGGCTGTCTGGTCTCCTTGTGGCATAGCATAGATTTTTGTCCAGTTATCCTTGTATTGAGCACAGATCCCTGTGTTTATGTGGTGTCTGGGCTTCAGACAAGATATCTTGTACCTATTAAAAGAGTTTATAGGTGGAGGATACTCTTTTCCTTCAGTCTTTTCTTCCAGTGGTTAACCACCTTCATTGCCAGCATGTGTAGCTTCTCTTTTGACATCATCTAACAGATTTCAGGTTGTTCTTTTGTCATCGACAGGCTCTCTCAGAGTGATAACAGTGTAAGACCTATCAGCTGAATTTGCCATTAGGGCTTCCTTTACACAACCTCTTTCCTCAGCCCAAAAGACTTTGGGCCCTCAATACTTCTTCTTTAATAGCCTTTCTAAAGTATGTTTAAAACAATGTATTTAAAGAGGCAGTTTGAGTATTGTTCTTGCCAATGCTGTGTGCTGTTATGAAAGAGCCACCCTTTCTGTGATTCCTGCATCTTTTATACTATAGAGCATCTCTATAAGATGAAGAAGAAAGAACTGTAGTGCTACAATCACATGCATCTGTCTCTCAAGGACGTTACTGGAGATTTCTTAGATTTCATGGACTTACCTTGCCCCCACCATATCCCAATTTCATAATTTTCATTTATTAGTTCTATAAAAGGCAAATGTGTTCTTTGACTAATTCTAGTGAAGACCTATTTAGTGAGTCTTTGGCAGAGCTATTCAGCCACTTGGGAAAGAAAAAGTGAAACAGTAGCTCTTTGATCTGGAAGTATATGATCTACTCTGTCAATGTGTTACTTGGATGCCTCATCAGCCCTGGTTACTTCTCTTCTCTCACTGAACATGGTGGTTGTTCTGACCAGGAGAAAGCACCTGAGGAGCTCATCCATGTGGTATCACAGGGGTCACTGTGCACACTGTTGTTGCAATACCAATTTTTTATGGGTAAAGACCACAATTGTTTGTGGTTTTTCTATTTCTGTTCTGTTTAAATTTCAGAAAATTAAATTCAGAATATGTAGCTTTCGTGGCATTGTATTTTTTCATCTGTTTTGTTGCTGAACTTCTTACAGTTCAAACTTCTCTACTGTTCAGAGAACTGACCAGTTTCAAATTGTAAGTGAGAATATTATGCTGTAGATAAGGAATCCTTAGTGTTATCTTACTGGGATGTTGATACCATGAGGTTGTTTTTCTTTCCCTATCAAAATAGCATATTTTTTTTTTACTCACATAGACTTGGGGTGGTTTTTTTATTTCCCTCAAGTATTTTAATTCACTGTTTAATGGATCAGTGTGACAAAAAATTACTTTGTTTAGCCACGGACTCTTATAAAGGCTGTGGGCTGAAGAAAAGCATCTTTTCAATGGCTCTTTAGAAGCTGAGGTTAAAAGCATGTTTGAATACATGGAGTAGAAAAGGCTCAGACAGATCTAGTTAGGCAGAGCAGTTTAGTAAATGAAACTGATATATCTGCATCTTGGAAGTTTCTTTGCAATTTAAGAAAACTGATAAAGTTTTCAACCCCACAAGTCTCCACAGTGTGGTATTTCTAGCTGTCAATATTCTTGCACATTGTTATTCCCTGTCAGCACTGTGATATCTCTGTGATAAATCAAGGGCGTGCACTGGGGATGGTCAGAAAAGCCTCTGTGTTACAGGGGCTGGTGAACTCACACTTGAGAACACGGGGATTAATGGTGGAAGCCTTTACTGCTTCAGTGACTGGTGGAAGAAAACAGAATTGATGATAATAATAAAAAAAAGTATCTTGTCCTTTGGTGAATCCACTTGTTCCTTCTTGAGCTGTAGAATGACAGAAATCTGAAAGTTAGACAGAAAGGTTAAAAATGGATATGGAAGTGACTTTATATACTCTCTTTCCAAGTCGTCTTATGTGATAAGAGCAGTAAACTAGTGTAGGCTGATTGGCACTAATACACAGTAACTACAATCAGGTTAAGAATGTGCATTCCTTTTTTTCAAGAAATATAGTTTCTCTAGATTCTTCCTACCAAAAGAATTACATACCTACTTAATCAAAATCAAACCATTTCTCCTTGCCCTCAACTCGGAGCACTTTACAGCAAATCAGCTCAAATTAATCTGGTATGTCCAGTGTCTCTGTGCTTCCCTTTTTTTGTTTAGACTGAATGTAACTTGGTCTCTGTGCCTTGTGCTGGAAGGACATTCCCCTGGCAGCGCGGTACGAGACGCCGCACGGATGAGCAAGGTCATCATGAAGGGTGCATCCAACCAGTTACCCATCGAGGAAGGTGGGCAGAAGTTGCCCAAATGCCTGAGACTTCCTGGACACAGCAACAAGCTGACTCACATTTCTGCATCAAAAGATTTGGCAAAAGATTAAGAGCATCTTAATCTGATTGAGAGGGATCTTGTATGAAATGGAGTTAATATTTCTGACTTGCTGCCTTACTGGAGCTGTGAGTTCTCCAAGCTGGTATTTTGACCTTGTCTTTGTCCCTTTGTCACAGAAACTGCCCAGGGCAAAGTTCATCTCCTTTGAACATACTGCATTCTCCTCTGCCTTTGCCCTCCTGCACGCAGAATATTACAATATTACAGGGTAAGGCTAATTCTGCCCCCACCAGAAAAATCTGCTTTTTGTGCATTTTTCTCTTCACTGGCCAGACTTGCTACAGGACAGAACCAATTTCATCCTTGTCAGGTAAAAGAATTTACTGCTCAATTAAAAAGTAGTCTAATGTAGAACTTCCAAATAAAACATGTAAATTACATCATCATCCTTACCCTCAGGCTTCAGGCCAATACCTCTGTCCACCTTGGAAAGACGACTTCCTTCTTCAGGGTTGTCCTTTTTTTTTTAAATTGTCCTAAAAGGCGCTACTCCTCTCATCAAAGCTGCTTTTCTTTAATGTTTCAGTGCTAGACATCTCAGCTTTGGGAGCTTTAAAAAGACTTTTAGTCTCCCTGTTACAGAGGGATGCAGCTTTTTACTTCTTGTTACTGACCATCTTTTTTTTTTCCTATGTAATTCTAGCAAAAGGCTGAATTGCAGAAATCAATATTTTTGCTGTTAATAATGACAGAAAAGAAGCGGAAGTCTGTGAAGAGGTTGTTGAGGTCCCCAGTTTGTCGTAAACCATATGGAAATTAATATAATGGAAATTCAGATTGTAAAAACTAAAGAAATTAAACATTAAAAAGCTGTTAAAAGCAAATTGTGGTAATATACAATAATCTTAATAGAATTTATTGCTTTTCCTCCTCAATTCATCTATGTTATTCAGTGGAGAGAATGGGTTTTCTCTGGGACTGAATCAAAACAATGCAGTATTTCCAAGAACTTCTTATATTGTATATGTACATGTACATATATGCCATGTAGTAAATACACCAGACCCTCACAGAGGGGCAGTAACAGGCTGTGATTTCAGCCCAGGATCGTTGGCTCTACCCCGTGTACGGAGTCGCCATTTGGTCCTGAGCAAATGACTCAACCTGGTTTGTATGGGATCACTAAAAACGGGATTTAGTTGCCTAAAGATAACTAGTATCTAATCCAGATACTTCCAAAGAAGACCTGGAACATACCAGGAGTGAATATGCAGCTTCGGAGGTGAGGGTGTGAGCCATGGGTGGTTTCTCCTTCATCCTCCTGGTAAAGGGATGAGGGTTATGGAGCAAACAAATCCTGTGGGTCACCATGTGACTTCACTACCGGTGTTGACAGGGATTTAACTAACTTGTAGGATTATGGGACCTTTTTTAAGTATCAAAGATCAATGGGGAGAGGCAGAATCCACCTAACAAAGGGGGCAAAAGTATCTTTGCCAAGAGGTTGGCCAACTTGCTGAGGGGAACTTTGAACTAGGAATGATGGAGGGAGCTTACTAGAGTGAAGGAAGTGATTATTGCCTTCAATGCAGCATTCATCAGACTGTAATTAGAATATGTGGTCCAATGTGCTCCCCCCACCTCTCCCTACCTGATAGAGGAAAAAAGTATTTTGTCTCATGACTCAGGCTGGACAGAGTTACCAGGACAGACACAAGGTGGCCAAGCCCTGGAAGAAGAGACTCCAAGACTGGGGCTTGTTTAGGCTGGGGAAGGGGTGTCTTAGGGGCCCCCCAGGAGCATCCCCTGCTGCTTATAAGGAGGGGACTCAAGAGGTGGAGCTGGCTCTTTGTAGCATTGGGAGATGACAAAAACCAGTGTGCATAAATTAAAACAGGACAGGTTCAGACTGGATTTAAGCAGAAACTTTTTCACCCTGAAGACAATTATCAGGGATGCCCAGTGAGAGATGCCGTTTCCATTCATGGTGGTTTGCAAGCCAAAACTGGTTAAAGCTCTGAGCAACCTGGTCTGATGACAGAGCTGACCCTGCTGTGAGTTGGAGGATAGACCAAAGAGGTCTTTCCACCCTGGATTATTCCATGATTGTATAGTCCTATCCTGTGGCAATCTTACCATGCCCAAGCTGTCTGCCTCATTTTATGTGTGGCCAGATGGACACATGGTCCCAAATTGCAGATGTGATAAGGATTCACGGCAGAAAATACAGTCAGTTTTATCTCTGCCAATAAAATATCAAAACTATATTTTAAACTTTAATATTACTTTTCTTCCCAAGTCTAGGCCTTAGGAATGTTGGGTTAGTTCCTTTTCCAAACCAATGGAATATCTTTGTGCTTCACTGTTTCTTTGAAGTGGTTTGTGCACAGTCTCCATGCAGGTGTTGCAAAATAAATGTGTATTTACAAACTGGTCAAAGTGACAAATGTAGTAGAAAGTCCTTGAGGAAATTAATAATTCCATGACAGGACTTTAATCATGTAAAGTGAAGAAAGCATAGGATTACATATTTAATATGGGAGATAAAAGCTAGAGGTGGGGGATCTGCATACTCTGCCCCGTGAGTTGATTTGAGTCTTGTGAAACAAATAGCAGGTGAGCATGTGATTAAAACTGAACGTCCATGATTATTGCACATAGGTACCAGATACACACAAAGTACTGGCAATTTAAAATTGAATTGACAAAATCTGCTGTAGCATTTCTTACCTTTGGTATGCTTCATTACCAACCTTAATGCTTCCCGATGTAAAGCTTTCTTTTTCACCCATTGTTATATCTTTCAATTAAGTCTTCAGTCGACAAGAGTATCATGCCAACTACTCAAAAGAGAAGCAAAATAAAACTCAGATGAATTTCACATACAAATTAAAATGGAGTGGAATTCAAGCTCGAGCAGTATATATGACACATACATATTTGTTTGTATGGGCTCCAGGCTGTGTCCAGAATTCATGAACACAGGCTTGCAAAATGCTGTCACGGATGTCACCTTTTCTTCCACTGAGATTTCTGTCCTTGGTGTCCCCTCCCGGGTTGCAGTGGGGTACAACGCACTGGCTACAGTGCGGCCCTTGCTATGGGCACCGGGAGGCTTCGATGTACTGCAAGACTTTATTTTTCACAGAGTGTGAAATTTGATAGAAGAGTATATACATTTCTCTGGGAGGAAAAAAAAAAAAGGTTTATATATGAAATTGTAAATCTCCAGTATTTACTTTAAATTTTAATGAAAGGCAATACGGTACAGACTGGATAAAGCGCTTCTATGTACGTGTGGAAAAGTATAAATAAATAGGTCTTTACTCTGTCTCCGTACTTTAGTTATTTAATAAAATTTTCATAGGTAAAAATTTATACAGGAAAATAAAGTTCTTTTGGAATAGGATGGCAAAGCCTCAAAACATAGCTTTACAAGTCAGACCAGAGAGGGATTGTTTATGTATCAGCTGAGTAGAGAGAACATACAAATGAATTATTGCTGGTAGGCAAAGGGCTCAGCTTCTAAAAGGTAAAAGCAGAATTGTTCTCCCTGCAAAGTACTGCAGGAATATTTGCAGGCAAACAACATGTGTTTTATGTCTTTGCTGGAGTAGATAATGACCCTGTAGTGGCAATGAATCTCCTGATAAGACAGGCTTAAACAGTTGAGCGTGTCCTGGTTTATATTAGAAATGGGTTCAGGGCACATCATTTTGAATCTGTGACTCCTTTCCAATGAGATGTTTCAAACAGCTGTACACAGTCCTTGCCATCGGCCCCCTGGGCCTTCACGGAGGGTCAAAATGTCATTGCCCTTCAGATATTGTCCAGGTTGAGCTGGTCAGAACCAGAAAGGATTGGGAAGGAAAATAAATACGTGAAGCAGTTTAAATTTCACAGGCTTTGCAGCTGATCTCAGACTTCAGTAAGTTACGTTTGAAATTTATGTCATTTAAAGTCAGCTAGTGATACTTGTCAGGCAAAGGAAACGTGTCCTACAGGGTGGGATCTATTAAGCAAATTTTTTGGAATTTTGATCTCAATATTGATAAAAAGCAACTGCAAAATGCTGCAAAAGACTGAATATGTTCTACTTTTTCAAGTTCCTATTTATATGCAGAGGGTCTATTCATATGTAATTTGTAATGATTGGCCAACTCAGTGAGGGGAGAGCAATGGATATTGCCTGCCTGGAATCGAGGAAGACCTTCGACACTGTGCCATAAGATCCAACAGAGAAGTTGATGAAGGACAGGCTGGAGGAGCAGACAGGGAGATGGACTGAGAAGCAGCTGGATGGTGATCAGTGGCACAGTCTAACTGGAGGCCAGTGAAGAGCTGTGTACCCTAGGGGTCAGGACTGCAGCTGATCCTCTTCAGCATCTTCCTAAATGGTCTGGAGGATGGGACAGAGTCTCAGCAAGCTTGGAGGAGAACTGGCTCCTACACCAGACTGTGCCATCCTCTGCCTTCTGCCATCCAGAGGGACGTTAACAAGCTGGAGAAATGAGCTAACAGGAACTTCATGAAGTTCAACAAAAAGTGCAAAGTCTTGCACCTCAGAAGGAACAGCCCTGTGCACCAATTTAAGCTGGGGGCCACTCATCTGGAAGGCATATTGGCAAAAAGAGACCTGGTGCTCCTGGTGAACAGCAAGTTGACGATGAGTAAACAAGGTGCCCTTGCTGCAAAGAAGACTGGCTGTACCCTGGGCTGCATTGCCAGCAGGTGAAGGGACATGATACTTCCCTTCTACTAAGCACTGGTGAGGCCACATGTGGAGGACTCTGTTCATTTCTGGGCTCCACAGTGCAAAGGAGACATAGAAGTACTGGAGAGAATCCAACAAAGGACCACTAAGACGATGAAGGGACTGGAACATCTTTCATACGACAAAAGGCTGATCGATCTGAGAGCATTTAGCATGGAAAAGTCAAGTCTCAGGGGGATCTTATTAATGTATATAAATACTAGAAGAGGATGGAACCGGGCTTTCTTCAGTGATAGCCGGTGACAGGATGAGACCTGGACAGTCTGGGGAGTCGGGCCAAGAGAAACCTAATGAAATTTAACAAGGGCAAGTGCAGGGTGCTGCCCCTGGGGAGGAATAACCCCCTGCACCAGGACAGGTTGGGGGCTGACCTGCTGGAGAGCAGCTCGGAGGAGAAAGACCTAGGACTCCTGGTGGACAAGAGGATGACGATGAGCCAGCAATGTGCCCTTGTGGCCAAGAAGGCCAATGGCATCCTGAGGGCATCAAGAAGAGCGTGGCCAGCAGGTCAAGGGAGGTCATCCTGCCTTTCTGCTCTACCCTGGGGAGGCCCTATTTGGAGCACTGGGTCCAGTTGTGGGCTCCCCAGTTCAAGAAGGACAGGGAACTGCTGGAGAGGGTACAGCCACAAAGATGATTAAGGGCCTGGAGCATCTCTCCTATGAGGAAAGGCTGAGGAACTTGGGTCTTTTCAGTCTGGAGAAGACTTAGGGGGGATCTGATCAATGCCTATAAATACTTAAAGGGTGGGTGTCAGGAAGATGGGACCAGTCTTTTCTCAGTGGTGCCCAGGGACAGGACAAGAGGAAATGGGCACAAACTTGAGTATAGAAGTTCCACCTAAACATGAGAAGGAAGTTCTTTCCTGTGAGGGTAGCAGAGCCCTGAAAGAGGCTGCCCAGGGAGGAGGTGGAGTCTCCTTCTCTGGAGACATTCAAACCCTGCCTGGACAAGTTCCTGTGCAACCTGCTCTGGGTGGACCCGCTTTGGCAGGGGGGAATTGGACTAGATGATCTCCAGAGGTTCCTTCCAACTGCACGTGATTCTGTGACCAGAGGCAATGGGCACAAACATACACAGGAGGTGCTGTCTGAACTTTTACTGTGAGGGTGACTGAGCACCTGCGGAGGTTGCCCAGAGAGACTGTGGAGTCTCCATCCTTGAAGATACTCAGAAGCTGTCTTGTCTCGACACAGTCTTGAGTAACTGGCTCTATAGGAGGTTGGGTCAGGGGTTCCCTACAACCTCAGCCATTCTGTGTTTTTCTGTGATTCTGGGGTGAAAAGAACCCATTAGAACTCAAGTCAAGTCACACACATTTCCTTCTCCATGTAACAGGAAAAGAGGAAAAATAACAACTCTTAGAAGTTGTATAAGCTTCAAGTCTTCCAAAAGTAGAAAGAAATACTTTTTTTTTTTTTTTTTAAGTATAGAAGCAATCTCCATGGAGCTACAGTGCAAATTAAGTCACATGGTACATGTGACTGATAAGCATAACAGAGGAGAAAGGGAGCCCCTCTGGGCTATGGACTGCCCCTTAAATAAAGAGTTGTTCAGTTTACCCTTAAAAGCATCCATTTTTTCCCATTCTGATGGACTCACCACAGGAGTTACTTCCAGGGTCAAGCACTTGTCAGCTCTTCTTACTGAAAAGCACTGTACCTTGGGCTGCAGTTCTCGGTGCCACCTTACGAATTTGACAGTCCGAGGCCATCACAGGAAGAGCCTGGCAGGGGAGAAGTTAAAGTGGTATTTTCATCCTGCTGTCTCTTTAAAAAGCATACATTTTCTTTGAATTTCATGCAAGGTTTTGTTCATCCTTTGGAGGAAACTATTTTTTCCATTAATGTGCTGAAAATTACCATCATAACTCCTACGGTTCCTTAGTAGGATATTGCACCCTTTATGTTGCTGATCAAACACATCCCCTTATAGCAGGGAAGTCCAGAGGGTGACACAAAAAATAGCCAAGAGATACTTCACTATGAAAAACAGTTTCCAAATTTATTGTCAGACTCAGGAAATGAAAAAGAAGAGATTTGTTTCTCTGTTTCTATAAGAAGCAATAATAAAAGGACAATGCATCTATATCCCAACAAAGAAAAGGTTTATCCCTTTCTGAATTTTTAACATCAAGTGAAGTATGAAGGAAATTCAGCCATGTCTGTAATAAAAAAAATAATAATCTAGCTTTGTTTGTTTTTAAGTGTGGTAAGGAGAAACATATTTAGAAACCAGCCACAAGGCAGTAAAATTGATTTCTGGTTTATCTGGTGTAGCTCTGAGTCTCTCACTGAGCTGGGAAATAATTGATTGCTTGAAGCCTTGTAGCAGTAGTTAAAAATTGATAAATGCTAAAGTCAGCACAGTGTTTTATAGGTTCTTAAGAATTGTGGAGCCTCCATATTTCTTTCTCATCAGCAGCTCTAGATCATGAGGTGAAATTTAAAAGACACTTCATCTTAGTCTCAGTAAATTATATTCAGCAACTCTGAGACCTTTTGCTGTGGGAGACAAAGCAAAATCTTTAGTTGCATCAGTAATGTACAAAGCCAAGTGAGTTTTTTGCAGGTCAACATATTGCTTTAGCTCAGTTGATAAGATTACATTAAAAACCAACAAAACATCTGTGGCCATAATCATAGTTTGTTAAATCAATGTCTAGAAAAATTACTGGTATTGATAGCTAAGGTGTCATCCCCTGAAATGAACTGCTGTAAGAAATTGCAGAATTGAGTCCTGTTTAGCAAAGAAATGCTGAAAGATTTCATTAATCCACGTTTTCCTTTCTTAGTGCAGGAAGTTGGCCTTTTTTGTCAGCTGACTTTTATACAGGGGTAAACTTTAACATCTATATTAAAATATAGGGAACCAGATCTTCTCTCACCCCCTTCCGGATGCTTCACATGCTGTCAGCAAGGGAAGGAGGTCCCAAAGTTGCTCAGATCATTTTGGATGAGTATCTAGACTTTCATAATAATATATGGAGTTGTCATGTTGTAAAAAGAGAGAAGAAATTCTTTATTTTAGATACTTAGAGGTGTCTCCTGCACTGAAGATTAAACTAATACTTCTGGGTCCTTGACAGAGCCCCAGGCAGTAACAATAAGATGGTTTATACAGACAATCTAGTTACTAAATTGCTTACCTAGAGTATTCTTGTCATCTCGAGTAGTCCACATAAGAAATCTGAGACACAACAGAGCTGTGAACAATGTAGTTTAAAACCGTGAGCAGAAAACTTAAGTTTTATTTGAACAGTGACTGAGCCTGAACTGCAAAACTAAGGTAGTTTACCAACAGAAACCCCTGAAATTAATAGTAATATTCAGTTCATGTGGACAGAAACAGACTCAAACTGTATGAGAAACAAATAATAATTAAATTTTTGTTTTAAAGTCATTAGCTGCATATGCCTTAGTACAAATTATCACAGCATAATGATATTTTTTCCATATCAGATTAGTAAATATTTTTCTTAGTTTCACACCTATGCTTCACTGAAATGGAAAAGCAATAAATGAAACAGTCCAATATTAGGCAAGCTTCACAAGTTTGAAAATACATCAGGCAATAGAGTTTAGACTCTTTTTTTTTTTTTTTACATCTTATATTTAGAGGTAGGGCTCAAATTATTTATTTGTTTACTATTTTGCTCAGCAAACAAAAACATCTTAAATTGTTTCTGTAAACTCAGCAACTCGGTACTAACCTTCAACATTACTGGCAACATCTGTGATCAAAGTGCTGTTTCCATTTGCAGCGGAAATGCAAATCATCTCCAGTGAGACAGGTGATTAGCATCAAAATAGCTTGTTTATTCATAAAAATCCTGCTTTTTAAGGCTGTGGGCTTATGCTGATCTTCAAGTCAGAGCAAGTCCTGCATGACACAGACCATAACATTTCACATGACAATGCCTGTAGCAAACTCAATTGCTTTAGGAACATTCTAGCATGTTGATATTTTTCTTTTCAGTATTATTAATGTTTCGGAATCCTTCCAGAATACCAGTTAATGTGATGAAGACTTAAAATATAGTTACAGTAATGACGAAAGTAAATCCTTGTCCTGCATTTGCTTCTTTTCTACATTAGGACGGGTTTATCTGCTGCCCAAGAGAGAGGACAGAGGGCAAGAAATACAGGCAAACACAACTGTATTCTGAAGGTACTGCTTTCTCCCTGAATCACAAAGCACTGAATAAACAGTAAGTAAAAACAAATTAAAACGCCACTGGGGAGAGGTTCTCCTTACCCCATGTCACCTCCAAACCACGCTGCAGAGTCCTCTGGAGCTCCGTCAGAGCTGAGGAGCCCGTGAGGTCTCTGCTTTCCCCTTGGCCTGCGCACACACAAGCCTTTCTAACCCAATTCAGTACTCCAGTGGTGCTGGTGAAAGAGATATTAAACACACAACTTCCTACCTAAAAGTGCTACATTCTTTCCATGCAAATAAGAGCCGGGTGTGCTTTTCATCAGCTCCAGCTAAGAGAGGTTTGTTAATGTCACCAGCGTTACCTAGAATGAAGATATGATGGGGACTTTTTACCAGGAATTTCTTGCTGAGGAATGTTAATGTTGTCTTTAAAAATACATAATTTAACCTGTATTAATTGTATCAATTTATTAAATACATTAGTGGAATTCTTTCCAAAAGACCAGAGACTTATGCTTGGCCCAAACAGCTGGAGTTTAGATGCTATGAGCTAAAATACAAGTGACCTCTTTGATCTTCACTTGCCCTAATAAAATGTTTCTTTGAACAGTTGCTAAAGAAATACCTCTTTAAACAAGAGAAGTTTGAATCATCAGAAATGTAATGCCTTTTACCCAAATCATTAATTTTGTATAGATGGTGAATTTGCCCTAGTGAAGAGTGGCTCAAATTGAGTAGTAAGGTTCCAATGGATCCCAGATGGTGCTTTGAGTTGTATTTGAAGCGTATATTGAACGCTGGCCTCAGTCTGTGCTCTTTGCTTCTAGTAAGAGTAGAACCTTTTCTAAATGCTCAAAGTTCAGGACTTGCTATCAATCTTCTGAAGTCCTGCTCGTGTCTTTCTGCAGCTGCTTTTTGGGCTTCAGTGGGTACACAGAGTCATAGGTGGGACTGTTAGATGCAACTGTTGTGCTCCAATATACATACCCCAAAAATACAACACTGTGCTGAGATATTGTGCAAACAAGGTATGTAATTCATCTTCCTAATGATACGTACCATTAAAAGTAGATAAGTAATAGTGTAGGATGCAAAACAAACAAGCAAACAAAAAATATATCTCAATATAGCAATCTCTTGCAGCTTAATAGGAAAAAAAATCTTTTTTTTTTTTTTAAAGTGACTAGACTTAAAAATTGGTAAGTTTTTAATTAGCTTATCAAAGAATCCTACTGAAAGATGAGCAGAGAACCATGAGTTCCTACTCAAAGCTCAGAGGTACGTCTTTATCTATAAAGAAACATGATGAATCATCACGTTTGCACAGTTCCTTTCTTTAAATATTTCCCATTTCTACACAATTCAGATCACTCTGTTACAATAAGAATATACTGTCATTATATGACTTAAAGTATTGTCATATAATATGACAGCATCTTTCATTATGGAATCTAATTTCATTCTTTTGAATTTAAATTACTTTTCCTTACTCATTATATGTCTTTTCTGTAACCTTCATTACAGGCATTTTTCTTCTGATAATTCACAAACATCCATAACTTCTGATAACTTTGTCTCCAAGGACAGAAAGATAAATAGAGTATCCTTGAATAGTTCTAATCTTCTTGATCTTGAAAATGCAACTACATCTTATGACGGGTCTTTAGCAGCATACAAACAGAAAAAAAAACAAAGCCTGATTAATTGCTCTTTAAACAAATCCAGCATTCAAAACATAGATCACCTCTAACAATGAGCTAAAATCTTCAGATAGCTGTCAAACATGTTTCTAGACAACATTTAAAACTTGAACTGGGTTTATCATGCTATATTGTTATACTCTATAAATTGGAATCTGATAAGAGTCTTAAAAATTCTCGATGATTTCTCTGAAAAATGGGGGAAAGGGGTTGGGGGGAAAGATATTCAAGCATATGTAGATGTCTGGATCGGCCTGTGAAGGCCACAGAACAGGAATAAATGTTTTTAGCTTATTTTTACAGTTGCCTGGTGGTTTTTGAGTTCCAGCCCTGAAAATCCTCTGCATGGTAAATTTCTGACAGTTTGATGGAGCTACTGTGCAATGGGCAATAACACTTTATGGCAGTTGGGCCGGGGGAAACTGTTGCACAGCACCAAGGTGTCTTAGCCTTTTACATAGCTCAGGAGCCTTCATTTCAACCCCATAATCCACCTTTCACTGCACCTTTTCATCCACGCTGCTCTGACAATGTTTTCCAGGCCCCTTTGGAGTACTGATCCCCGGTTGTCCCTGTGTTGCTCTTCTTGCACGGTTTTTCTCACAGCTTTGCACCCTCAGACATCAATACTGTTCTCATGGAGAGGTCTTGTGAGGAGTGACTGCCACCAGTGTGAGAATAACCCCTACTCCCTCCCTTCTTTCTATTCCTTTGCTGTGGTTTTTGTTTTAGATTGGGAGATCCAGTAAAAAAGGGATGTGCAAAGCTTAACAGCAACCAGCCCCTGATCAAAGTAGGCTCCAACAATGACAACTTGATGTCCAAGCAAGATCACTGCCCTGGCCTTCAGGGTGCCAGGGTGCAGTTAATTTTCAAGGATCATCTCCTCCTAACTCAAGGATGGTCCACCCCAGCACGCTAGAAGTCAAGCAAAGGCAGCAAGAGACGTGTATAAATGAAGAAGGAGCTGACAAAACTCAGCTGTAAAAAGGACACATAGAGGACACGGAAGCAGGGTGAGGTGACACAAGAGGACTATAGAGACACAGTCTGAGTTTGCAAGGCAACACAAGGTCCACCTGGAGTTGAATCTGGTGAGAGACACAGAGGACAAGAAAGGCTCTTACAGGTCAATCTTTACATCAGTAAGAAAGATTAGGGAAACGGCCTGTGCTGAATGAGGCAGAGGACCTGGTGGCATAGTTAACTTTAAATTAATTAGGGGCTTAAGTCACTGCAACAATTTAAAACTGGCCCAAAGAAGTTGGAAAAGCAAGACTGCTTTCACAAAATTCATGAAACAGTTGACAAATCTGAATAAAAGTTTTCTTCTGAAGACACTATCTGCTTTTAAAAATTAAGAACTTGGTCTCAAGACAATGACATAGAGTTTTGTAGGACTGTAGTGCACATTAGGTTACTAATGAGGATTTGTGACTTTCTTTGTATATTTGGACCCCAAGTCACAAGTCCCTGGAAACTAGAGAGCTTGCATCTCTGTGATGCTTAGTAATGAAAAAGGCAGATTTAGAAAAGAGAAACTCTTAAGTTTCACAAAAAAATAAAGATGTCAGTTGCTTTTTATGGGCTGTTGGATTTTCTTTGGATTCAATATTTTTATTGCTGCTGAAAGGTTTTTTGTGTTGAAAAATGAAATATAGAAGTAATCCTAAAACATTGGAGTTTGGGAGAATGGTCACATTAGTAATTACCCATAAGCCTTCACAACACAGCAAAGAACGTTTCTATGATTTATTTCTATTGCTTAGAAAAATCTAGAAAACCTGTACAATATAGCATGGTCTAGTATTAGCTTTACCTCAGCAACCTTACTGAAGCTTAACTTAATGAAGTAATAAATTCAGAAATGTGTTTCTGCATGCATTTGTTTCATAGATTTATTATAGATAAATCCACTTATGAAATGCATTGGGATGAAAAGTCGACACTGCAGAAACTTCCTAAATACTGATGCATGTATTAGAGTCTCCATTACCAATAATATATAGAAGGTAGAACATTTACTTTAATGATGACGAACAGGGGCTAGACACAGAGTGACTGCTGTGCAATACGTCACTATGGTTAAGTGTAATTCTCAATAGTTGTTAAAAGGAAAAGGATATTGCCACTACAGAACAGGTAAATAATTTCACATTCCTGCAATATATTTGCCGTTGTTCGTATTTAACCTGTATTGAGACTACAGACTTAAAAGCAGCTAGGCAAGTCTATTTGTATGAATAGTCTGGATCCTTATGAGTCTGCTCCAGCCTTCAGCAGATAGAGGAGAAATACTTTCATTTAGATCCACCCCTTCTGGGCGAAATGTTTAGGGAAAAATTGTGACTTTCTTAAAAAGAATAGCAAGTTCCCCCTAACGTTTCTGGAGCCCCACACAGGCAAAAGTTTTTGGCAGACTTGGCACACAATTTTCCAAAACATGTTTTGTTTTATAAAGCCTGAGTATGTTTATAACAAAAGAGTACTGCATTCAAAGGTTTTAATCTTCAACCCTGAAGTTAACAACATTAGTAAACATTTAGCAATGATCACATCCGTCAGAAAACCTGCTACTGAAATCACCACAACATCTAGCAAAATCTTACCCATCCCCATAAGGAGCTCATCCCTGTACGAGGAAAGAGAACACAAGGTCTGTTAAAATTAATTTTAACTCAGTATGACCTAGATTTACATTGAGAGTTGATCCAGAAATCACTTTGGCAATGTTTGGGAACCTCCCCTTCCTTTCTCTTGGCTTTTTCTTCTTTTTAAGCTCTTTGAGACATGCCCCTTTATGCACCGTTGCTTAAGCTGTTGTCGTTTGAAAGACTTACCTTATGGATGACAATGAGAAATAACGTATTGAATATTGATTCAGGTAAACCATATTTAGATATCTGAGCTGCTGAGGTAGCTCTTAAAACTTTATGAGTAAAGTTCCTACAGTATTCCTTCTTAAGCCAGCATTCCAGAAAAATATATTCTCTGTGATGTCTTGGGGGCTTCAGACCGTCTGGGGCGGCTGGTTACTGGAGGAGGGTCTGTCTCCTGAAAAGGGCCTGGCCTGAGTAGGAACCCAGACTGTTAGAAGACTCTTCTCTTGAGACCTTAGGGCTGCACAGGTGGATGTAGGAATCCATGCTGACTCACCTGAAAAGTTTTATACCTATCTATCTATCTGAGGTAAAAATGAAATATTTTCAACCCAATTTAAATTAGGTTTTGACAATTTTATTGGGTTGCACTGAAAGCAATATGTTTCTGCAAAACATAATTTAGACAAATTCATATTTTCAGCAGAAAAGTGTTTTACCAAGAAAACTTTCCACTAGTTCTCTCCTTTATAAACACAGTGCCTACACTTCATGGTTGCCCACTGTTTATCATGATAAGCACATAAAGAAAGTATATTTCAGCAGAAAGTATAAAATCAGCATTTTCAGCTGAATTTGTTCAATAGCCCCATGGATCTTATTTTCTTTCAAAGCATCACCACAAATAAGAATTAAATATTAATCTGTGAATTCTTACCAGCTGAAGAAACTCATAACCACCTGCTCGTCTCAGATACACATTCTTTTTGAAATCTCCTATAACAGCAGGTGTGTGTGTTTCAGAGGGTACATACTTATGACTTTACCATGGCCTTTGAGCTGCATTTCCACACACCTGTCCATACCTTTCAATCTTAGGAGGTGTGGCTGGGGATGAATAGTAACCTCTGTCAAGGCCTGTCATGGAGGTGCAGAAGATGACACCTTGAAAACGTCTGCAAGTAACAGCTTCAAAATGGTTGGTCTGTATCAGCCCCATTTCTCCTTCATGTCTCCACAGAAAGATGAGCCTATGAATGGCCTCTGAAGTTCTAGAGGAATGGAATTAGGTACACATTCATACTGAATAAGAACATTTGACAACGGCTTAATTTTCAAGCGTCTTACACCTTTCAGTGCATTGTATTGACTCTGGTAGAGAAGGCTGCAAGGATATATCATTGCACTACTGCTTTTAACAGACTAGCAAAATTAAGAGGCAGTTAGGATTGTGCAGCTGGAATTATTTGTATGGCAACTACCATAATGTTGCCCTGGGCCTGCTTGGTAAATAAATTATTAAAAAAAAAAAAAAAAAAAAAAAGAAGTCATAGGGTGACTTCTTCCTTCAGCTCGCAGGCAATATGAAGCCTTCAGAGAAACTACTGAATATTTTATCCATTTGAAAACAATGATGTGATGTATAAATTCACTTGTGAAAATACTGACCTGTTGTTCTTTGCAGATGCACATACGCATACAAATGAGAACGTCGTTTGGCCTGGAAGTTACAGACACAGCCTACGCTGTTACCCGGCATTTTCTAAGAACATCTGCGGCGTATCCTGAGACTCTTCTCTGTGACTGAAAGCAAACTCTGTGCTTTTGGGATCTGAATATAGTAATTCAAAGCCTCTTCAGTACAGAGAACAACTGCCTATTATTTAGTCTGTGAGGCTCCATTAAATGACAAAACTCAAAGTGCTTTTCCCTGACGAAGGAAGCGGCTTGTATTAGGACAAGTCCCAAAGGAAGGAGCTTTAGGTTTACACAGTTAGCATATGGATGGTCAGGCAGTTGCAGTTTTCCACACATGATATTTTTGAACCATATTTAATGGTTATTAAATTACGTTCCAATCACATACATATCCCTGATAAAGAACATGTGCAAACAGCAATAATGTAAGGAAAAGGAGGCAAACCTATTTTAATATACATACCTTACACACTGACCATATTATGTCTGCATGTGTTCAACATATAATTTTATGTGGCAACTTCCTGTGCATATTCACTACAGTAATGATGATGCACAAGGTGAGAGAACTTAGAGACACGAAATGCAGGAAGACTTCTGATATTTGACACTGTTCTTGTTTAAAGCTCGGTCCCAAAACTGGTGGCATTTTGACTCAAACATGCAGTGCAGCTGGTGTGTGTTAAGTGTAGAAGGAATCTTGAGACTAAAGAGTATTAAAATGTAGAACTCTAGCTGGCTGCAGAATACCAGGAAGGTAATTTAACTTTAGTTTTCTTCTTGATACTTTGGACTCTTTACAGTGAAATACTACCAACATCTTTCCAGGTTTTTCCTAAGAATCAATTACCACACACCTTATACATGTAATTCAACTTCAGTATTTTATGAGGAAAACATTGTAAGGAAAGATAAGATACCTCGATTAAAAGGAGCAAGACACGTTTTTGGGAAGTGCACCATGTGAAAATCCTCCGATGCCCACGCAAGGTGCAATCCAGGAAGGTCTCTGCAAACAGAAGAATCACAGAAGTGGCAGATCTGCCTCCACAGCTTGCACACGACGGACCCTCTGATGGAAAGGTTGACCTGGAGAAAAGGAGAAAGGCAAACAGCTTGACACCTAGGAAATTTGGTACCTTATATATCTCCTGGTGCCAGAACTGTGGAGTAGGACCAGTTTGAGTCATGGAGAAGCTGGAAGAGCTAGACTTGAAGCTGTTGAAGTTGAGACAACACAAAATAGTCCTGAGATGCTGTCAGTAGCACATAACTTCAGTAACGTGTGATTTCTATTCTGAGCAAGACTCTAATCGTGAAATAGAAAGGCCAAAGAGACGTGTAGCAGAAGAGGGTATGGTGAGGAGCAGGAAACTGGGCTTTGTGGTATCATCCTGCTGGGCACTAACAAGTAGCATGGTTGGCAGAGCTGGGGTCCAAAGGAGGCCGTATCTCTCGAGCCACCATCTCAGTTCCCAGCAAGATTCAGTAAACTTTTTACATCAATTTCACTGCTGCCGCTAGCAATGAAGCGGGCAAACGCCCCACGTCACCGACTGAAAGAAAGGGTCATTTACTGGGGACCTTAGGAAAAAAAAAACCAAATTTCCAATGAGCTGTAAATCCTGCTGTTTAACCAGCTCTAATGGTAAGTGGAGCGCTGTATCAATTGCTTTCAACACAGCAACTGTCACTTCTTTTGGAAATTTGCATCTTTTAACGCATATTTTCAATCAACACTTTAGACTTCTGAGCTGTCGCTGCCTTCACTGCCGTTACTGCAATCACAAGTCGTTGCTTATCAGACTGACTGCCAGCTGTGCACTCCTGCCAAAACTGTCAACGCAGGTAGTTACAGGCTTTAATAAAATAGTTTAAAGTGTGTGTGTGTACGTCTGTCTGATTGGGCGAGATAGAGAGGGAGAGAGAGAAAAAAGACTGAATTGCACTTTTCGATGCTCTGGTGGCAGAGCTGTGAGAGGATTATGCAACAAGGACAAAACAGAACGAAGTTATCAACTGTTCTAATTTACAAAAAAAGAAAATCAACACAATCCCAAAACTCTCAGGTAGTAAACGAGTGCATCTCTAACCCCTCTTTGGCATGAAATAGGCCACAGAAGTCAGGAAACCCCCAACCATGCACGACTCATATTTGTGGCAACCTAAAATAAGGATTTGAATTACAGAGTGTTTTCTGCAAAGAATCTTGTTTATGTGCCTCTGAGTGCCACCAGCAGGTAAAATGTTTGGGTTAAAAATTGTCAAACAAACGCCACAAATTGTACAAAGTCACCTGATGCCTCTAACATCCATCAACATTGTTTTTTATCGTAATCTCATACTGGTAAAGATGGGGGAAAGGCAAGACCTTCTGATTTAAAATAAGTGCAGAAACCATTTGAAGCTCTGTTCTAGCTCCCACGTGTGTGAGAGTCTCCTTGTCCTTGTGTCTTAAATCATCCTGTTACAAAGGTCACGTTCATGGGGGTACTGAGCAAGGCTGACACTGTAACTGGAGCTGCTTCAAAAGGTTCTGAAATGTGTTTGCCATTGAAAATACTAATTCATTGGACTAAACGTATTTTAGGTATTTTTAAGTGTTGTACCATAAAACTTAAAGATTATTTGCAAAATAACGTTTCGGTATTATTTAGTGAAATTCCTTGATCTTTGCAAGATAAATTCTGAAATAATAAGTCTTTATTTCCTGAAATTCATATCTGTGATGAGATTTTTTGGTTAAGTTCCAATAAACGGATTTTTATCTCACTGTGCCTTGATTTATACTCATTTTAGTTTTCTCTCCCCTGAAAAAAAAAACGTGGGCCTGCAAGTCAAAAGCAAACATTGTAACTGCATTCTGGCAGAATAATACCCCATTAAGTCAATGGTATTTTGTGCAACCCAAAACACTAAATATTTTTTGTATAACTAGTACTAAAATACCTCAGTTATGAGACTCATGACTGGGTTACTCTTAGACATTTGATAAGTCTGAAATAAAGTAAGCAAAAAATAATGGCTTGCATTCCCACTCGTGCCCATCTTGTGTAAATATGTTAAAGGAAAACCTACCTTGAGCAAATTCTAATCCTTCCAGACATTGGTCCTCAATATCTGTGGTCACTGATGCGCTGGTGTGCTTCAGACAAATCTTCAAACCTAGTGATATTTCAACCTTCCCTGCGAAAAGAGGACATATCTAGACATATACATAAAAATACTTAGACCAGATTTTACATGAGTATTTTTCCAGCGCAAAAGGAGCATACAGCTTTGTTGTACACACTTTGCTACATGCCATAACACCTCTGCTGGTATTACAGAGGAATAGGTGACTGAAAAATGGGATTTATTATGAGGTTTTTGGTTGGGTGGGTGGGTTTTTTTCTGATCTGTACAATACATTAAGAGAACTAAACATAATTCCAGCTTCCCTTCACTAAACAAAGGAAGAATCGTCCTACCTGGAACTCCTCCTTTGCTGAGGTGTTTGAGGCCTCTTTCTCAGCCTTCACAGATACCCAGTTGGCTCTTTCTCCAGTTTTCTCCATTTCTCTGGATGTGGTCACACTGTCGAAGTTACCATTTGATTCTAGAGATGTATAAGTAGCCATTTAAGTTTTGCAATTATTAATGTTACACGTGCTTTAATTTTCTTTCCCTTCTACGATTTAAACTTGTTCACCTTCTTCCTGTCTTTCTTCTATACATACAAAGTTATCAGTGTTTTAAAAAAAAATCACATTCCAGTGGGGGATTGTCATGACACACTAACCTCTTTCTAAATATGAAAGCGTGGGTTTATAGCACAGCAGTATTTCCCTTGGTTTCTGTGCTTTAAGCAACTTAAATTCCTCAGGCAGGCTGATGGCATGATTTACAAAAACATTGCAGGGCCATTGCAAGCTGATATGAAAATGGGTGTAAGTCCAGCAGCTTCTGCAATGAACTTAGGAAGGCTACACTGGTCTATGAAATTCTGGAGTTCAGATGGGTTTCTTTACACATCTCGATGTCTTTTTATAAAATGTCTGCAACATCAACTGCTATTGCAAGCAATCAATGTGGTTTTAGGAGATTTCAGGCAAAGTCAGGCAAAGAGAAGCGTGTAGGTAGACAGATCCATGAAGTGATGATGCAGATCTTTGTTTATGTGAGTAGGTCATACTAGAGTAGCCTAAATGAAATAACAGGTTTAATGGCAATCCAGCTGCTAATAAGAATTCTGCTCATAATGCCCCAGCTGTGACAGGGGTGATGGCTTTTGCAGAACAAGGAAAAGTCCTGTGATGCATTTTGACTGTTGCATTTGAAATGAGATAGCAAAAGATGGTCCTGCTTATTTTGTTCAGCTACTTTGATATCTAAGTTTTAAGCACAACCTCATCCTGAAACAAGACCTCTGTTGGGCACCATTGATTTGGCTGTAATACACGATATTCAGCAGGACAGCAATATACAACATTCAGCAGAAAATCCATTACAACCATGTGTGATCCCTTTTGATTCTTATCCCACGAGTGAGATGCAAGATAAGAATCTACTCGGCCTCAACACATTTTTCAAAGGACAATTATTTGTTTTTCACACGTAGTATAAAGTGAATAGAGACAGTTACACCCTAAGCACTCACTGACAAGGCTGTAAGTCATATTAAGTCCTTTGTCTGGTTAATATTTTCCTATTCTGAGTCAGTATTTTACTTGGGAGACCAGAACGTGTGATGGATCATCCTGAAATCTGCTCGGTGAGCTGGTGAGCTGGTGAAATGGATCTCCCACTGCTCTTTCGTTATGGCTTGGAAGTGTGCTAGGTTCCAGCAGGGAAGTCCTGTGTCTGATGGCAGGAGAGCAGAGGAAATCTGGCCCCCGGCAGGGTGTCGGAGCCTCTGACAGAAGCAGGCTGCTGCAGGCAATTTGAAGTGGTGCACCAGGACCCACCAGGTGTTCAAGTCTCACAAGTGCTCAGAATACAGAGCACCTGCATCAGCTTTCTCAGCAGAAAGTTTGCACACCAGGAACACAGAGGAGACCTCGGAATTACTGTGTTACCAGAATTAGTACTCAAACCTTTCTCTGGCTTGTTGGGACTGGATTATGTCCATCTTCAGCACTGCTGTATCAAATTTTTTTAGTAGAACCAGGATGTGAAACATTGTAGCGTTTCACTGACCAGGGTGAGAAGGGCTGAGATCAAATCAAAAAAGTTAGATGTCAACAAAAATAGCCACATAATGAACAGTAAACATCTGTTTGGATTGCTTCAGCTTATATGAATTTGAATTTTAATGAATTTGGCCTGTGTGATCTGCCTCAAAACTTTTTGCATTGTCTGTTGCTTTATGAAACACTTAAGTGATGCTTCTTTTGCTTATGGTACTACTACCTTACATTCAAAATTCATTACTTGAAGCCACTAAAATATATAAATTCCTTTAATTTCTTGTTCTTATATGTTCCTTTTGGTCAAATTTTCATTCCTTTCTAAGATGCAAGCCACAAAACTTACTGCTTTATGAAAGCCATCCTTTCTTATAACGGCTTCAGCAGCGTTAAGAAAACCTGTGAATGCAAAAGATTAATAACAAAATTACAAAAAATTGCAAACAATCTTTTGGCTGGGTAAGAATAAGAAAGAGCAGCTCACGTACATCGAACACCATGCAAGACCTTGAGGCTGCTGCAGCTTCCATCTTCAAAACTGATTCCCTGAATTCATCTGGAAAAGAATTGTAACGCTGTCAGGAATAACGCCAAATTATGACTTTTAATATTGGGCACCTTAAAATTCACCTCTCTTTCCCTTGAAATCAGTACAGCTTATT
This sequence comes from Scolopax mira, assembly GCA_004320125.1. Classification (NCBI taxonomy): domain Eukaryota; kingdom Metazoa; phylum Chordata; class Aves; order Charadriiformes; family Scolopacidae; genus Scolopax; species Scolopax mira. The sequence continues at coordinate 110,850 of BJBW01000386.1, read as the reverse complement.
TTTCTTTTCTCCACTGTATAAATCTAATCTCTAGAGCTATATATGTGGCGTTAATTTTCGGAAAAAATGCATACTTAAATAGTATGACTAAGAAAAAGTTTTCTCCTGCTGCCTTCAGATGGGCATATTTTCATATTACACATGTGTGTGTTACAGTATATGGGATATATTTGTGTTTCTTCATAAATACCAGCTTCCACATATGAATTAATTTTTTTTTTTGACTTGAGCAGAATGCCAAGTCTTGCAGTCTGGATACTCCTGAATGATTTATTAAGTTAAATTTCCTAAATCCACTATTTAGGTACAACCTTGAGCCTTCAGACTCTCATGAGCCTGAAGATAGATACAGTTCAGCAGTGGGGAAGCCAGCATCCTTTCTCACCTTGCCTAATGACCGATGGCTTAAGCACCCATATCTCATACTTCCTAAATGGATGCCCAGAGAACTGCCCAACTGCAATGAACACCCAAAGACCATTAGTATTCTGGGGTTCACCGCTCTCTTACTCTCAGTCGAGTTATTCAAATATTTAGAGAGTCAGACAGAAAAAGAAAATGATTCTGTAGTTTGAGCATCCACCAGGGACACCCAGAGCCTCTTCTCAGCTCTCATACAAAGCAGAACGGTTTCATTTGATTAAGACCTATTCCAGAATACAAATCAGACAAAATAGAAATTAAATTTTAGGCAATCCACATCCTTAATGGCAAAGAGTATAGGGTGTTCTGCTTGTCTCTCCCTGGGATAGTTTGAAAGGCCAGCGTCAATATTTTGTAACTACAGGACATTCCTTTTCTTTTTTTACTCCTTGTTACAGTGGTCAACATAAAGTTATTCTCATTTCCTAATGCTGTTTTTTAACACTTAATTAATGAATTTTCATATTGCCTTGATTTTTCTATTGCCTGTTCCTTATTTTTTTCACATTAGCTATACAAGTCAGTACCATTATATTCTCTTGATTTTGGTTGTTCTTCCTATTGCTGTAAGTTCTTTGGCTCTGTCTAGAATAGTATCAGCTATCCAGATATCCACACAAACACGGGATGTTTCCTGCCCTCCAATTTCTAAAAGGTTTTCAATAGCAACAAGTCTCAAGACTCATGTGTTGGAGGAGGTTTTTATTCCTGTGCTATGAACAGTCACCTACCCCAGCACATGTGTCATTGCCATCTCATTCGAGCTGCATCATACCGAGATGTTCTGAAATACCATCACCAGTCGGTTTTTTTATGGCAGACAAGGAGAGATGCGACTGAAATGTATTATTAACTCAGTGCCTGATGTCTTTTATTGCAAAGTACTGGGTTACAGGACATCAAGACCAGGAGCTTCTCTTTTCTAACTTAGAATTAGAGAGTCATAGAATGGTTAGAGTTGGAAGGGACCTTAAAGATCATCAAGTTCCAACGCCCCTGCCATGGGCAGGGACACCTCCCACCAGACCAATTTCTCTACACCTCCTTATCAGTTTTAGCGTGGTCCATCACATCATACAACTTCCTCACAAAACAAATGCCTGTTTTATCCTGCTTTCTTCAGTGAACGTTTGGTGCCATTTATTTGGCCATGTTTTCTACTGAATACAGGACGCAGATTCTGCTGAGCTCTGGAGTCTTTCTCACTTATCCATGTAACATCTTCCATTATCTGGTTTCATTTTTTGGAGTCTGTGCACAATCCGTCTGCAGCACAGAGATGCCTGCTAAGAGAAACACCTGCCACCACTGACATCAATGGGAAATTTGGCATTTAATTCAGTGGATGTGGTGTTGACTTCATCAGGGTTTAGTCCAAAAGTTAATTGGCATCCCTAGCCATTGAGCTGATTAATTCATGTGGCTCACATTAATGCCAATCCCAGTAAGGGGCAGAATCCCCTTCTTAACAGTTTCAATGAGAAAACTATAAATGTTACTCATAAACACACTTACTGGTCCTCACAGAGATGCTCTTGTGGGCCCTCTTGTACTGGATGGGAAGCCAGCACCCGTTTACTATGTGTGTCTGGGGATAAGGCCAGAATTTAGCCCTGAGCTGCCTTTGCTGGCCATATTGCTGACTCCCTTATGCCACTTCACTCTGCTCTCCTAATTTCTATGCATGCTTTCAGATATTCAGCGCTCACTGGTATACAAACTGCTTAATCTTCCTCCAATTTAGCTTTTAGTATCATCAGTCTCTCACCTCTGTGCAGATCACTCGTTTCAATTTCCCAATGTGCTTTTAGTAATCAGGTATACATTCGTTTCATCTACTGCTTACCAAAACATTAATGCACCTGTCTCTCAATCTCTACAAGAGACCTCTCAGGGGATATTTCAACTTCTTATTTATTTATTTGGTGAGCATAAGGTACTTGGATGGGAGAACCAGGAACACAAGACTTCTAGTATTACACTTGGCAAGTGCCAAAAACATTGGAGTCCAGTTTTAAACTGATCCTGCCAGAGCTAACAGAGATGTTACATGGGTTCCTGCTGAGAAATTGTTGGGAAGAGTCTTCTTTAGATTCCTTCTCTCTAAGTGATCACTGTGATTCACTGCAAAGGACATGGCCATTGTCCTCCTGTACTACCATGAAACTTTTAATGTTTTTTACCTACCTCAGAACTGTGGTAAGCAGGAGCAGCATTGTAACCTGCCAAAGGAAGGCATTTTATTTCCTCCTCTCTTAAAGTCTTGCATTGAATTTCCAGGTTAACCTGCAGCTGGAAGCAAAGGGGTTATGCTCATGAGGAGCAGCATAGGAAGAATGGTGCTAACCAACAAGGCAGACCATACTTCTACAACAGCTCCTGAGGACTCAAGTGTAGCAGAGCTTATGCCTAACTGTGTCCCCCCGCACCAGGAACTGGCACAGAAGCCACAGACAACACAGAATTTCTTTAACATTAATGTAAGAAATAATACAATAGGCAGCAGTTTTAACTGTAGGCTGATCTGAGAGAGGAATTGTGTGACATGCATCAGTAGTTAGCAATAAAAGTCAGAAAACAGTAACAAAAACCAGCTTGAAAAATTAAACAATTTGAGCCATGATTTTGGTGTTAATTTTGCTATTTCTAACATCACGTTTGTAACACACTCTCCTGCCCAACTAAGAATTACTGACCTCTTATTTATCTACGTTTAAGAGTTCTGCTACTTCCCATGGATTTTTTTCCATTCTTTCTGTCTGCTAATGATGCTCAGGGCAACCTTCTGATCTTTGCAATGTAACATGGCCCTTCTACATGTCTTTTTACTACTGCCTGAAAGTATCTTGGTGTGTTTTTGCTGTGAAGTCTCAGCAGATGGGGACTTTGGGGAACTTTGAGATTCACACAATTGTTTTAACATTGAATCTAAACAGACCCTGTCTTTCCACAGATATTATTTTCAGGTGTATGGGCACCATTAGTCAAGGGAGGAAAAACTTATACACACGCCTGTTTGCAAATAATACCTGTACAAACCCTAGCAATATAAAATTGATGGGGCTAAATACAGAGGGAAATTGTGAGAGCATATTTATATCACATAATAATGAAAGTATAGTTCTGCTAACATTGGTTTCCATACCACTTTCTTTATTACAGATATTACTTTTCTCAGAAGATAAACTGAAGCAATTTGTAAAGTAGTGAGTTTTTAATGATATTCTGAGTGCAGCTCTCAGCACACTCTTCAGTATGGCTTGACACTTGTTTGGGTACTGCATGACTGTATTTATCTTTTGAGTTACAAGCAGCAGAAGCAAAATGAAACAATCAAATTTTAAATTGAACTGAGTACTTGAAAGACATTATTTGCAGAGAAAGAATATATTTGTACTGTGTTAATCTTCTCATGTAGGACAGAGACATCTAAGAAATGCATAAACCTGCTTGTTTGAGGTGGTTCCTTAGACTGTAATGGACTTTTTCCTCTGAAGTTATGGATGAGGGCAGGGCTGGCATCCTCCTCAAGCAGCCCCAGTGAGATAGAAGGCCAAGTCTTTCCTTTAGGAATGAGCTATCATTTCTCTGATGCCTCCTTAAGTAAGAAACTTGCTTATAGAAAACATAATGCTAGTAGAAAGGCCTTGACAGCACTAAATCAACAATCCTCATGCCAGTTGCCTGTTAGCAATATAGATGTACTTTTGTATTTTGCTGATAAGCACACTGAAATCTGCCAGGATATATTCTGTTACCTCCTTGTAATTAAAGATAAAATCCAGCAGTTTATGTGACTGAAACTGAGCCTGGTTACCTATCTTGAGAAGCTGGGCTATTGCCACACTGGGGACTAGGAAACGTCGTTTATCAAACTGAACAGGACTGGAATTGGAACAAAATTTCTGGGAATTGTTTGAACAATAGGTCCTTTCCCTCTCAAGACAAAGTAAATATCATACTTTGATGACAAGCATTTTTTCCCTACCAATTTTATTCATGCCTTAAAGGTCTTCTGTTAACTTGTTTCTTGCAGAATGCATGCCCAAAGTGGTGACAAATTGTCAGGGTAAATACTTTCCCACAACAGTAACCCTTCACAGATCACAATTACAACTATGGACTTCTATGGTCTTGTCTCTGAAACTCATAATGAGAAAATCACTGGCTGGCTACTATTTCCCATCTCCCTTCACAGCACCTTTAACTGTCTTCCCACTAAATGTTTTCAAATATCTGAGTAAGAAAAAAAGTAAATTGCTTCTGCTATCACTAAGAATTTTTTGTAGAAAAAGGTCTTCAGAAGTTTATATTTTAGACCCAATTAATAAGTTTTTAATCACTCCTTTTTTCAGAATATATAATTATTAAAACCTCAAAATATATAGGATCAGGCTCTAAACTAGAGCCAAAAATGCCGTGCAAAATGTTTCTATTCAGATTTTTTTAATTTAAAGAAAACAAAACAAATAATGGTTCATAAAATTCTATTAATGCAGACAAAACTACTTTCAGCTCAAAAGTACTACATGTCTCGTCACATGATCTCATCATAGAGCAAGTTTTGCAAGATGCACCTTCTTATTTATCTATCTATGGATTTTTCAGGGCATGCAGAAGACAGATGTTTTACGTAGACTTAATGACTGTAATTTGAAAGAAGACTATTCCATATTACTTGAAAAGGTAAAAATCAAAATGAAAGCAAAAGATGACTCCTATGCTGCAAGCAAATATTTTGCAAAGCTCAGTTGCCAAGTCCACTTGCTAAGTTCTGTTGCCAATTCTTGCACACACAAATGTGTGTCAAGTAAGCTCTAATCCATAGTCCCAAATAGTTTAAGTACATGTTGAAATGTGAAACTAACCCTGCAATTTTTAAGAAAATAATATTGTGTGCTTGCAAATGTTCACAAGGAGAAACCATTTCAATGGATTTATAGCCACCCAGAATCCAGCAATTACTCTCAGAGTTTCTACAGAAAAGGGCCTGAGTTTGGGATGCTGAGACTTACCTTGTATCATTTTCAACATAAAATAATAGTAACATTTAAAAAAAAAAAAAGCTCCACAGCACTACTTACCAATATAAGTAAAGTTCCAAATGAAGGAAAATTTGAAACAGAAATAATCATAGGATTTTAACACTTACCTAAACACAATGTTTTGTTTTTCCAAATATATCAGCCACAGCAGAGAGACTTGATTTTTTTTTTTTAAAGATTTCTGGTACTTCCTCCTTCTTCTCTTGATTAAGTGTACAGTGAGTTTAGTGTGCTCTCTGGGGTCTCCACCACTGCAAATTGTTCTTACTGCCTGAGTTTCCTGATTTGTGGCCCAATCTGGCTTCTGTGCAGGCCTTGTTTGGGTACCATTTGGATAAGTGCTGCAGATTGTGCTAATGCTTTCATAATTTGTGCTTGCTTTGTTCCAGTTGTGATTTCACAGACTTCCATTTATCTGTAATGCCACACTGTATGAATATGAAGTCTCACTTTTTCAAGAATCTACAATACACAAGGAACCTTACCCAGAGGTGCCACAGGATTTCTCAGTGCACAGATTGGAAGTCATAAGGAGGAACACAATTGGTAGGTGTTAGAAAACATATAGACATGTTTGCAATCCATTAAATAAATGTCACCGTGGGGCTGAGAATGGCTAAAAGAAATTATGTGGCTTATTTTAATTAAATTTGTGGAGAAGATTCTGGCAACAAAGGCATGCAGATGCTGCTGCTTTCGGAATAAGAGCTAGTTTAGGAGCTATTTCAAAGCCAGACCCCTAAAAGCCAGAAAAGAAAATTTGGAATAAAACATTACATAGAAACAAATAAGTTAAAATTAGTTACATTTTGGTTTGAGGCTCAGTGAAGTAGGCAATATCTCTACATGTCAAAGGTTCCAGTTTTTTCAGTTTGATGGTACAAAAGCTGATACACAGACTGTAATGAAAGGTTGGTTGAAAGCTCAGACTCATGAATATAGTTTTAACTGGAGTAAATTTGCATGGCAAAATATAACACTGGATTACATGATGATGTAATGTATCTGTATGAGTTTTCATTTAGATGCAGCTTAGATATATTTTGCATGACTCCACACCACACTGATTCTACAACGGCAGCCAAAAGGTTGATTTTCATCTCCAGAACAGCATCAACTAGCAAGTGTGTATAAGTCAAGTTGTCCCTCAAAAGCAGTGCAACTTCCCTTATTTTGTTGTTCAGGAGGGTCTCCAAATAGGAACATAAACTAGTAGAAGGATATCCAAAAGGAAATTAAAATATGGATCATAACTTGTGAACACAATTCGTCCTAATCTGTAATGTATTATACTAGTAAAACCGTGCAGCCCTCTAGGAATGTTTAGTATCACAGGGCAGTATGGGCACTGCACTCATCATTTTCAATATACTTTTGCCTGGAATGTATAGGTTGTAACAACAACAGAGATTTTCATCTGTTATTTACCACTTGCTTTCATGTCCTGGTGTGTCTCCAGGCTCCCAGATATATACACCACAGCACTCTTGGAATGTCCTTCTGAAAATCCTCCACAAGAAAAAACATTGCTTGGTCTTGTAAGTGTGAGTTTAGTGCTAAGTTTAAAGACATAAAATGAGGGACCTTTGCATAAAGACTTGTTATTTTTTGTGTATAGTCTAAATTATTTGAAAACTTCTTACAAAACCAAACTAGTGATAAAATTAAACCCAGCATACTTCAGCTGTCTCAACAGAAAATTATAGTGCCTAAGAAGCCTTTATGTACCTTATTGCTAAAAATCAACTACACTGAAGTCTAATCCTGGCAAAGTGCATTTTTTCATCCATTTTAACTTTCCATGTCTTTCTAAACCAAATCAAAGTAGCTTTATTACCTTCATTGCAGAGCTTCCAAGGACTGCTCGGCTCCAAACAGTGTACAGTTGCAGGGGCTCTGTATCAGTGAGCAACAGAAAGGCTTTTCTGAGACTGTGCAGCCTTATAATATGGCCATGGTGCATATGGTCAATGCAGAGGTCAACAGAACTGTTTATAGAGAGAGAAGGAGGACAAGGTAATAATGGAAGAAGGTATGCTTCCAAGCTTTGGTCTATGTAAAGCAGAAGACATCACACAATGGTGAGAAAATCCATGAGAAAATAGTCTATATTCTAGAACTATAGAGTGCTTGAAACCACTGCCTGTGTAGACTTTGACTCAAGGGTAAGAAATTACACTTTTCCAAGCCATAGAAGTATCTATGCAGCAAGCAGAAGACAAAATCATCTAAGCAAATGAATCTGTCTTGTATCTGACTCTGAAAGTCAAGGCATAGCACCATGATTCATGAGGGGCTCTCAGTGAAACTGTGATAGATCAGTCAACTCAAGTAGACTTTCCATAACCAAAGCTAGTTCAGCTGTGGCAACACCACACCATCATCAGCCACCTAGAGGTGCTGGCTCTTATGTTTTCTAAGTTGACTGGGGATTAAAAGGTGGTTTTGCAAAATTGATTTTTGACATATAATTGCTGCTCACATCAGGTCACACACTGTGTGGTTCATCATCTTCATCACATGCTCTTTTTTCCAGACCTTAAATTATGACTAAATTAACACTAGTTGTCTCCTTAATAAAGCCTAGGCTCATTTCAAAATAGAATCAACCAGAAAAAATTAGTTGAAAAAGCATACATTTAAGACTTTCCTTAGCTATAGATCTAATACAGCACACATTCTATAGCTATATCCAGCTTATGCAACCCAACACATGCTGTGAAAAAATGACAGCCAGGTTTCTGCACTTGAATTTAGTTATTTAAATATGACTAAATCACTAATTTAAACAAATTTTTAATGTTATTCCAATGTTACCAAAAACATAATTTTGCCTGGAGTCTTTTTTTTAAACATCTGGAATCCAGGGAATAATTATCTTAATTAAGATGTATGAAGAGTCATTGCTTATTTGGTATTTGTATATTTAGCAATTTCAAAAATGTCCATTTCATTAGCAGATGCATGCCTCCACTACCTTTTTTTTTTTAGCTTTTCCCATTGTGATACAGAACATTTTTCTTTCTCTGGTGTCTATTAAAATGTAAATAAAATCATCTAAGACTGAATAAAGATGAAAGTTACATCTTGTCAACTTCTATGGCAAAAAAAAACAGGGATAAAAACAGAAACTCAGGAAGAGAAGGAAAAAATAAAGTGCACCTTGAAGAGTCTCATTGATGACTGCTGTCGGCTTCAGGACAGTGTCATGACATTTCCTTCAGGAAAGCAGAGCTTCATCTATTATGGGTCATGCTGGAAGGCCCGATCAGAGATTGTCTTCTCCATTTCTCATGGCCAGGAACTAACAAATGGGTATTGTATTGGGTTTCCAGTAAAATCAACTTCCACCTCCAGTATGTTTGCCACTGCTGGCAGCAGTGTAAAAGGGAAGATGCTGAAAATCACAGATGTAGATGTAAAACCAGTCCTCTTTTCTAAAAGCTACTCAATTGGTTTTACTTTCAAAGCTTTTCACAGAAGTCCGTAGTTAATTTTTCAAATGACCTTTTAATACAAACAATGTAATTCAGCAAAACTCACATAACCACGAGCAGTCTCAAAGTACATGAACATCATTTTGAAGCTGTCATAGGATTCTAAGACAAGACTGGCATATGGGATAGTAAAATGAATAACAGTCTGCTTCGTGGAGGTGGTTGACTCCGGTTACAAGAAGCTAACTTTTACCTGATTATGTAGAAAACCAAAGATGTCCTAATGTGGTGTGTTGTCTTCTTTCTAGACCTTATCTTTCCAAAATCAATAATGATAAAAGTTTTCATTTTGCTTTAATTAGACTTCACCATGATGCACTTCGTCAGGAGTTTTGAGGGAGGAATCCAGACACATTTTAGAGCCTAAGAAAGAAAATTTTCACCGGTCAGAGAAATGATTGCCTGGGTTAACTTCCCTAGGGATTTTTTTTTCCCCCTTTCCATGCTGAGTTTAACAGCCCAAGTCAGATGCCGACCAGCTTTATTTCTAGTATGCAGTGAAAGCAGAAAACTCTATACCTGGCTATTCACAGAGTTTGCTTTCCCTGACAGTGACAGAGTCCAAGAATTATGCTTTTTCTTGTTAATGAGGTATAAATTCATACAGTAGACACTAATTTTTAGTGCAATAACTTGTACATTTCATGATGCTTGTAGGAACAACAGTGAAACTGTGTACAAGATTACATCCCACTCCATCCCCCTGTCCTTTCTCTTTTGTTCTTGGAAGACATTTCCTGAAGGCCACATCTTCTTGGGTTTTTTTATCAGATTGTACTTGATCCTTACAGGAAACAAAGCTATCAGTCAGTAAGATGTGTTGCATTGACCAGGAAAGACAGCCATATTTGCCACTTTCAAGCTTTCTTAAAATAAATACTGACAACATTAATCTTACCAATGGTGTTTGGCCATGAGGCCTTTTTTTTTCAAGCAATCTGTGAAACAAAACATCCGTTTCATTTCACTCATAGTTGCTAATTATGTTTATTACTAATTAACTTCTCCTTTACAGATGGCTTGTGAAGAAGAACTTGAGGTCAAAATACATTTCCAAGTCTTATTTTTCACTGACGTGCTTTTAATTAACTCTTTCTCCCATCTGCAACTCAAATAAGCATGTTTGCTTTATCATTTGATTAGGAATATTCATTTTAATCTCAAACATATCTCAATATAACGGGTATCACCATAGGCACTGAGCACATGTCATAATCTCTAGCATAACTTCATGTCAAGCCTGAGAAGGAAATTTCTACATTTACTATAAGGAGCTGATACACAGAGAGGTTCAGGGCTTACTTTAATGAAATATTTGGGATCAGATGTTTAGAGTTCCTTGCTGCCGAAGGAAAACCAGGACCCTTTGGGGCTGGCCCGGGTTGATATGTATCAAGGATAAGGTCTTCTGTCAGTTTTAGGTACTTCTAGAGCTATATGGTTCACTGTTAGAAGAAACAAAGGGAGAGAAAGGTAATCCAGTTTCAGATTTAAGAAACTAAAGCCTAAGTTCTAACTCAGCAGCAAAATCCTTTATATCATCTAGCTGTAAGCTAACATCTTGTCTACTTTCAGAGTGGAGATTGAACGCTTGTTTGTAACAGTCCACATCATCACACTAACCATTAGCTGCCAAATACTACGTGATTAGGCTTTTGCAAGGTTATTAATTGCAGTTCAAGATATAGTCCCCATAATGTAGTACACAGTGATTCTTTTCATGTGTTGGCTGCTATTCAGTGACTGGCACAACATTGTATTTTATAAAGTATCTTTCTGAAAATTCATATAAAAAAAAAAAAGAAAGGAAAATAAAACAAGGCACAACACTTTGAAATAAGTTAAATTCTATTGAAGAGCAAGCAATGAATTTATGTGGTACATCACTGATAAATTGCAGGATATACAGAATTTTGTAATATTTCAAAGCAAAAAGCGTTCTGGATTGGCTATCTTTTTGTTATCCTTGAAAATATATATTTCAGTTCCTGATATCAAAGAGAGACTATCCAATTATCAGAAGCCTTCAGCCAAGACAAGATGGTTAAAAAGGCTTTCTGGATATGGTAAAATCTTCCCTGAAGTGTGGATAGTCCCCAGTGGTCCTCAATCAGTCAAACTGCATATGGAAGGTTCTTCCACCTTCCTCCTTGGGAATCATGGAGAGGGAGCTCCGGGGGTCCCATAGGCATTGCGTTTTTGAAGGAGGTTCTTAGTCTGCTGTAAAGAAAGGGTTCCTCATCCTTGAGAAATACTTCCCTGGGGCTGAAGATTCTGTAAGTGAAGTAAAACAAAGCAGAAATATTCAGACTGGGGTGATTTTTACTTTTTTTCCTCTGTAGTTGATAACACCATCTGCTCAAGGATTTCCTGCAAGCAGGCTAAATTCATTGAATAAACTGTTCACTCCAGATTGTTTGCTCTGCTCTATATAGCAATCTACAATTTTTGATTAATTAAAGTGCACAGTTCCCCAGTGAGAAAGGTATGTACTGTTATTCACAGATGGGGAAACTAAGGCACATGACCTGTGAAAACTGGATAATTCATTTTTAAATGGTAGATCACCAAAGCAACCTTTCCCTATCATTGCACAGCAGCCTGAAACATTCTGTGATATACCTTCTTTTTAGTGTTTCTTTGAGCAGTGAGAGTTTGGGGAAAGAACTGCTACTTTCAGGTACCTTCAGTAGCATTTGCAACTGCTAGTGATAAATACTGAAAAGTAGACATTGCCATCTGATGTCAGACTGCTTTCCCTGGTTTATAGCATGAAATTTTGCAGGTCAGGGGTTTCTTTGACTGGATGAGTTCCAATGTGGAAAATCTTCACTGGATCTTGCAAACATATACCAGATGATCTCAACTACTACATTGATCCTTCTGTCTGGAAATTAATTAAGTATATATACATTTGATGTTAAAACTGCACATTCCTTACTCATCAAAATAAAAGGCATGGCTGAAACAGAGCATTAAATGTGTTAAATTATTAATCTGGGGCCTGGCCAACAGGAATGCAACCCAGGAGTGAAAATTGCTACATAATAAGAAAAAGTAAATAGGTTAATAAATGAAGTTTGAAGACAATCCAGGATCTCTCACAAAATGAAGACAAATATGCCTTCTTACCACAGAAGAACTAGAAAATAACTGTAGACTTCTTATTTACAGATCATTTCTATAGAAATATTTGTTTTCATGCTCTGTGTGCAGTTTGTGTATGCACAGCTCTGTAAACTGCATTTACATTAGTATGGATGATTTAGTATATATAGGATTTAAAAAGCAGTGAAGGTTGCAGCCCTACACATACACTGTAGTTTGAACAAGGATGATTGTATGGCAATATTTCAGGAAAGAAGAGACATTATTGTGAAGAAGCTTTGAGCCTTTAGAGAGCTGGGGAGAAAAGAGCAGGTTCTTGGCAGTGAAAAGACAAGTCCCACAGCGTGGCAGAGCTTTGCAGAGCGCCTGCAAGCAGGAGAAGATGCAATCAGAGTAGAGCATGTGCCAACTTCTGGTGTGTTTGGTGGGGATCTTGCTCCATGACCACAACTTGTCATCAAGGGGAAAGGAGCTCAGCAGAGTCAGAAATACCAGCGTAGGAAAAATTAACCCTACACACTGTGTAGGGTTAGAGATGAATGGTTTTAAGTGAGAAATGAAATACGTGTAAAGCAGAGTTCTGGTTCCAGGGCAAGATAAGATGATGGCGAGATGAAATGGGGGTATAACAAAATTTTCCTGCAGAAATTTGGTCTTGATTACTTCAGCTTTGGATAGACAAACTTAGAAATAAACCACTGAATAACTCAGGCAATGGGTGTGCCTGAATTTTCACTTCCAAATTCAGGATAAGGACTACCAAGTTAAGAAGAGAACTGCAAAACATACCTGGGCAAAGATAGCAGAACAGAAGAGGATTATTTTGGAAGTTCGCCACTTTGCAACCTTCGCAGCAATGTTATTTTCTCCATTGCTTCAGCTACTCATGACTTATGATATTAATTGATTAAATTCCCTTTTCATGATTCATAGGCAGTTACAGCTCTGACAAGTTAATTCTGCCTTAACTTTTCTTTTTATTTTAGCATTTTCTAACAGAGACTAAATTATTCTCTACTTTAGTACTAAATTTAAAATGTCCTATTCATCTTATATCAAGAAAATTATCACTTATTGCATCAGCAATTTCAATTGGCATCTGCTGCATGAACATTATTGCTAACAACTGATAAAATGCCAAGTAAACCACATGGTATTTGCTGTGTTACTTTTGCATTGTAATAGCCTGTCCCCGAATGTACGATACCCTTGACAACTAAGCATTGTCAGGCTAAATTCTGATCAGAATAACTCTGGTGTAGATCCAAACTGAATTACTTTAATAAGCTGAAGAGCAAATTCTGCTTTTACCAAACATGTAGGTTACTGGCTTCATTCCATGCAAGAGGCTAATGCTGGTTGGTGAAGCTACCAGTTGTGGGAAAAAATGGGAAGGGCTAAGTTAAAATAGTTCATGGTTGGTCTAAGATGCTAGAAAGAAAATAATGCTATTGTGAACACATTTCATATTAAAGCAGAGGGCCTGATGGAGATATAAATCTACACTTAAAATGTAGAAAGACCTTAGTGGCTCTAAGTATGTTTTGTGCAGCTGTAAAATTTTCAGAGCCCAGAGTCTTGCAGAGTTTGGTGGAAGTCTAACTCAAGTTCCCATCCCAAAGATCTTAGAGTCCAAGTAGTCGAGAAAAAAGTGAATGTGGTGAGGAAAGAGATGAAAATAGTAAGTGCTTCATTTCTAAGTAATAATATCAACAATGTATTCTGATAAACAAATGTTAAGAACTCCTTTATGTCAGATTTGCATTCATTATGGAGGAAGGGATATATTAGTCTTATTTTAAAGAGAAAGGACACCTTGCATAGTATTTTTCCCTGTGTTAAGAGCATTAAGCCCAGAAAATCACAATGAGGTAAAATGTATTTAGTTTATTCTGTAAGGAAAAGGTGGACCATTTAAAAATTATATCACTTGGAAACGTGGGCACACACACATGTTCTTTTTCAGAGAATACAACTTCATTTTTCACAGCATGCGCTCCCTCCATAGCATTTTACTCTTCCCTTTGTGCTGCCTCATCACTTCAGGATTTAAGTCTTTTTCTTGTAAGTAGTCTTATTATTTTTTGCTTATAAAGTATTACAATTTCCTTGCAGCAAAATGTTTTTGTACAGTTCTGTGTAGTTACCATGCAGCTTCACTGTAAGCTCTTTGACTTATCAGTGTTGACAAAAAAACCCAGCTTCTTGTACATCTATAACGAAAGCATTAAAAGTTTTCTATCTGAAATATATTACTGCTAATTAAAAAATATCCTGCAGATTTACTGTTGAGACTAACAATGTAAAAAATAAAAACATCTTTCTTAGTGCTTCAATAGTCTAGGCAGTGGGCCAGTGTGATGTGTATGATATATCCGCTCTGACTATTTTTTTAAGCGTGGGGCAGTTTTTAGAATGATAGTAAAAACAATAATTTTTCCCTCAGGTGGTTTATTGAATAGTGGCACCACCTTATACCGTACTTATCTTCTAGCTACTCACCATGTTTTTGGGCCTGTAACTTCAGTCTGGCATTGTAGTAAAATTCCTTGAATCATTATATGCAATGGAGTGTGATTCTTCATTGGGTTTCAAGATCAAAATGGCTTAACGATGGTGTCATACAGCAGAGCAACCATTTTCTTTGTATTTCTGATCTCTGCTTAGGGACTGCAATATAAATCTGGACAAAGAGGCCATAATTGCTCCCACTGAACCGTTTAAATAAAAAGTACTAAAAGAAAAGGAGGGGGGGAGGTGATGGAAGTTACTAAATGCTAGCAAACATGCACAGAAGGAAGGAACTGGCTGGGAGGATTAGATCCATTCACTGCTCTTGCTTTGTGATAGAAACATTAAAGAGAAAAGTCTGATTTCCAGCTCCACTGGTTGGGTAATGAACAGAGTCTCTAATTTCCAGTCTTGCTATATTCTATGGGTGCTTTACAGAGTTTTGGTTTCATGGTTTGAATGAAACTATCTGACATGATGCATAGGATTTTGATCCTCCTACTTGGAGCTCATTTTAAGCTCAGGCCATTTAAACAAAATATTTTGTCCTCACTGTCCCCTGCCATTCCTAGATTTACTTTTTTCCTTACACCTGAATCAACTGTGAAATATTTGTAATTAAGTCCTTGCAAGTCCTATATACGACACTTCAGTTGCTGTCAAGAACAGGTTTAAGCATCCAGGTGAGCCTATTTGGGGAATGTCAAACAGTATGAAAAGCAAACAAAACATGTTGTTTGATTTTATATGCCATATCCTCATTTCTATGAAAGCAAATGACCTGTAGATGGTAACAGATAACCAGTTATATAATAACTTAAAAGACTGTAACAAATTTAAAATAAAATCTACCTAATAAAATGCTGGTTCTGACTGAAAAATTCCATTGTAATAAGTAATTCTGGAAAGGAGAAAAAGCCATCACACAGAATATTACTATTTTAAAGACTATCAGAATGTCTCAAATGTGAAATGAAGGTCTGCCTTCTAACAAGAAGGAAATCAAAGTTATCCATAAAGGTAAACACAACAGCTGAGTTAGTGTTAATTATCAAAAGTTCAGCAAAGAGCTGAATACTGATATATAAGCCAATATGGAAGAGGTGCAAGAGTCTATAAAACGTATAGAAAAAAAAAAGTTTGTGATGAGAGAAAGCAGCTGACAGGCTGAAAAATTTCTGTCTGAGGAGAAACTTATGCAACATGTTCATCTATGCATTTACTTTGGCATTCAATCACCAAAAAAGTCTCTAGTACCATAGAGTGGATATAAACAAGATAAAAAGTGCAGAAAGTAAATGGGATGGGCAAGGGCTGAGCAATAGGCTCAGGGGTAGCTACACTTGCAGCTGGAGCTGATGAGCAGCTGCCTGGCCCTGGCACCTACCCTGGATGTGGTCAGAGCCTTAACCCAAGATCCCCCACCCCTGTCCAGAAGGAAGATGTTTTCAATGGACATATCTTTTTGTGTACCCCTTCCTTTATGACACCCCACATGCCCACTCCCAGTGGAACTCTCACCTTTGTCGCTCTTCCAACCCTGGAAGTTAAAAAGTTTATCCCCAAAAATGGAGGCATGTTATCTCTGGTCTGGCCTCGTGACACGCAGTCCTGCTGAATATGAAGCACAGTGCTCAAAACCCAGTGTACAAATATGAGGTCAGATTTATCTTTGGGTTGCCATGAAATTCAGATGTCACTGTGCTTTACCTTCTCATTACTGGGGCTCTGCTGCCTGTAATCTGCTGAAGCTGATTTTGTAAACTGGCTCCTGGGTACTGAAAACATTAATTAAAGCAGCAGGCCCACGACTGTTGAAAATAAGGCATTTCTAGATTCAGGTTTCTATTTTTGTTAGGTCTGACGGATGTTCATAAGCATCAAAGACTGAAGGAGGCCAAGAAACTACAAAGATTCCACTCTTTGTTTCCCCAAATATTTCAGAAAATTCTTCTCTAGGTACAGAAACACCAGACAATAGTGGCACTACTCTCAGACACCTTAATGGAACAGAGACACAGCTAATACCTGTTAATGAACAGCTTGTAATTATTTGCATCCACAGTGCGGTGCAATCACTAACATTAATAGTGTGGATGAGAGAAACTGTGGTAAAATGGAGGTTATTCACTTCTAATTTTAGCACGATAATGAATACCTACCTCCTCAAATGCACTGAATAAATGAACTTACCCACTCTGTATTTATCATCACACCACTCATTAACATGGTGATAATTACTTCTATGTAAAGTTACACAGATTGAGGCACAATAATAATTAATATATTAGCAGGCTTTATATGGTCATTATTCATGCTAGTGCATTTGACTTAGGACTGTTGCCTGATTGTTTTACAAAATGGAACATCCCACTTCACTGATCACCAGTCAAGATTCAAGTTTCTCGGTCATGTAACTTGCAAAATAGGTGGGAAACGTCTATTACGAATGTAAGTACCTCAAAATGTGCTGTAGGTTTCGTTTCTTCATTCTTTTCCCTTGGTGTCTGTACGTTTCTCCTTCCTTTGCCTTCCTTTTTTCTTTTCCTTCTGTTCCAAACCAGCATCAGCTGTCTTATTCTTGTCATATTTATTCATTTGATTGGAGAGTTTTCCACATCTCTTCTTTTCTTAAAATATGTTTTAATTAAAAAAGAAAGTATGTTAATTAGCTCTAATGTTTTCTGTTCTCTTTGTCAGAAACTGTTGGGTTATAATTTTTCTTCAGAACTTTAAAAAGACATGCTGCAAAAACCGTCAAATGTGGATTCATGACTGTCTCCTCTGTCTAAGGTCCACTGGATTTTGACGTTCCTCAGGGGATATCAGAGCTTTGCAGGAATGACAAACAGCAATGGAGAAATATCAAGATTCAGAAGTTCAGCTAATTCAAATCTCACCCTGTCAGACCTCAAGTAAGTTACCCTGCTGACAACTAGCAAAGGTCTGAGACAGATGTACTTCTGATTTGTGTAAATCAAATGTAAATTTTGTTTCAGACTCTTGAAAGAAAGTACATGCAAGGTCTGGTTTTATACTGGAAGTTTCCCTGTTTCTTTGGGGATGTGTAGATGAGGCATACATTTGCACAGCATCTAGAGATACCGAACTCCTAATAAGATAGCAGGTACCTTTGCTTCTAAAGCAGGAAAATATTCTTTTTGGGTTTGCTGGAAATCTACTTTTCAGGAAAAAAAAAAAAAAAGTCAGACCTCCAAAAGTTAAGTCCAAAACTGTATGACTTAATTGTGTTAAGAAACAGTTTAACTATGCCTTGCAGGGACATCCATTCAGGTAACTAATGTCACAAATCACTTCAGAGGCCAGAAAATGCCAAATTCCCTCCTGACTGAGGCACATGGGACTCCCAGTCTACACTGCATCATGATATTAAACTTAGGCCTGTAGAAGAGAATAAGGCAGAAGGCATCTACTTATACTTTAAATAATTTATCCCTATGACATTTCCAGAAGTGTTAATTTTCTAAATCTTTGTGGTGGTTTGGGTAAAACAGTAATTTTTAGTACTGACCTTTTGACACATTTTCACCAAGCTTAACTTCAATATTTAGATAAGGTCATAAGAAATTGCTGGGATGGGACAACCCTCTCTCTTCCTGTATTTCCAAGTTCTGCAGAAAAGCTGGCATTTCCAACAAGTGCAACAGGACACAACCACCTCCTTCCTCTCCATTGTCTTCTCCCTGTATCATAGAATCATCTATATTGGAAGGGATCTTTAAGATCATCTAGTCCAACCATCAACCTAATGATAAAAAAACCAAAAGAAAACCACACACACACACACTCCCATTACTAAACTATGTCTCTAAGCACTATGTCAACCCATCTTTTGAATATCTCCAGGGATGGTGCCTCAACCACTTCCCTGGGTAGCCCATTCCAATGGTTAACCCTTTCAGTGTAAAAATTTTTCCTAACATCCAATCTGAACCTCACCTGGTGCCACCTCGAGGCCATTTCCTCTTCTCCTATCACACCTGTGAATTGTGAGAAGAGACCAACCCCTGCCTCTCTACAGCCTCCTTTCAGGTAGTTGTAGAGAGTGATAAGATCTCCTCAGCCTCCTTTTCTCTAGGCTAAGCAATCCCAGCTCCCTCAGTCTTTCCTCATAAGACTTGCTCTCCAGACCCCTCACCAGCTCCGTTGCCCTTCTCTGAACCCACTCCAGCACCTTAATGTCTTTTTTGTGGTAAGGAGCCCAAAACTGGACACAGTATCGAGGTAGGGCCTCACCAGTGCCGAGTACAGGGGATGATCGCCTCCTGAGTCCTACTCATCACGCTGTTCCTGACACAGGCCAAGATGCTGTTGACCTTCTTGGCCACCTGGGCACACTGCTGGCTCAGGTTCAGCTGGCAGTCAACCAACCTGGACCAAGAACCAAAGGACTAAGTCCCCAGGTCCTTTTCTCACGGGCAGCTCTCCAACCACTCTTCCCCAAGCATCTAGCACTGCATGGGGTTCTGACCCAAGTGTAGGTCCTGGCACTTAGCCTTACTGAACCTCATCCCATTGGCCTTGGCCGATCAATCCAGCCTATCCAGATCCCTCTGCAAAGCCTTTCTACCATCCAGCAGGTCAACACTCACACCTAGTTTGGTGTCATCTGCAAACTTACTGAGGGTGCACTCAATCCCCTCGTCCAGATCTGTATCTGGACGAGGGGATTGAGTCAACTGTCAACTGTATCTGACAGTTCTCAAAGCATCATCAGAGTTTAAAGAGTTTATTAAGGCATGTACAGTTGGAAAAAGATGTAAAAGAAGATGCCTAGATTTTTATAGTCTCAGAACAGGATTAATTCCATTCTCATTTTTTCTCAGCCCCCCACTAAATATATATGTGGAAATTGAAAAAAGGTTTAAAATAAGCCTTGGGGTACATAAGGTTAAATACTTCAACCACAGGTGAGATAGTGATGACACTCTGTTATCTACTCAGAAAATATGTTCTGTGTTTGGGATAATCAAATCAAAGACAATATTCTACAATATTCTACCCACAATTCAGGTGGGTTTTCAAAAGCTTTCTCCATTCTCTCAGAAGAAACAAGAAAACAACTCATATTTGACCTGGACACTATCCCCAACTCCTGTTTTCATAAAGCTTAATAAAATAGGTTTAGCTTAGTCCCTCACTCAGCAAAAATATCAGAGATACTTCTAGTATTATTTTCAATTAATAATTCCAGTGACGGAGCCTATTAAAAAAAAACAACAAACAAACAGCTTTTTATTCATTGAATGGTATTATTTTGGGGATCGGTACTTTTCTTTTTAAACTGCCTAACATCATCACAAAGGGAAACTGAAAAGCATGTTCATGAAGTTCCAGTCTGTTAACGCCACAAATTTAGACACCTGAAAACACCTTCGTCAATCAATAACATCATCAAGGTCAACAGATTGAGAGTCATAAATTAATAGAGAAAGTGCTCCCAATGCTACTTTAAATTAAACCACACAAGGAGGGGGAAAATTTATATCTTTTACAGTGATTGTGTTCAATCATAAAGTACATTACATTCATTTAAGCAAAGAAAAGGAGAAAATAGGGAGGGAAAACCCATCAGGACATGCAACAAATAGGACTTGTACAATACAGGTTGCTTCCCTATGTGTCCATTGCAATCTGTAATCACAGACTTTTTTTTTTTAAATGAAGGTACATTATTATCAAGTTCATGTTTGTGTGCTAACAAGAATGGAATATGAAAAAGGGATCTTGGCATTTTGATAACATATTTGAAGAGTCATTTTTATGTACATTCAGAATAGATTCAGAGTAATGAGCATTACTCAGTAAATACAAATAATAGCAAATAATTTATAAATATTTTGGATTAATATGATCTCCTTTTTTTCAGGAACAATAAAAATTGACAGGAATCAATTTCAGACCCACTTTCTAACTCCAAGAATAATGCTGAAGAAAGCAGGTGGAAGCAAAAATAGCAAGCATGGACTGTAAATGTTTGTGGTGTGAATATATGAGGACTGGAATTAAGCCAATGAAGCTACGATTTCACCATACTTTATAAGTTTGACCCTTACACTGCCTGTAAGTTAGTGAATGTATCTGAATGTATCTCATTAAGTTAATCCTGCTGCTATGGGATGAGAAGTGACAGTCTGCAGAGCAAGTGACCTTAATAAGCCTTTCTGGGTGTAGCCCCAGCCCCTTATTGCCCCGTGCAGCATAGGCTCAGTTAAATTCCGAGTCATCATTTAGGCTATGAGGTATTTAGAGCACAAAGAGTTAATTTAGTAATATAAAAAAAAAGTGTACAAAGACAGATAGTGGCATCTGTTATCAGAGATGAGACCTGGCAAATGCACCTGGCAAGCAGAAAGGAGAGGCAATTAATCAGTATCAAGCACCACATTCAAAGGTAATAGAAAGAAAACAGTAACAGTATGTGGTGCAGTTCTTAGTAAGAATCCTAAACAAGTATGAATTTGTTTTGTCACAAATTGAGCCCAGAATTCCAGCCAAGGTCAATGGTAAATTCCCTCGTGGCCCATTTAAGCACAGATGATGTGATAAAGGCTAGTCCACTCTCCAGCAGGCTACAATTTTACTGGGTGTTCTCATTGGGCATGTACAGGAAAATTCCAGGCTAATGTAAAGAACATTCCAGTCAGGGTGACAGAATACAGCTGAGTAACTGGGAACCATCTCTCAAGCCTACCAGTAAGTTCCATATAAGCTTTTCACATGGGTTTGGTTTTTTTCCAAAATACTGTTATCAGCTTTTTTTGGACCAAACTGGTAGTAGCTAAAGTCAATTAGCTAAACAGTATAACAAGGATACTATGTGATTTATAACCTACTGTAGTCTTTCAACATAATTTGGTTTCCTCATGCTTTCAAAACAATGCCTTTTAGAGCTAAAAGCAGGCCCAGGCCTTTATGTACGTTAACATTGCGTTGCAAACATCCCATTCTAGAAGACACAGAAGACATACCCTGTCTTATGCTCCTTTTCATTAATACAGACAAATTTTTGAAGTTTTTTCATCCTACAAAAAGACTTCCACTTAAAGGCAGGATTACTTTGATATACTACATATATACACTATCTATTTACATATAATATATTAATATATATATTTAGCATCCTTATTAATGCTCTACTACTCCTGAATGGGTTCATCAGTCACTACTATCACAAATACTGTTTATTACAGCTTGATTCAATTGTATAGAATTTTTCAACTTTGACTTATTCATTAATGTCCTTATCAAAAATCTTATTATACGACTGGTATTACCATTTAAGATACAGACAAAGTGAGCATGTTTAACTACAATAATGTAATAACCTTAGCAAAGTTCAAGCCATCCTTTCTTTACAGCCTTCCTATGATGCTGCTCTCAAGGCTGTGCCATGGTTGGCCTTAGTCCTCCAGCTTGGCAGTGGACACCAGGTGTGATTACAGAAATGCTAATGCTGTGATCTTTGTGCCACACACTATTCTTAGGTCAGTTTTTGACCTTCAATAGTTAGTGAGGAGTTCTTTGCTGAAAGCTAACCCCAGATTTCTGGCAGTGCCATGCTCAGTGGCCACACCATAAGGTTTAGGTATGTTCTTACCAGGAGCTTACTCTGGTTCTAAGTGGTAATTTAATCCTGTGCAGAGACACACCCAAATAATATTTCCTCATAAGAAGCACAGTATGACTAACAAAATGGAGGTTTCTCACCCTCTTCACAATAGCCTAATGGAGAAGACCTCAAAACTTGAACGGCTTTGTATCCAAGCATCTCTTGTCTTAGAGGAGTGTCACCACGTCCAAGCTGTAGGGGAAGGGCATTTAAAATTATACTGGATCTGGATAAAGATATAGAGAGACAAACAGAGTCAGAAAAAAGTCTATCCTGTTCAAAGCCCTGCCCAATTGGTTGAGATGTACATCTTCTTGTATGGTTCCTTCTAGCCTTATGGTTCTTGTACTTTTGCTTGCTTGTGCCCTGTCACAGCCTGATAGTTATGCTGCCTACTTGCCATATAGGAGCTAGGCTGAAGACTCACACTTTCCTAATTGAAGGCCAGTTCAGAAGTAGTGCCTCCCATTACATGACACCATAAACTGGCCATTGCTTGACAATTGAAACAAGATCTACCCATTGCTGCCTCTGCCTGTGCTAAGCACCTCATCACAGATGTCATCACCCAATGTCCAGCAGTGCACAAGGATACTTTAGTTTGGTGCTTTGTGGACTCACTGTCTTTGAACAGTAGGCCTAGGCAGTTTCTAGTCCAGGCCTTAAGCTTCTTCTATTACCATGTAGAAGCACCTCATTTTTGCCACAAACATTCAGCTGGTCTGCAGCACCCTACTGCTGCAAGAGTTGTCTTATTTTTAAATATTGAAGTCTACCACAGGTGTCTGTCTTCACCAGTTAGAAACTGACCCAGAGCTTTGTAATTTAAGGCATTGAGTGCTGGCAAGAAAAGAGAGCCCTTCCCCTTTGGAATCAGGAGCTCTTAATTCAGAGTAGCCAGGGTGAGCTTCGATGAAAATAAAACACATTCCAAATTAAACTGCCACCATCAGTGGCAGTGGCAGAGGCATGGCAGTCCAATTAAATAAAATCACAACTATTTCTGCATGAACTCCATTAGTAGACCGAGCCTGAGCTGAAGACCACAAGGGACCCTATGGATGAAAAATTTCTCATGGGATGATTCTTTTTCCAGCCCACACTGTCCTCATGCCTTTCTAGCCCTACTCCCACTGCAGCTCAAGCCCTATCTTGGTCCCAACTCCAACCCTGGTACAGAAACAAAAGGGTTGTGGTATTGACAATCAATTAGGTAATTTTCACCCAAATAGTTTTAGTGGAAGAGAGATCTAATTATTTCACATTACATGCAATCTCCTCCCATGAATTCTTTTATGTGTTCATTGTAAACAATTTCCATTTTCCAATGGATATTTCCTTAAATAATTTATTCTAGTCCTACAATAAACAAAGTATATCTAGAACTACGTACCTGGAAGAAGAGAAAATTTCAAACTAGTCAAGTTTGCAGCACCTCTGATGACTTCAGTGAAGTTCTACCAAGAGATAAATTTTGATTCTTCTTCTTTAAACAGAGAAGAGAGACTACTTTCCTATTACGAAACCATGAAAAATATAAAACAAAGGTAGAATTATTACAATCATATGAAAAATAGAAATTATGTTCACATTAACTCGATTTGTTAAAGTTTTTTTCTGTCATTGCAATATCTTAGATTTCTAGTCATAACTGAAATTTTTATGTGAAGTATCATTATACTAGTAGACAAATAATCCCATGCAATATCTGCTATTCAAGAAAATTATCTGTATTGCAACATAATAATCTCAGATGACATACTGACTGACTCCTAATTACAGCAGATATAGCTAATTACTTTGGTTCATCCCGTAAATAGCTCAGCATGTATCTTTATGAGACTTCAGTAATGACACATTGCTCAGTGGGACTGTACATGCAAATTGATTCTCAAGTTTTTTATGCAGAAAGTTTTTAGTTTTCAATAAATGTTTAAGTTTTCCTTCAAACAATTTCTTAGAAACTTAATGATGGTAAATAGAGGAATATTCAGGGGAACTCAACTACTAAAAATTGGTATGGTTGGACTTCTTTGTACACTGCCCTCAGTACCTAAAGAGGAGCTGAATCCCAGAATCAGATTTGCCACCATAGCCCCTTAAAAAGCTTTCTTTCTCTGACAGGGACAAGAAAAATGATGGTTCACCAATCCACTGCAAATGGATCTGTTCTTTTCCTCCTTGACTTTACATCACAGAAAAACAATGGCAGGCGAAAGCTGTATAGTGCTTCTGCTACTTGCCTGCAGAGGTGAAGAATGAGGAGGAAACTGCCACCATACAGAGTAAGCACAAAAATGCAATCAAAATTCAGTGGAAAATGGGTGGAAGCCTAAGCCTACTTAAAAACACATCCCACCTGCATTGTTTAGATCATACATCAAGCTGTAGCCTGTGAGAAGAAAGTTATGCAATAGGAAACATCAAAAGTGTAGCTTTCTATTCTGCCAAAAAAAGCTGATTTTTATTTGATTTTGTCCTAAGCTGGCCTCAAAAGGTAGAAATATCTATTAAAAAATACATTCAAGTACATTTAAATCGTTTACTCAGAATATTTAATGTTGGTAAGCAGTATAACATCCAGACCACCAGTCTAGGTCTAGGTTCCACCTTTTTTACTGGAATCAAGAGGGTCAAAGACTTTCTCCAATTCCTGGTGTTGTGAGAATTATAAAAGTGTAATTCACACATATACAAACTTGCCTTTATCAACTTTAGGTTGCATACTTTATTATAAAATTAAAAAACAACAAAAAAAACCCCAAATCAAACTTCATCTCTTGTTAGAATCTTACTCAAGCCAGCAAAGAGGATCCAAGCATGACATTAGTATCTTCTCTTGCACTAAAAATTGACCGACAAGAAAACATTTTCATCTTTTCTACTGCGGTGCATCTGGAAGGTACTTGTTAACAAGTGCTACTATCCACCTGGTCCCAGAAAAAGTCAACACGTTTTCCTTATTAGTGGTACATTATTCTAAATGCTCTGGCCAAATTTGCACCCTAGTGTGTATTCTGCTTTTCTTATTGCAGACTGAAAACAGTTCTTACTTTTTGTCCAAGTTCTGCTGCCTACTGCCAAACAAACCCCGTTTCACATCTCCAGAGACAGCTGTATTTCAGTTGCAAAGGAAGAGATGTAATTTGTAAAATGCTTTATGTTCCATTAGGGCAAATAGCAATATATAAGTTGAAGACATTTTGAAACAGCTCCTCAGGTGGTACACACGATGAGGTCGCTTCACAGAAATTATGGAGACAGGTGGTATAAATCTGCAAGCACCTGCCTCAGTATAAACTCTTGGGTTGAGGATTGATTCTGTTTCACTTAAAACAGTGAAAATAACAACCTGGATAGAGAAGCTGGCAAAAAGGCTGCAACTCTGCCTAAATTAGAATTCTTTTTTGCAATTGCCCCACTCCACTCTATCATTAATTAGACCATTAAAGAATTTGTCTCACATTTTGATGCACACAGCTGTGTCTTCAAAGCATTTATGGAAACAGAAATGGTGCAAGCTTTTAAATCCCACTTTACACTTTCTTATGTGATTTCATAGTCATAGAGACCTATGTAAAATCTTTGTTATACAGCCATTAAATAAAAAATATCACTTCTTGTTCAGGAAGTTCTTGATCACAGGTTTCTTGATGTTGTAGAACATTCTGAGAAACAGCAATAAATGAATATACACATACACTTTCTTACCCTGCTTTTCCTGCCAGAGTCATCGGTGCAATACAACAATTGCAATATTCCTTGCAATTGGATGATCATTTTTTGACACGAGCATTCAAAGTTAGAGCAAAATATGTTTCCTGAAGTCCCTCTGCAATATCAGAAGACAGTAATATGACTCATTATTCCTTACTTCATTAAACACTATACCCCTGTTAATTAAAACACGACAGACGGCATCAGCTGTGACTGCTTTAAGCACTGCTTCCCCATTTTTTTTATCATTGATCAGCTACAAAAATTTATCAAAATCCATTCTGTAGAATTCAATTAAAATTTTAAGTAATGTGGGCTTGCAGTTGTCTTGGAGATTGTTTACCATGCTTTCAGTTCAGACTTCTACAAAATGCTTGCAGTTTAACATTTCATTTGTAAACAGCAAATTGCCAAGGATTGAGTCTCAACATGACAGGAACATAAAAAGGAATCGGTACTCATGAAAGACTCTGAGCTACAAAATCCTAGAAGTGATAGATCCTACTGAATTTAAAAGAGTGAGTTCCCAATGACTCTTTAGATCAGTGAGGTTAAAATCAACAGTCTATAGTTTCTTTGGGCTGCCATGCCACCTCACATCTTATTACTCCACTTAGTAAATGACGACTCATTAAGATGACTATCTCCGACTCTTATTTTGCCTTACAGGTATTTTTCATGTCTTGAGGTATCATTAAAAAGGATGCTTTTATGGTTTGATTTATTCATGTAGAAGTAATGAAGCTAAAAAGTCACATTGAAAAATTATGTTTACAGAAAGACCCTGATGTTAGCACATAAGAAATACATTTTTAAAGGCAGAGAAAAGAGTTAGAAATTATTAAAATGCAGCACTAGCATTCAAGCATAGAAGCAAATGCAAATGGAAATTAATATTGGACAGCCAGAAATGAGTAAGAATTAAGATTAGGATATTTCCAGACTTCTGGTGGGAGTTTGCTATTAAAAAAATATTTTTTCCATTCAAGTTGGAGACATGATATTGTTGATCTTTGAAATGGTTTTACTTTTATATTTATGATGACATTTTGTTTTAATTTATAATTTCTAATTATTTCAGAATGGCACGCAAAAGGGAAAAAATAAAGCAACTACAACAGTTTCTTTTAGGAAGTAATCAGTTTCTGGCTGATAGAAATTGACAGGCAGGTTGTTAACGAATAATTTTAATTATCAATAATTATAACTATTTTAGAGACTTAACAGCACCAGAGGTTTGCCTGTGACTTTTATAATAGGAGAAACTGTTAGGATTTTCTATTTTCTGGCAAAATTTTCTCAAAGTGGGAAAAAAAAAAGAAGTCATGCAAATTATGTACAATAAGGACCACTCAATTTCTCTCTATGCAATTTTTGGTATATTGTGCATGTCAATCAATTGTTAGACTTCTTGCATGTTCTGGGAGCTACAATGACCATCTTAATGCCTATTAATTTCTGTTACCAATACTCTAAATGAGCTCATCTCAAGTATTAGGACAGCTGTACAAAATAAGGAAGAAACAAAACTACCTGGGCAGCTCATGAAGATCATTAAAGATTTTTCTTATTTTAAGTTTAAACAGTGCCCATGGAATGCTTTGTTAGAGCTTCCATGGAGACTCAGTCTCTGACAGACTTCAGCAACTATTACTGAAATCAGTAAATCAATCAAGGATATCATGTGCTAGATGAAACATTGGGAGAATTTTATTTTACAATAATGATCTTAAAGACAACTAGATAAAATTTAATCATGCTATTTTCACTTCTGTGTGCCACGTTATTTCAAGCCTCTATCTTTAAGAGATGTCTGAATTAAAAGCACATCTGATTGCTAACCAAATCAGAAGCCTAAGCCAGTTCACTCAAGTCTTTTGCATTAATCCTTCAAGTTTTAATTTAAACCTGCATCTTCCTCTTCAAACATGTTTGGCTTTTGTGCTTTCCTTTGACCTATAGACTGAAGATACTACCGTATTTACACCCCCATTATTCTTGATATAAAAAACTCATGTAGGCCTGCCTCTTTATCCACCAATCTATTGAGCACTGGCCCTGGGACAGAATACAGATTCTGCTCTAAAGTGTCATGAAAGGTTAGCACGTCAGGTGTCATTGACTCGCTCTGACCACCACCCTTGACCAGCCAAAGTGACTTCTGTTTAAGGTGTCAAGGGGATAGAAATGTACAAAGTATGGAGCTATTGAAAACTGCATTCACATGCATTACTAAAATGTAATCATATCTATTGAATTGTTTGGCCAATAAGCTAGATCTTTGTAAAATATTTGCTTTTCATCTGTGCTCAAGAAGGGACCTCACCTAAGTGCCAATTGTTTATAGAAATACTAGTCTTTTGCAAGAAGCCTCTATGTAAGATCTACCTCCTGTAAATGCTTAGTGACATTCTCTCCCCTAGTATTTTTGCTACACATTGAAGGAAATCCACTAAACTGCTAACCTTTTTCTTCCTTTGGCCTCCAGTACAGAAGACTATGGGCCACCCAGGTTCATGAGGAGATCGAGGGCCTACAGAGACAAAGAGGGAGAAAACACCAACGTAAACACATTACACATTGCCAGGCCTGGGTGGCACATGCTGGCTGGGACTCTTCAGCAGCCAGAGTGAGTCTTCTCCCTGGCCTCACAAGCACATTAAAGCCCTCAAAAGATTTGACACCATTAAGAAACAGTCTTGCTTTTTATTTTTGTATCACCATGAGCATGACTGAGCTCCAGACCTTCATTTCCACTGTCATTGACAGATGAGCTCAAACACTGCAGCAGAAGTAGAGCTTATACAGGCATCTCCATCTCCTATAAAGCCCTTTCCTCACTGCCAGATGCGAGGGAGTCTGAAAGCGTGTTTTTACAGGGAAAGTTTCCCAATGTGATGTAACTAAAATTTTC
Organism: Scolopax mira; assembly: GCA_004320125.1. Taxonomy (NCBI): domain Eukaryota; kingdom Metazoa; phylum Chordata; class Aves; order Charadriiformes; family Scolopacidae; genus Scolopax; species Scolopax mira. Next base: position 82,002 of record BJBW01000386.1, on the reverse strand, counting down.
ATAATTTTTCATATCTAATTTTTGAAGGAAACCAAACTATTTAATAAAAGGAGATGGAAGGTGAGGAAGCAGAGCCCAGTTTTACTTCAAGTCTTTACATTTTGTAAAAGAAAAGTTCCCTTTTGATTTTTGTTCAAAAAAACCCCCAACTTTGTACAAAGTCTATAAAATAGTAGTGCAATGCGAAAATAGCTCCATTTCTAGGCTTCATGGAGAATTTGCTTCTTTCAGGGACTAAAAAGATCTAATAGGCTTTGGAAAAATATCAACTGTCAGCTTTAATCATCAGAAAGGTTAGTAGGAATTGCTCTGGAGCAACAAAATTCTGTTATACTACACCTCAGCATTTTGATAGTAAAATAACTTGTTTTTCTCTTTAGTTATTTGAAACCAGTCTTTCACTAGACATACAACTGATAACATGATTTACTTTAGACAATGCTAGCGGGTAGAAAGAATATTTTGATTGGGGTTTTCATACATTTAAGTGCCTGCAAGGCAGATAGAAACATCTTCATTATTTCCAACAAAAATGTATCATACAAGGTGATTTAGCCTTCTCTCATTTCTGTTTCAGGCCATCTTTGAACAAGTTCTAAGTATTAAAGTACAGCATTTTCAGAATACCTGAAAAGAATCATAAATATAATGTTTCTGATGAAAGACTATGTGAGGTTTTTATATCACATTAGCTGACTGAAACCTAGGAAAAAGAAGAAAATTACTGCAGCCATTGGTTTGCAATTTTTTGTTTTTATATTGCTCCAGATTCCTTCCATACACCTTATTAATGGTTAAAGGTTTACTAAGTGCAACATATTTAATGAGTAGCAGTAAAGAGACATTAAAGAGCTTTCTTTTCAATGACCTATTCCTCCCAAATGGTAAGTATAATTCCACTACATTCTGAAACCAAAGCAACTCATTTTAAGTCCATGGAACCATGCTGTTCGAAAGAAAATTACTGTTCATGGGAGAAACATGCTTTTTTTTTTTCTTTTTTCCCCCCACAGAATACCTGAGTGCACTTGGAGATCTTGGGAGCAGGAATGAAATTACTTTCTCCTGCTACCCAGAACAGGTCATTCACAGAATCTCAACTTACTGAAATATCCCACTGCAAGCAAGGGGTTTTAGGTTGAAGTGGGGCATGCAAGTTGGCATCTACTACACTCCTAGAAGTATTTCTTGTCTAATACACATATAAATATGAAATTACTCAATATTAGAAACTCAGTAAATAAAAATATACACAATTCTAAGATTTTCTAGTTCTAATGAAAAGTCTTACCAAGATTCATGAAAAAAATAAGCAAGCACCAACTGAAAACACAATTATTCTCAATACAAATTGCAGTGCTACCTGTTGTCCTGGGCAACCAACCTGATTTCTCCTCTCAGTTCTGCCCTTTACTTACTGTTTTCTTTCAGTGAAATTGTTTTATTTTCTGGCTCAAGTTCTTACAATTATTACCCATTTTTCTTTCTATATTATACTACACAGATTGACTACTTTGTAGATGAGAGTTATAAAAGTTCATCTGAGATGAAAATTCCCATGCACGGAAGTTGAGCTATTTAAAATTGTTATTTTCTCAGGAGGTCTCAGAGCAGGTCTTAAGGATCACCTTTGCAGATTTTAAAAATATATTTTTATTTTTCTTAGCCTGATCCTCACTTAAGTGTCATGTTTGAGTCTCTTAACATCGAGATAAACAGACCAAGGGGAAAAATTATTTTAAATGTCTGAAACTTTTTAATAGAGAGTTGAGATGTTATTTTAAAATGTAGAATGGTAGACTGAAGTAAACACTGATCCTGAAAAAATACATGGACCTATGCTTAGGTCTCCATTTTTTGGGACATTTCATTTAAATCACAGGACTATTAACAGGGCTAAAGTTGCATTTACAGGCAAGTCTTTGTAAATTTAGGCCTCTAAATACAAGAAATAGAGTTTCTTTGTGACTTTATTAATCTCTTATCCTTTTTCCCATTTTGTTCTTTCCAATAATTCCTAAATAGTCCATTTCAGACCTGACCAGGTAGATTAGATTCTTGTGGGATATTGTTCAGGCAGGGTTGGCAGATTTCTTTTTTCAATTATTCAAAACTAAACAAGTCTATTTAGTTGTTGAAACTGTTTTTACAACACTATATTTATTACTGAAGTCTTATATCTCCAGCGCAATCCCACTAGCCATTGCACCAGAACAAAACACAAGTAAAATTAATCAACAAAGGAGCAAGATTCAATGCATCTATATTCCTGTTATAGCCCTATATCTTATGCTCTATAGTGTGATGAACTACAACTGCAACTAAGCAACAACATGTATTAACGTAGTTGCTGGATAATGTTCTGGAATAGATTTATAGCCAGATTCTGTCCCAGACACATGTAGGCAAGGGTCTCCCACTGAGGTGCATCACATAGAAAAAGAGAAATAAATTTTCTTGTGCTCATGTCATATTAATATTCCTATCAGAGGTTACAAACCAATGTCCACTACCTTAATCAGAGGGTCATTAATTTTAAAAGCATTATATATTTAATTAAACAAAGGCGTTGCATCAGATCCCATTCGCAGAATTTACTCTACTTTCACCCAGGCTGGATGATGAAATTAATACTGGTGGTAACTGAAATAATTTAAATGTCTCTGTCTCTTAAATTGTCGACATGGCTTTAAAAGATACAACTTGTTAGTTAACTACCAAAAACAATCTTTTGGGTTGCGTTCATAGAACCTATTCCTCTTATAATTAAGAAACCAATATGATTTACTGGAGCACAGAACCCTTCAATGAACCTGCTTGTTAAGCTCCTTCTCCCCGAAGCTCTTTTCATCTTTTCTCCGAATAAAAATACGATAACTTTTCCTCAAGCACCATTCAGATAATTACTATCTCTCAGGAAACAGCAAGGACAGGCTGCTCCTGAGGGGAAGATGACTGCAGCTAAGGCAGTGCCCTGCCAGTGCCCCCAGTACCTGAGCCAGGCGGGTAGTCAGGCAGCAAGTTCCATTGAGAGCTCCAGGCACTTCAAGAGGATGAACTATGGTCAAAGTCCATCTGAGAAGAAAAGGAGACTAGGCCAGAGGTGTGGCAGGAGACAAGGCTACTAGAGATACCTAGAGGGTCTATCCAGGAGAGATATTCAGGGCACGGGTTTGAAGTCCAATCAGAGACAAGGCCAGAAACCAGCACTCCTATAACATAGTTTAGGGAAGGAACAAGTCCAAGGCCTGGGCTTAAATGGAGCCCTGGGGCAATTAGTGTGGGTGTGAGCCCCAGGTGAAGCTGGTTAGGGCCATTAAAGCTAATCAGTGTCCTGGCAGTATCATTCTTTTCTAGATTCGACAGTAGAAGAATATATGTGAGAAGAATATAAGAAAGTTATTGTATTAGTAGAAAGTATTAAGCTCATCTTCACTGTTCCAGTATAATCTAAAAATGTGATTACACCACAAATTTTGGTGGGCATAAATGTTTGCTGGTAGTATGTTTGCTCCAATTTTTTTTACATTCATTTTATATGCTTGCTTCTTGCAAAGGGTGAAATTTTATTTCTAGGAAAATTTCCAGTAAGCATTTTTTTATTGTAGTACACAAAAAACTGAAAAAAAGTAGAGAAGATGAAATACAGCAAGAAAGCATTGCTGCTTAAGCTGCTAACTAGAGCTATAAAATGTCTCCAGATTTAACTGCTTTCTTTGCAGAAAGGTCCAAGTTGGTCCAACAATTAGAGACGTTAGTAAGAATATTTCTTTAATATATTACTAATGTTTAACTGATTAATACTCTTTATTTGATCTGCAGGCATACCTGTGGCACACACAGAAGTGATGGAAAATGCTTACATACTTCTTTACTAATGTATCACATAAATGATTAAAAGCTTCCAATAAAGTTCATAGAAAACTTATGAGTGATGGAATATATTAATCTTCCAAAACTGTAGGCAGATAGCGGGGCTGAAAATATATCCCTCTTCCCAGATGTTATTTAAGCTTAAAATCTGAAATAATGCTGATGCTCCTTTTGTGCATACCCTAAGAAAGATCCATAAGAACACTCCCTACTGTCTGAGAGTTATAGCCTCTTCAAAACGTAGTTTGGCAACACCTCTAGCTATTATACCAAGAATTATATTCCTAATCAATACAAGGTAGTTATTGATAGAGCTTCTTACTGGGGAGAGAGCAGAAAGACTCACAAAAACTAGGCTGTGATTAGAGCTAATTATTAAGCTAATAGAGGGGGATAAATGCTAAAAATGGGTTTTTCTATTAAGCCAGGTTCCTAAATCCCATTGAAATGGAGTAGAATTTTGGTCTATAACTAGCTTATGCTCATTTTAAAATTGCCTAAGTAAAGCAACAATCTTAGTTAACTTCCCAAAATCACAAAGCCCTTTGGCATTAACATGGAAATAGCCAAGAAGAACTTTGAATTGGAACTTGGAATATAGCAAACCAAAATTAATCTTTATGCTACTCTAAACTCAGAAGAATTATTTCCATTGATTTTTCCATTTTTCCTTAAAGTTGTTGTCAATTGTTTTAGCCATCACAATGGCATTTCAAAAATGACCAGTCCAGATTTTATATGAATTTTTTTTTGATTGTATTACCCTCTTCTTATTTGTTTGCCAAAGCTTCTGGTAAAATTTCTTCACCTCTTTTGGATATACAGAAATTCTTGTCAACTTTTTCATCTATCTGTTTAACATGAAGAATAATTTTGCCCCATCGCATTCAAATTTCCTTGGAAGCACATCTGGTGGCAAGAAGAAAAAAAAAAAAAAAAAAAAACCCAAACCAAAACCTTTCTCTCCCCCAACTTCTTTTTTATTTTTCTGATTTTTTTTTGCCTGTTATTTTCTTCAAAGAGGCTGCAAGCCAGAATAACTCTTATTGCTAGCCTAGCTTTTTTTTCCTCCAATCTGCCTAACCTGTTTACATGCTAGCAGCCCAACTAGCTGTCACTTCGGCTTAACAACAAGGACACCTGAACAAAGTGTATTTTAACTAAGCTGTGCTTCCCTCCTTCCTCCAGCTGCTCAAATCCCACAGTACATTCTTTCACTCAACTCCTCTGCCTAACAAGTCAGATTTTAATTGGCAAGTTGAAGATTCAGACACAGAACAGAAAAGATCATCTGCCAAGACAATATCCGGTGGGTTTTTTTGTTTCATATTGCAGGGTAGAGTCATCCTAATGTATTTAGCATAGTCTTAACAATAAGAAAACCTTAAGGAAATCAAAATAAATCACTTGTGGAAGAAGAAACAGATGACAAAGCAAAGTGTGCTTTGCTTAACAATTGACTTGTGTAGCCTTAGTAAGATACTTCATTGGCAAGCACTATCATAAAGAGGGGAAGGCACTGAGACTTTATTAAGAAGGACCATCAAAGCCTCCCAGTCATTTTGGGGTGCAGGGGAAACCTGTACTGAAAAAAGTGTTAAAATGCCACAAGCTCTTTCCAAAAACGAATAGAGCATCAACACAAATTATCTATGACAAGTCTGATAAGACATTATGGCTTTACCTGGACTTCTTCACGATCTGGACATGGAAGGAGGCCCTCATGCTGGAGTTTGCTGAGTAGACCCATTGGCATTACTGCCTCTCCTTGTAGCAGCTGCAGCTCTCTCCACCACCAGCAAAGCTCCAGCAGAGACCAGGGAGGAAAAAGCTGTGACCCTCTCCTGGCAGCTCAACACCTGTAATTGATGGGCTCCCTGGGAAGTAAGGTTGCTTTAAGATGTTTTCACTGTCAGTGAGATTACTCTTCAGATATAAACTAATTCAGCATTGGAAACATGCATGGAGATTAGCTTCTAACCCACAATTGCTTTACTCCTGAGATCTCTGAAAGATGCCAAGAAAGGGGCACTGACTAATGCCCTCCTTTTCATCTACCATGGAAAATATGGGCTTGGGTCCTTTTGAACACAAAGAACCAATGGTCTCTAGACCAAGCACTTTCTAAAAATCTTGTCACATAAAGCAGGGGCTTCATAAAAAAAAAAAGTGCTGAACCAGAATGGTTATGATGAAGCTTGTGAGAAGCAAGAACCTCCGAGTACGCACCTTGCGATGTCTAAAACAGTGCCAGAGGGCAAACACAGACACTAACATATGGAAGATTGACTGCTACTCACGATGGAGACATCCTGGGTTCCTGGTGCTCTTTCAGTCCCAGCTACCCATGAACTGTATAACCCAGCGCCATAAGGGTTTGGAGAATGGGGAACTAGAAAAGACAGACTTTACTGTCACAGTGCAACCCACAATGCTCTTCCTTCGGGTCTCTGAACACGAAATGAGCAGCATATCATCTATAGACAAAGGAGGCACAATAGAGATTTATTAGAACATATTCTTCCTCTAACTGTATCCAACTATATTCTTCCTCTAAATATATCCAACTATTCAGCTAATTACCTTTAGCTGATCTGACCTGACACTGACTGAAAATTACACGTACCATGTTGTCTTCTCAGTAAGTTTTAGTAATTACCTTAAACAGCCTTTGGAGATATATAAAGATCAAGTTGCATGGAAAAGTGCAACCAGGCAAAACATCAGTCCAAGGGAAACATCATTAATGACTGAAGCCATGTTGGGCTATTGAGTTTTGAATGGGACCTTGAAAACCCCATTCAGATATTCTTGGGATTCAAATATAGTCTTAGACTGGAAAACTGACAGAAGCCAGTAAGCTAATCAAATTTATGAATTATTTAGAGGTTGGGAAATGAAACATTAAGTATATTTCAGGAAAGGAATAATAATAAGAGCTTGATAAACTGAAAAAAATTAGACTGGCATCAATTATGCAGTTGAATAAAGATATATACAGACACTTAAATAGAGACAAATAATGAGGTGTGAAGAAACAGTAGGAAACAGAGGATAATTCTCTCAACTCCAATATCTTGGATAACAGATTATACTTCAAAACAGGTAGCAAGAAAGCAAATGAAGACTTAAATGGCATTATTAGGAGCATTATGTCTAAAATGAGCAATTAGTATACTGCCCTTTATTTCACACTGTTAAGGGCCCAGCTTCAACATTTTTGTCACACTTCAAAAACAGAATGAACAAAGTAGAGAGTTCACAGCCTTGAATGACAAAGAGTGATTAAAAGTTAGGAAAGTGAAGCTGATGATAAAAGAGCATGCTTAGACTCAAGACAAGATAACTCGGGAAAGACAAAATTGTCGGGAAATAACAATAAGGATGTTATAAAAAGACAGGCATTGATTATTCTGACTTCTCAGTGATGACAAGAACAAAATAGAATGTGCTTAACTTAAACTGCAACACAGGTATTCTGTTTAAACATTAGGAAAAACAATTGTCAAATGCCAGGAAGTTAGCATAGTGCTAGATCGTATGGTAATAAAAGGTCATTTATCTACCCAGACTCTTAGAAAGAAATCTAAATATCAAAAAAATGCTATGTGAGCATTCTCACATAAGATTGCTATTAACATGTCCCTTACTATAAAATTCTAAACTGAAAAGGAAGGCTTGGCTTATTGCTAAAACGAAGATAAAATCATCGTTTAGTAAGCTAATGATTTAAGTAAAAAGTAAGAACAAAGACACATGCTCTGTCAGTAAATATTTATGATTGATTTAGAAGCTATTTTGGAATTAATCTGCATGAACGTTATATAGATTTTGATTGGATCAACCATACATGACTCTCGTACAGTCTGTTCTAGTTCTCTTTCACCCACAATTGTCTAGAAATAGTTTTTACTGTTAGATTAAAACCGAAGCAGGTCACAAACAATTTTAAGAGTCATTTACAATTAAGCAGATGCATCTAGCTCATCCACTACAAATACAAAACCCAAAAGACTGGTCACCAGTATATGCATAGGCAATAAGGAATGAAGAATTCTGTGTGGTGAAGTTGTATAACTTCAGTACCTACCAGGTTGTCCATATATTGTACCAAACTTAGAATCATCAGGCATAAAAGCAGAATAGAAATAAGGACGTATGTCACACATGTCAGGTATCTAATATTGTACTTCATCCTAGTAGGTACATATTCTAAAAATAATGACATCCCAGCAATACATGAATGGTTTTCTCAGCACTTTTTCCTAATCTTAAATCTTTGCTCAGTGTAAGTGAAAACACTGCCAAATTTTTTGTGCAGATTTATGAAGAACGAGGATTAGCAAAGCACCAGTTAAGAAGGTTATACTGCACTTTGTGAGATGCTGGGAAATCAGAACGGACCATCTGCCATGCTTTGCATAGCTGCAAAATGGGTTTGGCCACAATCACCCAAATGACTGTTAAAAGTCCGATTATAATCCTAGCCATTATTGAATTTTGTCCCAAAAGTATGACTTCCGCATAACAATATGGCTCATCGCTGTTTTTTCAAAACCGTGAAAATGTTTCATTGAAATTCTGCTTAAGCATTCACATTAATAATAGTAATCATAAAAAAACTATAGTGAAATAGTCAAAAGGATAGAATTTCACCTGAGAGATTAAAGTTCAGATTTACCGATGATTATTTATGCGACTTTAGGAAAGGCAAGTAATTATTATTGAACAGAATATTAACATCATACATTCTACTAACTGAGGCCAACACGATTTTTGCAGTTAAGCATAAATAGATACTTTTATTAACATTTAAAAATGTTTTACTAGTTTTGTTTTAAACTACTGCATTGTGAATAGCAGATAAAATACATCCAGTCCTCCAAGTTCCAAGCAGCAGTCTAATGCATAATATAGGTGCCAGCAAAAATACTCACTGTGAGGACCAAATGAAGTAAAATACTTAGAACAAGTTAGGCAGTTGGAGAAACGACCTGCAGAAGATTATTAACTATATTATTTTCCTCACTGATAGAATCAAAGTCTTAATCCATCTTGTGTAAATTTGAATTGTTTTAGTCATCAAATAGGCATATTACTCCTTAGGATCTCACACAAGCACATCATAATTTATTACAGAAAATAAAGAACTGATTAGTATCTGTTGTACCTGCGAGGTTAATTTAGGCAGAACTTCATGATACATAACTTGCAGATTGAGCCAAGATTTTTTGAAATCTAACAAAGAATCTGTAAAGATGACAACTTGCCAACAGCAAGATTTCTGCTTTGTCCAGAAGCTGACAAATTTCAGAAGCCCCACGTCTGTTGTCATCATGCAGTGAGATTGTCTCAGGTCAGAGGGGAGGGAGAGGAGCCTTTGTTTCTGCATGAGCTCAAGCTTTGACACAAATGTACACGTAACTGTTCCAGAAGAACAGTGGCAAAGCCATTACACTGAAAATTATGTGCATGTGTGCATGCATTTGCAGAACCAGGATCTGAGGAAGAACAGCATATTTCGTGAGTCTGAGTCATTACAGCAAACACATTTTCCTTTTAAAATTCTTCACCCAAACAGTAAGAAAAACATTTTCTTAAGACATCTGGGAAATAAACACTTAGGAGGTAAAAATGCAAGTTAATACATTATTAAACAGCAGAGTACGGGAATAACATAAAACTAAGATAACATTTTGTTATTTCAGAAGGAAAGTTGACAGCAGGGAAGCAGCAGAGTGAGACATCAAGAAGGACATCTGAAGTGGCTTAATGTATATTACTGAAGAAAAGGAAATATTCTTGGTGGAGCTACAAAGCAAACACAAGCAAAGAGGTCAATGTGAAAAGACTCACTTCAGTCAACTCATTGACACAAAAAGGTCTGGACAAGGAGCTAAGACATTGTCTCTGAACTGGGACTACTAATATTTCAGCTGTCTTCTGTGATTGGACATTTACAGGGATTATGATTAAAACCAAAAGTACTTGGTGGACTCTTTTCTCAGGAAATATCATTTTCACACAATCCTAGTGGCCTTCACCCAAAAACTGACTTTATTCAGATCAGACAGCAGCTTGTCACAAAACAGGCCAGTGATGCAACCTATCCGACTCCAAGAACAGATGGCTCTTCTTAGGAAAATAGGATATAGCCAAATGTTCCATTTATTATTCACTATAGTTTGGGGAGGGGGAAGTAGTATTTATTCTGTTTCTTTATCACCAAATTTTGTTGTGCCTTAAGAGTGAATAGTGTAGTCCTGAAATACACTTACATCTTTCTTCAAATAATTTACTTTAAAAGACCACATTTTCCACAATCCAACAAATAAGTATGAAAAATAATAGCAACTTCTCCTCTAAATGCATAGCAATTTCTTTGCTTGGAACGCTACCATAGATGACCACTTAATAAGTAACATTTAAAAAAAAAACATAGAAAAATAGTAGATGCTGACTGAAATTGTCCAAATATTGTCCTTTCTGATTTTTGATTGTGCAAAAAAGTTCCACTGTGTGATCTTATTTGGAAAGGTTAAAACAATTTGTAAGATAGCTTACTGCCTCTGTCATTTATGCTTTATATGTTATAGTCCATATATGAACTGTGTATTTTGGTTCACCTATATGACCTGTCCATCTTTTTTTTTTAAATGATGCGATGATTTGAGTCAGGCAAAAAAAAGGGTGAATTAACAGTGAAACTGCAGATGCGTGACAGCACATAGATTATTCTGATGAAAAAAAAGAAAGTTCAGTGACAGGGCTTCACAGCTAAATTTGCTTTCCTTGCTTGCCTCTGTTAGGTCTTATCACCACTAACTGACAGGCTGGGAATATGAAAAACAAGCAAACAAAAACAAACAGATGAAGAACAATATTTTTTTTTTCCAAATGTTATAGCTGGTGATGCGTGCTTATTTTTGCTAGAATTAGGTGTTACCTTCATAAAATGCATTCTCTGGGTGAAATAAAGATGCTGTTGGTGACTACAACTTTTTCATTCTGTCAAACAAGTGAAAAAGGAAGAAGATCTTTGATTGTGATAGAATTCTATCCCATCCAAATACTAAATAAAGCAATGACAGAGAGACATGTTACTGAGAGGATTGTTTTGTTTTTAGAGTAAAAATTAATAAATTCTAGAGCGGTGATTAACATACAGGAAAAATACCAAATCAGCCACTTTCATCTTATGATCCACATCCAGTGTGGAAATGACCTTTCAAAAATGCTGTCTTTTATTCAGGATTTCAGAAACCACACAAATTGGCAGCCACAACAACAGCTATTTTGATTCATGGCAGAAATCACTATTATGTCTACTTGAGACATGATTGTTACAAGCTCTATTAAAGCCAAGAAAGCTGAAAAAAAAACCCCCAAAAGTCATTGCTGGCAGCCAGGAACGCTGTCCTGGTGGCTGCTGAGTCAGGTACAGTGCTGCTGTCCCTATGCCACCTCCCCAGCATCTCCATGCTCTGGGTGAAGCCACCATCTCAGACAGCCAGAGACTGCAATGCAGTTGCTGCCTTATCTGTTTCTGTCAAAACCCTCTGAATTAGCATAAATGCTGTCAATAATGGCCTTTTGGTTGTTTTTTGTAGAGCTGAGCTACAAAGGGACTATAACACATGTATGGCTGCCAGCAGACCAGGGTTGTGGGCTGGGGAGAGGATGGGCAGTCTGAGGAACATCATCCCTTAGCCTGACTGCAGCTGTACATCTGACCACATCCTCTCCCAAGTCTGAGCATATATCAACTCCATAAATTTTACTGTTATAAAAGCAAACAGAGATGTGAGTGAGTGAAGAACTAGGAGCCCAAAGACAATTTTTAAATAGAAATAAGTACCCAAACCTATAAATTACCACTAATTATATATATATATATATAGAGAGAGAGAGAGAGAGAGTCTTGTAATTTCTCCCCTATTCCCCTCCATCCCCAGCCTTTTTTTCTCTCTCCCTCTTTTATTTTAATCCAATGGCCAAAAAGTGAAAAAAGTTCTATCATTCCTGAAATGGGGCACCAGTTAGAAGTATTTTTCCACCTCAGCATCACCTCCTCAAAGAGCAGATAAAAGAAATTTCCCTTCTAACATAGCCCATCAAACCTAGGATTGGGCAGAAACAGACAAGAGATGTAGATTTGTACTACTTAAGGCTACTGAGTGGCAGTAGGATATAAGGACCACACTTTCCTTAGCCTGAGTGATAGGGCTCTAAAAACACACCCAGATATTTTTCAAGAGAAAGTTGAGAAAGGCAATCAAATCCACAGGGTCACCTACACAACTGCAGCTGTTACAATCTGCCAGTTTAAATCTCATGCATAGTCATATTTGTGAGAGAAGTAGAATTTCAGATCTGTTCCTTGCAGCAGATCTTAAAAACCCCTCCTTTTGGTGTACAGTTCTCATGACCCCTATTTGTGTCTGCTCTTTCCACATGTATGTATTACAGGAAATTTGGTGCTGTAATCTTATGAACTCTGCTGCAGAAGATCAGTATAGCTGTATTAAAATAGCCCTTGCAGAAATCATCTGACAACTTTATAATTACCAAAGTGTGCAAAATCTACAAAATTTAGTACTTTAAAATGAAAATGAAACCCTGGCCTTGAGGGTTAGAGTCCTTTTCCTACCAAAAAAAGTCCACTGTGAGTTTTAAAATTCCATATGAAAGTCATAATTCTGCAACCAGCTTCATAACTTCCTGCATCTACCTTATAAACTTGCCTCATTACCTTAGGCTTAAAATACAATTCCACAGAAGACCCTACATAAAGCTAGTACTAAGTAATAAAGGATTTTACTTTTTTTTGTTGTTTTCCAAGATCTTATTCTTCTTTTTCCTTTTTCTTTTATACATTACATGGATCCTGAATATCAACATTATGAATTCAAGCTTCCCTTAAATGTGTAGCCTGATTAAGAATAGATACATTATTGTTTTCTTCAGGTTGTTCTGAATGAATCCAAATGGGCTATCAGCTAAATCTGATGAGAAACACAAACGTTCTGAATTTTCAATGAATCTCTCAGGTGGTTGCTGAACTGCAAACAAATTCGTGTGATGCACCATAACCCCAGTGGAATAAAATCTTCTGTGATAAGTATATTATTCAAAGTCAAAACATAACTTTCTAATTTCAGCTGAGGACACTATAAAATGTCTATGACAATGAGCTGAAAATTAATAAAATATCTGTTGCAGAGATTCACTTCTGTTTTCTGAATTTGGAGGTTGCTAGGTGATGAAAAATAAGTTGATTGAATCAATAGAAAATGCTTATGGGGGACTATGGAATGGATTGCAGGGAACAATTCTTTGAACATGAATTAGCATATTGTTATGAAAAAGAAGGCATTTCATAGAATTACAGAGCTGAAGATTTGATAAGAAATTACTAGGAGAAGACATGAGCATGAAAATTATTCTGGAGGCACGCAATGGTTAGCAATGAAAAGCAATAAATAACTGAGAATAAGAGAAAAGGAGAATACTGGAGAAGATATAAAAAAATCAGTCTGCTCTTTGGATCTGGAAAAACTGCAACTGAAACAGTTTTGATGCGATTAAGACAAAATGCTGTTGAGACTGTGTACAGGTACAGTCAAATGCAAAAGAACGTGCCTACATTTTGTTATTTAAAAAGCTTAATCATCTTTCCTAACTAATTAGAGGATCCTTAGACCACTTCTTGAGAGTAAGAATACAGCCTCAGCAGTAGAAATCAATATAATACAACAAACCATCATTAATATAAACAGAGCACTCTGCGTATTTCCCAGGCATGAAATTCCTCAAAGAGCCACTATTCTTTTTTTATTTTTATGTATGTAAAAGTCTAAATATCTCAGTGCAATGATCAAGCTGTATTTCTATATTCTGAAGGAGTTAGCAGCATATTTATTGGCACCTTTCTAAGGTGCCAACACTGCCTTGGATCTATTGGTTTTGTCTTAAAGGTTACCTTGCCTTAAAGCAAAGAATGGTCGTGCAAAGGGATTGAGGGATTAAGGAAAATAAAGATACATGGGAGAGCACTGGAGAAAGTGAAATGACGAAGGTGTAGGATTCATTGAAAACAAAATGCAAAAACATTTCTAGCAATTTACCTTTAACCTAGGGCACAGTTATAGGGACCTCTTTGGGAACCAGAGGAAGCAAGAAACTGCAGGACTGAAACCAATGACAAATCTGAATTCTGTTTTAGCAAAATCCACCCAAAAATGCAGTATGTATATGGAAAACTTCTAACCAGATACCAGCTATTAAATACCAAGCATTAATGAAACAGACAATACTGAAACTCAGATACTGTGACAGGCAGGATGAATAAGGAGGATTCTCATTCTTCACTTAGCTGGAGCACTGAAATAAGGGCAAAGACCACGGACATGGCTTAGATCTTGTCTATTTCTTCTTGGTGGTAGCCTCTTGAAGAAAAATCTGGCCCAAGTGCTCATTCTATGCCTTTGCCCTGATAAGCTCTAGTTGGAGTCTTGATTTTCTCTGGGGTTTCTTTATGCCACAGCTTCACTTCAGAACACTGAGACACCTCCCAGGAATGTGCTTTTCCCTTTGTTAGCTCTTTGAGCCTTTGGCATGTTTTGGGGCATCCTACTGGCTGCTAGTAAGATCAGACTGAAACAGCTTCTGCATTTCAGAGGTCCTTTTCTTTTAACCTAGCTTCTTTCAGTTTATTTGTGTGCACTGTCAAAGTAGTTTATGCCAATAGACTTAAAATATTTGCCCGTGCAGTCACGGACTAAGTATTTGTTAACCCAGGGGAAATTTCATGCCAACACTTAAATGCAGTTCCACTCCACTGGCATTAGCAACATTGAGGATTTAGCACAGTTAGGCTCTTTTTGAGAGTATGGGTCACGGCATGAAGCAAACAGGAAGCTATGTGAATGCAGTTTGCATGTTAACAAACCCAGACAAGCAGTCCCAGGGCTGAGATGTTATGTTCTGCCTCTCTGCAGGACTTATTAGCCTGGGGCAAGCCCAATGTTAAACTGCAGCTACCTGGTTTCCATAGAGCTTTCAGCTTTCTGAAAAACACAAGCTTCCTGAAAAACACCAGGCAAACACTCTGTTGAATAAAGTCTTCGTTATAAGAGATGCCTAGGTTAGCTTGGAGCTCCCAACATTGATCTTGCTTCTGGACATTTGGCAATGATGGGGCTTTCCTTGAAAAATTTTTGTACTCTGAACATGGCTTAGGGCAGGTGGTTAAGTCAACTTTCCCATGATGACTAAAACCTGTTGTGTTGAGAAACAGTCAAGATGAGAAGGGGAAGGATTGCCCAATGCTTAGAGCCTACGCAGAAGAGTTTGCCAGTTGGATGAAAATAATTAATTTGTAATAAGGCAGGATCCACAAAGCAAAATAGATCTGGTGTCTCAATAAGCCAGTTCACTATGCCCCATCATCCAAGTTATTAACGAAGATGTTACACAGTAGCAGCCCCAGCATCTTCCTTGGGGTAGTGACTGTTCTCCAAATGAAATTTGTGCCAGATTAAAACTGTTTGAACCTGGCAGTTTGGTCAGTTTCGATCTGCCTAGCTCAATTCACCTGGCTTATTTGGCTCATACTTCCTCACCTAGCCTATGAGGATGGCATGGGAGACAGCATCAAAAACCTTGCTGCAGTAAGATAAGCAGTATCCAATGCTCTCCCTCATCCACTGAGCCAGTTATCTCATGGTAGAAGACTATCAGGTTGTCCAAGCACGACTGACCTAAAATAGTTGTATTTCATGAGACTTATCAGAACAAGAGATGTAATTAGCATTACTGTTGTGGCCTGCCATCAGTGTCACTGCTTTAGGTTGAAATGGGTTTTAGCCTCACGATTGCAGTGCTGTATCCAGAACCATAAGTGTCGCAAATTCTAGACAAAAGACCAGCCGAATAGTGATGTCAAAATTCAGCTGAAATTAAGCTCTATGCTCATTAAACACAAATGAAACATAAAGTTTCAGATTATCATCTGTTTCAAGAAAGTTGCTTTCCTAGCTACTTCTCTACTAGATTTTATTTGAACCACAATCACAAAAGCAAATAGTTGTTCACATCAGATGCCATGTAAGCATAATTAAGGAAACAAAATCTATGATATATGGTAGTTGAAATTTTAGCCATAGATTCCTTTCTTCTTAATAATTCATTAGAATTAGTCAAAAGAAAATTCCAGACATGACTGTAAAGCAGTGATATTGCTGTCCCTTAACAGGTTATGTCCACCATAGTTTGTGTAATTTTGTTTATGCTTTAGTGGATTTACTGTTCCATGAAATTCACTGTTTTGAATTAGAAGTTTTCTGTGACATTTTCAGAAGGACCTTGTCTGGCCTTTGGCATTCAGGAAAGCTAGCACCACTTTAATAGTGGTGCTATCTAATAATGTCCTTTCTCGGGGTACTCTTCTAAAGGGTGGTAGTAATATCTTCTTCTGCCTGCTTTATAGTTTTGTCAAATAATTTCATGTCTTCCGAATGGGATAATAAAATCAATTGATAGCACTAAACCATTTTATTTTCTCTCACGCAGATGCTTATTTAGGGAGAGTTAAAAAAACCCCAATGTCTTCAATCACCTATAACGCACACAGCTGAGCTCACCATGGAACTCTAAAACCACCTTTGTAAGGGATCTGTAGCAGAAAGTTGACCGAGTCAGAGAGATACACCAGTCTAACACACGTGCTCTCACCTGTACAGGTTTGTACTTCTTTATACTTGTAAATTAACACTTCAAATATTAGAAACCTGGGTATGGTAAATGGATTTAAGATCAGCAGCTCAATGCTGAAGACAGTAAATGCATCCATTTTAATATGGCCGCATCACATCCAAAATATTATCAAATAACCTAAGACGGCCTTTAACTTACAACGCCTTGTTACTGTAGTAGCATAATATTCATGTATTGCTAATTTGTTTAATACATGCAATCAAATCAAAATTATCTTTTTTAGCTTTGAACACATGAATGTACCATCATAATGTCATAATAGTGAGCAGTATACAAACACCACAGGACTCTAAAGTTTTAACTTTTGGGACTCAAAATATTTAAGAAGTTAGAAGAAATTATTGCTGAAGTTTTTTTGATTAGCAATATTGACTTTGTCAATACTGAAACTTGGAAAACTGACATTTTGCATAGGAAGAATAAAATACAAGCATTTCAGTAATAAAAAAGTCAAGGGTTTAATTTTTTTAATATGTAAAGGCTGAAGCTTAATAATATTAATTTCAAAAGTTTGCATTAATGCTTAAAATTCTCCTTTAGGGGAATACTTTTCAATATGTTTTTACAGTAGGAACTCTTGCTCGTTCTTTTTTTCTTGAACTCATACTTTTTACAGAACTACAGTGCATAAGTACCAGACTGTTAAGCTGTAACTCCAAGTTCATTCACATCATGTTGAATCTATTTTGTATGTAATTAAACAACTTAATGTATATTGTATTGAATGTAACAAATAATGGTATTTTGAAAAGAGAAGTTGTCTTCCAACGTAAATGAGTTAGCAAACGTATAAAAATAGCTTTCTGGAAATACATACATATCACAAGAAAACTATTTATTCTAGTCATCATTTATGCAGGCGTCTGGACAACTAAAATTGTCAAATTGCAAAGCTGCAATTTTTTTGAGTATGTCATGTTTTTCAAACCAATGTATAACTCTAAAACCACTTTAGGTGGTGCACATTCTTACTTCAGGAAAAATGTGAGAATTTTGCTGGTGAGATCAACAGCTGCAAAATCATACTTCTCGTAAAAATTTAAATTAAAAAAAAAAATTGAAGTTACAAATCCGAAAGCAGACCCTGGAATCCCACTTTATAGTTGGAAATAACTTATTACTTCCAGACTTATACAGTAATCCTATAGCAAATCCAGAAAAAATATCTGTATCACACGATACCTATGTAATCATATGAAGATGTGATCCAGTGTCTCTAATCTCAAACTAGCATCTTTCCTCACTTTTCTATGTTTACCCCTGTGTAAATATTACATGTTACTGAAGTTACTAGTTTTGATTCCAGATGGTCTAGCTTTTCAATTTAAGGTAATAGTATGGTTAAACAGAAGCATTCAAGTTAATTACTATTAATAGTCGGACACTGAGGAATCAGATTCATATTTCCTAAATATTTTGACAGTAGCTGGACATTCATAGCAGCAACTCAAATTTTGACAGGAATCATCCAGAGTTCGTTAGCAGTCCTCTTGCTTAACACATCTCTTATCTGCTTGCAAAACCAAAACTAACACTAATTTGGTGATTCAAGACAGGAGCACAACAAACAGCAAGTACTCAGCAAATGGTTCACAGGCAACTAATAGGCTGAATACATTAAAAAAAAATAGTGCACAAACAACTGTGAACAATAAATATACCTGCAGAAGCCAAAAGGGAGTCATATAAAGATTGTTAATGGAATGATGTGATATAGTTGCAGTTTGATTTCTTAACTGAACTTCAAAATATCGGCATTGAAACCAAAATGAAGAAAAGAGAGTGATCTATAAAAAAATACTTTTAGCCCTGTTGTCACCGCAGCAACATTGATTCTGCCAGTACTGAGGGTACATTTGACATAAATCACTACAGTTAAGTCCCCTCACTTACCACAGACTTATCCCAAGTTGTCTGAGTCAATGAGCAGGGGTCACATGTATCCTCTTTCCCAGCTCTCTTCTGGGGTTGACTGAAAGAAGAAAAACTGTCAAATGAGACTTCTGAGTTCTCTCTTCAGTACTGCAGGACTAAAAAGGCCTGAATATCTGTATGAACAATGCTACAGCCAGTACAAACTTTATATAATGTCCACATGTACCATCACTCGCTACTGCAAAACTACTACTCACTACTAAAATTTAATAAGGGACTGAATTTTCTGATTAAGCTAATAAGTAAATTTCTTAGTTCTCAATTTGTTTTTTGTTAACTCTAAGGAATAATACAGTAGAATACAGAAGAAGGAAGTAGAAGTTGCAGGTGCAAACTTACCACTCAAAGAATAAGAACATAGCTTTCAATCAAAATCAGAGCAAATAAAACTCATACAATTCTTCACAAAGCCAGAATTTTTAGCACATAAAGTTGTGAGATTCAGATTATGAGCCGAGGCAAAACCAAGGAAACCTTTGGGTACCACCATAAACAACTATTTGAGGCCTAATTTCCATTAGGTGAATGACACTGAAAGTGACAGATACAAGTCATTAAAACTAAAACTGAAAATTATCAGAGACTAACTTAACAGTATCTATATAACAATGTAAATATGTATAAACTCAAACATTACTGTTTACATGACTATGATGAAATGATTCAGTGGAGTACAAGAGATGGATTAAGTCTTAAATGCACTAGAATTAGGCATTTTAAAAATGAAAGGAATAACACAGCCTCCCACCCTGCTCCTCTTTAGTGCTAGAGGAACTGTAGGCAGCTAAGAGTATTAAAATATTCTTCAGTGCTTGCTTTTTTGTTTGTTAGCATTGGTGAGTATTTAGACAGCAGAAAATACGTTGCCTTTACAAACATTTCATAATCTCTTCTAAGTAAATGATGGAGTTAAACTTGAACTTTTCAGTCACTATCCAAGTAAGTTCAACATTAGACAAAATGCATTCACTCACCTCTTCCTTCATACCTTCTGGCAAACAAAGCTTCCAGCACCACAGCAAATTTTAAATTTATACCTCTGTGTTCACATGTGAAGGCCCTATTCAGGATTAAATAATACATAACTTGACAATATATTATTTACTTCAGGAAACACAATGTGATTGATGCAATCAGACACAATATGCTGCACTGTATAACAGAGCAGCTGAAAATTCAGGAGAAAGCAAAAAAGTCCACAAAACCCCAAAACTAACCACTTCTATTCCTGAAACTGGAAGAAAAAGAAAATAATCAGGCTTTCATAAAAGAAATCCAGGCACTAAGAAACCAAGAGGTGAAGAAAATACTCATTCTCATTTTAGTTTGCAATAACCAGTAAATACAACCACGTTCAATTTTTTTCCAGTTTACTAGCCTTGGTTTCAAATGGTAAGTTTTTCTTTTTTTTTTTCTGTAGTATATCCTACATTTTCATTCTATGAAAGTATTGATACACAGTAATGACAAGTTTTACATCTATTTATTTTAAAAATTACCATTTTGTGCATTTCTCAGAGCACTTTGTGAAAGTTAATTATAGGTCTCATTTTTCTGAAATTTAATTTTTCACCACAGTCCTGAATAGCTTGGCCACAAAACCAGACACAGTGTGCCAATATTGTTAAAATCACTGCCCTACACAAGAGGGGATAAGGGAGAACTTTCTTTTGTTTTCTCAGTGCCTCCTTGATTCTGTAACTATAGATCATGTTACAGCCTCATTTGCCACAACATCACACATAGACATCATACTGAATTATTTATCTGCTCTGATCACAATCTGTTTCATATTTTCTCCTCAAAGTCTCCTCTTCTTTCTGCTGCTATCCATTTATGTAAGCATTACCTGAAATATTTGTTACTATATATATAATTTGGCATTGTGGTTTTTTTCTTTCAATAGGTTTAATTTACCTCTCAATCTAAACAGTTCCTTGACTTTGATACTTTAGCTGTCCACCAAGCTTCATAAGTGACTTTTAAGTGATCTTATATTTACTTTGGACTACAGAAGGAATACTAAACAATGCTAGACCCGTTATTTATGTCTTCAAGATTGTGCTAGAAAACACCCCCAGTGACAACTACTGTTGAGATCTGTCACCAAGCTAGCTCTTAATTCATTTCACATGGGCTTTATAGATATGAATAGTGCTATTTTCCTACCACAATGTTGAAGGCACCTATATTATATATACACAGTTACCTTTATCCATCAAAATTGCAACCTCAGATGCTGAAAATAAGTTTACATCACAAGACAGATTTTGCATATACTGTTTGAGTGTTTTTTAACATTATTTGATGCTTTATCCATTTGGGATGTTTTTTGTTTGCTTTTTCCCTATCTTGTTAATTTCTGGTGTTTTATTAGAAGCCGGTCAGATGAAACAGTTTACAGGAGGTTACAGGTCTTGCTTGTCTTTCCTGAAAAGAAACACGACAGCTTTGTGGGGTTACCTTAGTATACCAAATTCAGGAGTTATATTAAAAATTGAAAGAATTAGATATCTTTAGTTAGCCAGTTCTTCTTGGGAAAGTATGTGGTGCTCAGGGTTTACTCAGTACTTAAGCTTATTTTAAGAGATCTCATTTACTTTCTGTCCTACCTCAAACAGAGAAAGAGAATAGGAGTTCCATTGCAGTTTAAGAAATGTCATCCCCGAAAGCACAATTCACAAGATCCCACAGTTATTTAGCATTACTGATTTAAAAAGTTGAATCCCTAACAGATGTTGTCTACTGTATGCTATTATTAATGGACTAGAAAGTGCTTCATTGTTTTCATTCACGTTACCAGACACACCTACATCATTTCACTGCTTTCCATATATAAAACAAGTTTTCTTATTAGTGAATACCTGTGCCTTTTCTATGTTGTTATTCAAAGGTTCATCATCTCCATCTGGCATCTGACCCAGTAGGCTTTATTATGTTCCAAATATAGTTCAAAAAACACCCACCAAACTCACTCTTATTGATTTGCATTAAGAGCCAGGGATTTCTTTCCTGCTATATCCAGCTTCTCTTGTCAATTTGCTACAGTTTCAAATTTCTAATTTTTACTGACTGTTATTTTTTTCTCTCCTCTTTCCTTTGACTATATGATACCTTTTAATATCTGTTTGTTGTCTTCATTTCACCACACGTGTTATTCAGTGGATTGAGCGATACAGAGAAGAATGAGGCAGCCTTAGCCAAGGACACAGGAAAGAGGAATGCCCAGTCCTCTTGAAATAGTTATTACAATTGCTCTCCAGCATACATCTGTAAATAGAAGCCCATATTAATAGTTAACTGATGCTTTTAAAAAGGTAGCTTCTATCTCCAATATAGAAGAGAAGCTTTCCTGCATTTCTTGTTGAACTGTGCTGGTTAAGACATTGATTTGCAGGCATTCAGGAATTAGCACTTCTGAGTTTTCAGTAGCCTTAAATGAAGTAATGATTTCTTCCATATGGAAGATCCTTTTCTCACACACACAAACATGTGTTCTAAATTCCTGAATGAGGTAAAACAGAAAACAGTATTCTGGTCAAGTGAAGCACTCCAATCATTAACTTTGATAATACTACCTATATAAAATGTTTCCTACCATGAAGAATTTCCACCTTTTTTTATTTTTTTTCTTTTTAATATTTAGCCTTGATAACAAAGCCAATTAAAAACCACCTTTCTTCCACAATTTTGTGAGCTTGAGTTTATACAGGGTTTGTTTACATAATGTTCTCTAGGATGCTTCTGCTTACTTGTCACTGAGATCAGTGCTTCTAGAACAGGCTGACCTGCTCACTCGGCTGTTTTTCTTGTGAAGACACAGTACCCCCCAAAACACACACACATCATACATACAACAGGTCACCTCTTGTATTTTCTGCCATCTGCCTCTTGTTTATGAAACCATAAGGACATCTGCAAAGACATTTCATATTTTTCTTGAATGCAGTTGCCTCTGAGCTCACACTGGAAGAGCTTTTACAAGCATGCAGTTTCATGTCATTCCATATCTTAGTTATATACTATATAAAGTTCTGTAAAATGACTTTATACTTCTGACTAGCCTTGCTGGCATGATTTCCACTACATGAATGTAGAACACCTTATATTTTGTTTTTAAAACGAGTCCTTTTTTACTATTTCTAATACAAAGTTCTTTATGAGTTCTTGCTTCTATAACGTGCTTGAATCATCTCTCTTAGTACCCGCTTCTTCATGCCAAATAACGTTCACTAGATATGTCCCCTGTAACTGTTTTGTCCTTCCAAAACAGCTATCTCACTACATGAATCATCAAATCTATAATAAATATGTAAAATTCCTAGCTAGATAGAAGGCCTCCTACTTCCCTTTAGCAGTTGGTTATCAAATCACCAATCTGTTTCATTTTCTTTGTAGTGTTTCTGGCAGGGTTCTCAAACTATGTCATCTTGAGAAAAACTTTGTTTTCTCAAATATTGTGATTTTTTCATTCCATTCAATCTTCTCCTTCACAATTATCAGATTATACTTAATTCTGCTGCAATTTCTTTTTTCACTTTGAAATACTGTAAGGATGAGGGCTTCATCACTATGTAGGTTAGTGGCTGAATCCTTATAGACAGGGACATAGAGAGATGAAATGGGAAGCAGAACACAAAACACAACCTGTCCAAGGCAGCTTAGTCATTGCACTTCATTACTCATTATCTTCTTCTGTTACCTGCTGCAAAGCCATCTGTTATTAGAAGAAACTCTACTCTGTTTCTCCAAATTTGCTTAAAATCCCCTGTTTACCATTCTGTTCAAGCAGTTTCCTGGGACTACTTGTACACATAAAGTTAATCATGTTCTTGCATGTTTGCATGAACAAGGTCAAATGTTTGCCAAGAAGATTAAGAAGTTTCTGGTGTTTTCATTCTTGAATGAATAAAAACATTATCAAACTCCCACAAATAAAACCACATGAACAGAAATACCTCCTTCCTCCACTTTTTCCTCAGATGTTGAGGTACTTTTCACTGAACATACGTGATTAAATAAAATAGCTACAACTAATAATCATTCAGGAAATAATTCAGGACATGGGTCTTTAAAGATACCTCACCTGGGCCACGTAGGGGCAGAGGGTGTTCATGTTAAAGTTTTACAGTGTTGCACATTTTAACTTTGCAGTACATTGAACCAAACTTCTCTTCATGTTGACGTAATGAGTTAAGTCCTAATCTGATATTTTCATTTTCTTGAATAATGCTGTTCGGTATTTATAAACCTGTTGGTCAAAAAACAAATAATGCATAATAATTTTCCTCATAAAACTCAGCACAGTAAAGCATTATTACAACAGCTATAACATTATGTCATTTTACTGACTTGTAGAATTCATATTTCATTAGACAAAAGCTTTACCCCACGCAGCTATTCCAAATTTTTGATTGTTTTACACTTGAAATTAACATCTTTAATATTTAGACATTAATATCCTTTAGTATAAAATACAAATTTAATTTATAGTTAAATACTTAATTTGCTGTTTGACCACCTGCAAATAACAGGCTTATAAACAGAAATACAATATCTATTTGTTTTGGTTTGGTTTTTTTTTTTTTCAATGACATTGGAGGAACAGTATTATTTTCTTATTGAGAAACTTTCTCTCCATAAATATTGTTAATAAATATGTAGATACACAGGGGAAAAGTAGTCTAATTTAATCTGCTTTTTGTAAGAGCATATGTTTGTAGATAAACTACCAGGAATGGTTGAGCAACCAAACACCTTAGGTTAAATGCCTCACTGTAAAACTTTGCATTCCAGACATGCTAAAACGAGAATTTCAAAACCTAAAGGTTTAATTTGATAATTTTATCCAAAGTGTATTTTAGCTTAACAACTTAATTTTAACCACCATTTTATTCAACAAAATTATCACCTTTAAAAACATTGAGCTTACGAATCATTCCTAATGAGTAAATTGTGTTGGATTTTTCCTCATCATTACTAGTTGCTTATAAACCTGTATGTTTCTCAATTTTGTCTTTTTGAAATACAGTTTCTGTGACAAATTGCTTGTTAAATATCTTCTAAAGAGCAAGGTGCTGTAAACAATTAAATTTTTAATGACAGGATCCACCTTGTGCTGTTCAGCTGCCCAATTCACTCCATTTTAAGTGAAAAGCCACAGTAATTCTTCAAATCAAAATCATGTCTATTCAATTCTTATTTATCCTACAGTATTATGACATTCACTAGCCTTGTAAATTGTTGAAGCAACTATTTATATAATTAAGCTAATAAAGAGGCATGAATCAATAATACCAATGATTACAGAATATCTTTTGAATGTCCTATAGGGACAGGGACAAAGGTAAGAGAAGGGAATGGCAAGCAGTTTCTTGTTGCTTTTATTAATTAACCAGAGAGCTTAGACACATCAAGGCACCATCCTATAAAATCAGGGGAACACTAAAACCTGAAATATAAAAGAGATTTACTCAAGAGACAGTTCAACTGTACATTAAACCACTTTCAAGTGAAACGTAGAACAGATACAACACTCTAATCATCTGTTTCTACATATGTGCAGAGTTTTGGGTATTCACAAGTGGTTTTGACTCTCATTTGTGTTGACTAGTTTATATGCTATGTTTGATTTTCTAAACTTCTGCTGTCGCACTTTTTAAACGCCCTAAAGAAATGCAATTCAGGGAAGCTCTCTCAATGTTTTTAGAGTAACAGTCTCACTGAAGCATTTCACTCAGCAAGTTCATATCTAAGTTCTGCTTGGAGTACACACCATCCAACAACTATTCCAGGTTTACAATTTAATTTGGCTTCCTTTTGACAGGGAGAAAAGTCATGAAATCACAGAACTGTCAGAGTTGGAAGGGACCTCTAGAGATCATCTAGTCCAACTCCCCTGTCAAAGCAGGGTTACCCAGAGCACATCACTCAGGATGGCATTCAGATGGGTCTGGAAAATCTTCAGAGAAGGGGACTCCACAACCAGGCACCCTCACCCCAAAGAAGATTTTCCTCAGATTTGAATGGAATTTACTCTATTCCAGCTTGTGCCCATTGCCCCTCATTCTCTCACTGGGAAACACTGAAAAAAGTCTGCCTCCATCCTCCCTCAACCCGCTCTTTAGATACTTAGAAGCATTAATAAGGTCAGCCTCAGCCTTCTCTTCTCTCCTAATTCCCCTCCTTCTGCCCGGTGACAAGAGGGCAGGGGACCCTCTGCCTCTCGTGGAGCACCATCCAACCCTCCCCTCGGTCTCACCTCAGCCCTTCCCGCCGCCGCCGCAAGACCCATTGTCCAGGCTAGAGTCCCAGCTCTCTCAGCCCTTCCTCATCAGGGAGATGCTCCAATCCCTCCATCATCTTTGTTGCCCTACACTGATTTCAGTAGTTCCCTGTCTCTCCTGAACTGGGGAGCCCAGAACTAGATGCAGGATTCCAGTTGTGGCCTCACCAGTGCAGAGCAGAGGGGAAGAAAGACCTCCCTCAACCTACTGGCCACACTCTTCCCTGTACAGCCCAGGATTCCATTAGCCCTCTTGGCAATGAGGACACATTGCTGGCTCATGGACAAGTTACTATCCACTAGGACCCCCAGATCCTTCTCCTCAGAAGTGCTTTCCAGACAGTCCACCTCTAACCTATACTGGTGCCTGGCGTTTTTCCTCACCATGTGCAGGGACCTACACTTGCCCTTGTTGAACCTCATTAGGCTCCTCTCTTCTTGTTAACCCATTTATCAGGCCCCAAAACTGGAAGGACACAGCAGAACATGATTTGTGCTCCCAAACCCTTGACAAGTCATCCCATGGCTCTGAAATCTTTCTTCATTGCCCTCAGACGACTCCTCTCTAATCCATGACTCTCCACCTGTATGATCAAAGAAGGGTAATAATCTGAGGGCTGTATCAGGCCAGGAAGCTTCCTGGTTCTATCCCTAACACGGGCCCCAGGGAGGCAGCAGACCTCCCTGTGGGAAGGGTCTGGCCTGCACATGGGACCCTCAGAATGGAACCACCTAGAACTATCCCCCTCCTCTTGCTCCTCACAGAAGCAGTCTTAATACACGGAGCTGGCTGCTTCAGCAACTCCCTGGAGGGGGCTTTACCAGCATCTTCCATCCCCTCATCCTCTCTCTCCAGAGGCCCCTGTCTGTTCTGTGCAGGCACCTGGGAAGGCGGGGGAAGGTCTGGAGGGGACGCTCCTGCTGCCCCGAGCAGGTACCTGCTTCCACGGCCCCCCTTCCTCTCCTGGTTCCCCTCCTTCTGCCCGGTGACAAGAGGGCAGGGGACCCTCTGCCTCTCGTGGAGCGCCATCCAACCCTCCCCTCGGGCTCACCTCAGCCCTTCCCGCCGCCGCCGCGCGACCCATTGTCTGCTCCGACCGCCTTTAAATCCTCGCGTGGCTCCTGGCCACGCCCCCTCCGCGCCTGATTGGCTGCCGCGGACTTCCTGGTTCCGGCTGGGGCTCGGAGTGTGGGGTCCCTGAGCGGGGAACGCCCCTGTGCAGCGCCATCCCGACCATACCTCGGGCTCTCCACAGGCCTGGCTGCCGCCTCGCCCTCTATTCCAATTGTCATTGTTCACCAACAGCAGAGATTAATTTATTTCTATCTGATAAATCTGACATTTCATTAGATGAGACTGGTAGATTGATCCACTTTTGAAAGCACGCAGGCGTTTCGCTACATCTTTATGTAAGGAAGAGAAATAGCTGAATTTTAAAAAGTTGCAAAGTGTTGACATTTCTAAATTACAGTACTGATTTGGGTTTATATTAAGACATAGAGTTCCAACTGTCAGCTTTCATTTAAGATCATTTCAGAGATAATTAAGGCATTTTAAAATTGTAATATTACAAATTCAGGTCATTTGTACTGACTTACCCAATGTTGACCAGAAGGAGACCATCCAAGCAGCCACAGCCCAGGATCCATCACTGTAACAAACCAAAGGTGGTGATTTGATCCTAAGATCACTATTCCTCTGTCCCTGAGATTGGAGTGTTTACCCTCATTAGAATATGACTTCAATAGTAGCAGTAAAAAAAACCAGAAAATATTTTCACTGAGTTGGTGACTATTACCCTTTCCAAAGTTGCTGAAATTTTCCTTTAATATTAACATTTTCCTTAACTTTCTCTTTCCTTTATACATTATTTTATCCTTCCTTTGGCTCCAACCCTCTGACTATACGTAAAGTCCTATAAAAAACTTGTTTTAGACTCCCCTTACCATTGCACAGTTATCCTGCTTTCTCACATCTAAGGTACCTGAGCAATTTGTCTGTTCCAACTGCCTGAAGACATTCTTCCTTGAAAATAAGATTCCATTATTAGGTCTAACGAGCAAGAATAAAAAAGAACCTTTTTAACTTTTTACTTGTTCTGAATGCTCTATTCTCTTCAACTGTCTTTGCTTCACAATTCTGCATTGACTGATATGTCTGTATTTTTACCGACAACTTTATTTGCCCCTATCCCAGACTCATTCAGTGGCTTGTCCTGTTGCATCTTGGGAACAGTGCAGGCCAAGTTGCTCTTCAAACTTTTGACCAAAACCTCCCAAAATCTCCCTGTCTACCAACTTAGTCTTTCTTCCTGTCAGCCTCACATCTGTTCCTCACATCTAGCCGTGAGCCCAGCATGAAAGAATACCAGTTGTTATCTTTAAACCCTGACATCTGTCTCTGTTTCTCCATCATGTTCATTTTTCTTTCGCAAGCATGAAAATCTTGTAATATGCCAGATTGTTCTTTTTTCCTTTTTTTCAGCCAGTCTTCATATCCATAATATGAAGATATTTGCCATATATATCTCTAACATTGCCTGTTTAGATTCTGACCAAGTAAAAGTATTACAAAGATGTTATGAGTTGTATTTATTGGCTCATAAAAATAGACATGGCTGGATGAATACCAGGCAAATAGGCAGAAGCAATTTGGGGGAAACAACCTAGCAAAAGGTTAAAAAGAAATAAGAATGCAGAGAAAAACAAGATGGATAGATCTGTTTTGTATTGTATTCATTTCATCCTCTCCTTTATTGAATTTGAAATATGTGTATAAAAATCTAGAAGCAAGATTTTTTCTTACATATTTAATGGCTTGCATGATGCACCCAAACTCTACTGTCAAAATAAATTCTAATTAATTTTGAAATTTTTGCAATACTTTAAAGACTCCTCCTTTCCCCCCATGACATTGCCATCAGAACAAGCTTTTCAAAGAAAGATTCCTCTATGTTTTATCATAGTAGGCTTCTTCAGGCATTTGAGGTTCACACTGTTGAGAGTAAAGCAAGATCACCAGCAGTAGCCAGTGACAGTGTGCCACTTTCTCAGGTGAGTTATTTAACTTAAACTTGAAAGGTATTACTTACAAAATATCTAAGTTCCCCGAGCAAACTGTTATTCCACCTCTTCCCTGTTCATGACATTTGCTTATTTTCTTATTATCACCAAATCATCATTAGTGGGATGAGGACAATGTTTATCCAAGATAGTGACTAACCCCGACTTCCAGCAGGAGTCCCGTCTCCAGCAGGAGTCCTGTCTCCAAAGGCCATCACATGCACTCACTCACTCTCTTCTTTTCTAGAGGACTATAAAAATATGTATAAATATTTTCTCTTTACAAGATTATTATCTTTTTACTTATTTTTTGATTTTTAAAATTTTAATAAAGAAATACTTTTTTTTATTTTTTACT
Organism: Scolopax mira; assembly: GCA_004320125.1. NCBI lineage: Eukaryota > Metazoa > Chordata > Aves > Charadriiformes > Scolopacidae > Scolopax > Scolopax mira. Next base: position 52,711 of record BJBW01000386.1, on the reverse strand, counting down.
TATTATCTTTTTACTATTTTTAATTTTTACTTCTATTTTACTACTTTTCTGTTGAAATGTGAATAGAAAGAAATTAAAAGTCGGAGTCATGGTCCCACACTTCACAAGGCTGCTGAACCAGCCTTAACACTTTGGGGTGCAGTTCATGAGGGTGGAGAGTGGCAAAAAACGGGTCTTGAGAGCAAAACAGCATTGGAAAATGTCCAGGATATGGACCTGTCCAAGGAGGCCACCAAGCATCTCCATGCAACATCCACACTCTGCAACACAGAGGCCATCTCACAGCTAGATGTTAGATTGTCACTGGGTACAGGCTGATGCTTTATATGTCTCCATATCATTAGGTCAACTTACATGAAAGTTTCAAAAAACTGAATGAGGAGAAGGAAGGCAGAAGGGTGCTTTGATCTGTTTATGTCCCTGTCCAGGCCTGATTCAGGCAAGAAAAGAATGGGCATAGGAAGGACAGCAAGATTTAAGAGGAAAATGAAAAATTCTGGAGAATCTTGATCAGTAACAAACAGCTCCAACCCATGTAGACAAATTTACTTTGTGCATGAGGAGAAAGGCAAGGGCAGGTGGGATGAGACCACCTCATCTGGAGGGTGGCAAGGAGCGACGGGCAAGTGGGACAGGACCATGGTCGGTGGCAAGGAGCCACAAGCTGACAGAGCCCTAGGCATGAGGGTGTCCCCTCACAGACAAGAACAATTGTGGGCATGTGTTGGGCCAGAACAGCGGGTTTGTGCCTCCCTCTTCACTTGAGTAAGTCTCCGGGAGCTACAGCCTGGATTCACCAGGACTGCTGGACCCGGTTTGGCCACCACCTCACTTCAACCCTGATGAATTGACAGTTCCCTCCAAACATGGGGACTCCACATCCCCAAACCTGTGCCTGAGGCTGGCAGAGCCTCAGAAGGGAGGAAGGGGCCTTGGCAGGGCTGCCAAAGGAGGGGAGGCCTCCAGGAGCAGTGTCAAATTTCAGTAGCCCCTGTAGTTGGACATGGAAGCCAACCTGGCATACGTGACCAAGCTGGGTCTTGTGTTGAGTAGAACCCAGAGAAAGAGCTAGAGGTTAGTTGGAGAAAGAGTCAGGGTGAGGGTTAAATTGGAACCCCAGAAGGAGACAGAACCAAGGTGGCATTCTGAACAAGGGTGGTAGCGGCAGTTACACACAAAAAGGGCCTGAGCAAAGCTGGAACTTAAGAAGAGGCTTTAGCAAGTAAGAGATTAAGCAGGGGCTGGGTCTGAATTGGAGCTCAAATAAGCTCCAGATCAGAGAAGTATACAAGTTGTGTACGTTCCTGATACCTACCATATTTCCGGTAGGAAGGGTATAGTTTGTTAAACATAGGTACCTGGATGCAGTCCTGATACAACCATACTTGCCAAAACAAGGGTCATGCTATAGTCTGGTAGGACAAATGTCATTCACTGGCTGCAGGTAAATGGCACAGGAGGCTTCCCCATCTTAGTGTGTGAAGACAAAGTTTCAGCTGTGCTCCTGGGTAAAATAAAAAAGTAAAAAATTTAATTATTTGGTATGTTGTATGTTTAGATTTAGTATATAAGTAGCTCTGTAATAAGTTAAGACACTCAATTTTTGTGTATACATCTATTTTACTCAGAGTTTCTCAGTTGAGATTTTCCTCTTTTTAAGCTGTCTGAAGTCATACTCATTCCTCTAATGCAGTAAGATGTATAGGTAGGGTGTACCTGTAAGCCTTAGAAGTATGTATATTTAGTATGTGTGTATACCTTTTGTCTACAAGCTACCATTAGGTCATCTCGAACTTCTTTATAGTAGATTTTTGTAGCTTAACTAAAGTTATTTTGATACATCGCATGACTCTCTATATGTGTTTTCACATGAATGTCATTTTTACTCCCTGCAAGATATATTCTTTACAGCTTCCTGAAATTTGAAATCCTAAACCAGAAGCAGCATACTAACCTATGATTGCTTCCATGTAGTTGACTTCTTTCTAATTATTTTTAGAGTTTTCTTGGATTTAATTTTATTCATCCTAGTTCAGTCCAAAAAATTAAAACATTAATAGTATTTAACTTAGTGTTTAACCACATGAACTCTTTCTTAAATGAAGCTGTTCATTAAGCCAAGTTAGTTGCATATCAAATAACATGTTACTATAAAAGAAAGACTCAATTCACATATGATAGTGCTCATATTCCTGAGCACTTCCTATTATTCCTGAGACTTGTGTCAGCATTTCATTTGCAAATTCCATTTTTACTAGTTGGGTACAAACTAAAAATGTATTTACAAATGAAAATAAAAATTGTATTTACAAACTAAAAGTGTATTACCTCAAAAATCTTGACTTTTCCATCAGTCATCCACTTTCAATCAAATTAATTGATCAACAAGGCCACACAATGTAGCACTCTAAAAAGTGCACGACCTTATTTATTTGTTCTTTGTATCTATAATACACAAGCTGCACTTCAAACTTGGAAAGACAGAAATCCTACTTTCAGGAGAATAAAATCTCTGGCCAAGTTTGCAGTTTTTGTAGGAAAATTACTTAACTGTAAATTTATATTTGAGCATCATATTATGATAAGAGTTTAAAGCAGTAATGGAGAACTAATACAAAAGTTTAAAGCTTTTGCACAAATATATTAGAGTATATCTCATACTCTGAGATTTTACAGGTCTGACATACAGTTGAAACTGCTTGAAATGGGACAATACAATACCACCTTTAGGGTTAAATCTGAAAATCCCACTTGTAATTTAAACAGTAATGTCTATCCTTAGCCTTAAAGCATGACAGTTTTTAAGGAAATGACTCTGAGGTGACTCTCAGATGCATTTCACCTAAGTCTCTGAAGAATAGTAATAGTGAATAGTATTTTCTATATACCATCTCCATCCAATTTCAAACCCATTTACTATACTGTCCCCACACACACCCTTTCCTCACCCCTTGTTCTGAACCATACTTTGTTGAATCTCGCCTCATATGAAAGTGATTTCATATCTTCTAGTTACCTCTTTCTGGACTTATCAGACTATCACATATGTGCTGCACTCAATGTTCAAGAAATGGGTGCACCTTGCACGTATATGGATTTAGAGAACGTGGCATAATTATGTTTTCTGTTGCACTTTCCCAATAATTCCTAAGATTCTTGTTGCTTTGTGACATCAATGAAAGTTGACCTTTTTTCGTGAAACTATTCATCAAGACATTTTGAGTCACAGAATTCAATTCAGAGCTCATCAGTGTATTTATGTAGATAGCTGTTCCTTCCTCTCCTTCTATACAGCTTACTTCACAGTTGCAAACGTTGAAATGGCAGACCAGTTTCATCACCATCAATAATAAAGGGATCCTTTGGCAACACTTTATAATCAGTTTTGTGCCTATAGCACCTAGAATAACTGTTGTCATTGTCAAATGTTGTCATTTCACTATGCATATCCCCTTTCAAATTAATAAAGAAGATATGAAGTAAAGAGATATGAAATTATCCATTGCTGATACTTCCAGGACTCATTGGTAATTTGAGCCTGTCACGTGTTGCATGACATTTTCTCTTTCTTTGAACTTGTTACTAATTCATGAGCTGATCTTTGCTTCTGTTAATTTAGTTCAGCCACAAGATTAAGGAGGCATCACGTCAAAAACAGTTTTTGAATATCCTAATTCCTGAAAAGAGCCAGGTCACCTTTATTTCATTCTCCAACTGTGAGTTTTTGGGAAAGCCTAATAAAATTTCACAGATGTGACTTCTTTCTTACAAAAGCAGCGTTGACTGTACATCCATCTTATCATATTTCTCCATATGTTTTATACCTCTGTTTTTCATTATGTTTTCTTCCAATTTATCCACTAGATAAATCGCATTTTCTGGCCTATAGCTCTTAATAGACACTCTTCCTCCTCAACATAAAAGAAAGTCACACCACATCTACAATCCTCTGTTCTTCTGGTCCTGAGAGGGGTTTGAAAGCAACAGAAACTTTAACAAAAGTTAATAGGTTAAGGAAAACATTATTAGCTTTGTGCATATACAATCCAGAATGTTAAGTAGTTACTACTCTCAAACTTTTGCCATTGACACTTAAATGGAAACAATTTGTCAGATTCACTCCCACGTAAAATATTGACAGCAACTTCCTAAAGCACACTAGTAATGACTGCCAAATAACTCTCTCCTTTTTCTGTTTCACATTGCTTTCCAAGAGTGCTCCTTTCATTTCTTGACTCTTTCAATTTTATAAAGGTCAAGATTTTTGGAAAAGAAGTTTTATTCATAGGGCTTTTGGGTTTATTTTCTCAGTAAGTTTATCCCTGCTTTGTTGAAGAACTGCTGTGTTAAAGTTGTAACTCCTTGCTACATCCTTTATTGTTTCTTTCAGTTGGACAGATCTCTTATGAAAAGACCTATTATTCCCAATACCTTTCTTTACTCCTCTGCTAATGACACAAGCCTTGCCTCTACATAGTTTCCTCTCTTCTGCCCACCTCTCCTGTTGCAGTTTCTATGTAGGTATACATTTATTCTGAAAATTCACTGTCACATAAAATCATATAATGGTCTGTGTTGCAAGGGACCTTAAGGATCATCTAGTTCCAACCCCCCTGCCCTGGGCAGGGACACCTCCCACCAGACCAGGTTGCTCAAAGCCCCATCCAGCCTGGCCTTGAACACCTCCAGGGATGGGGCATCTAAAACTTCTCTGGGCAACCTGTTCCAGTGTCTCACAATCCTCACAGGAAATATTTGCTTCCCTCTTTTCAATTTAAAACCATTACCTCTCATCCCATCACTACACTTCCCTATAAAGAGTCCCTCCCCGTCTCTCCTTTAGGTCCCCTTCAGACTCTCTCAGGCTGCTTTCATAGCAGAGGTGCTTCATCTCTCTGATCGTTTCCATGGTCCTCCAATGGACACGTTCCAGCAGTTTGTTAAGGACCCCAAAGATGGCAAGTTCAATAATCTTTACAAATAAAACAGAGTGATTATTGTAGTCGAACAACTTCGGTCACAAGGTTATTCAAGTCTGCCTGCCCATAAATAGTCTTAAATATTTGTCTGTCTGGTGGAGCTGCCCAAGCTATGGGACTAGAGACACAAGAAAAACATAAGTACTTGACATAAAATTAGGAATAATATTACAAATACCAGAAATTCTTCAAATCTAAAAATATGGCATATGCTATTTTACAGACTATCATTTTTTTCCTATGATTACATCTCCTCTAGACTATTTCAATTTTCATCTCTAAAAGCATTTCCAATGCTTAAAGATTTTTTAATTATGTTTTAAATTGAGGCCAAGTTAACAACCACAGACATAAGAAAATATTTAGAGGAAGCATGCTTTAAAGTGTTTTCATCAATCAGGGACAAAATTTTCAGGAACCACGGTAGGGTTTGGTTTTGCATCAGTACACTTTTATAAGATGTACTTCAATGTACTCTTCACAAAGGTTTACAAGAAACTTGCAGATAGGCTACAAAATCTGAGGACTCCATATGGAAGTGAAGCCTGCCTAATCCTTGACCACCACCTGGTCTTAATGTCTGACTATTTAACGTAACCTGATTAACCATACCGCTGTTTGGACACTGCCAAATTAGAAACCTGCAAACCCACACAAGTTCTTAACTTCAAGGACTTCAAAATACAAGAACAGGGTGATACCAGAGTCCCAACTGGCATAAACACGAATCATGAAAGCCTGTTAGCTGATAGCTTCAACACAGGGTTCTATCGGTTTTAGAACTTAAGTGGAACTGCCTAACAGCCCATTGATGCAGATCATGGTAGAGAACATCAGCAGAGGCATCTTTGGGATACTGTTGGGAGCGGAAGGGGAGGAAGAGGAAGGAAGAAGGATGAGAGGAGGCTGATGTTATAATTTGCAATGGTAGGGCTCATTTCTGAAACCAGCAATAAGTTTCTGAGACTCCTCTGAGGCTTTAAGAAAATTTGGTATAAGGCATTTTGAACTACTGGTGGTGACATGCAGAGGTACATCCCGTATGTTGTTTTGCAGTGAGAATATGCAACAAAGAAAGCAGATTTTTGGTAGATTTCTGACTTTGGCATTCATTGAACAAAACATACATGGAGGTATGTAAATTGGAGGGGCTCTCTGCAAACGGGTTGAACCTATATTTTTTGAACTGCAGTATCAGAATTTGTGCTGTCAAAAATTTCTGTGGAAAAAAAAAACAAACTTCTTTTAATGTTTTATTAATGTCTCAATTTTCAAACTACAATTATTTTGCACCTGTCTGGTCTTACAATAAGAGATCAAAAAGCAAGGTTTTTTTCAGAAACAGAATTATCTACTTTAAAGGGTATTGCTAAGATAATACTGAAAGCTTTTTTAAAATCATGTCTATACTCTTATTTTTGAGATTAAGGAGGAAAAAATAAATTAACTCTAGAGTTCAGGGAATAATTTAGTGTCAGAAGGAAGAACAGAATTTTGGAATCTAGTAACTAACCATAGCGTTCCTGTGTAATATGCATAGATCTACACTGAAAAGTAATTGTATTTTATCTGTTATTACTTACTGTATTATAAATCTGAGCACTGATAACCGGACTGCTCTTAGTCTATTCCACTTACAGCATGAAAACCATTCTCTCAAACCAGCTTTAACATCTTTAAAAATGACTTGTAATATGAACTCCATAATCTAATGTGTTTGATACTTTGCAATTGAATGGACTAAATCTGCACATGATCAGTTACCACAGTTTCTCCTAATGAGCAGTAACTTGCTAAAGTGTGGTAACTCACTCACTTTCAACATATGCTTACATGCTAAGAAAATATTCAGAACTACCCTAAGCCTTTTCTAGGTAAGTCTTCCAGACTGCCACCCATCTGCTGCTACCAAAAATATGAACTCAGTGATACATTTGATTAAATGGATATCTGCTGCCACCATTTCATTTGAAGTTTTGGTGAAAACAACAGCTAACAGCTTTAGACTTCTGTAACACTCCAGATGGTGATAATTCTTTTCTAAGCATCCTAGGACTGCAGGTAGAAGTATGTTGACAAAACACGTCTCTGAAATTTTAACACCACTTGACGTTTAAAGTTAAAGCAAGTATTTTTATCTGCTTTTAGTATTTATTACTGCCCTACACTCTTTGTTGGTTAGAAAGTACTCAGCATTATCTAATATCTAGACAGGAGATTACGAGTACTTTTTTTCCTACTATCATTGACATGTCAGCACCAAAAAGATGTTCAGTGAAATCTGAGAATAATTTTTTCAAATATAAACAATTTCCTCCACCATAAGTAATTGGACAATAGGTCGCAAATTATACTCAAGGAGGTAGTTACAGACTAGAGTTTTTGTCTTATATACCATAGCAGCATCTTGACCTGTACTGTGTAATTGCCTATAGTGTATTCACCTGATGAGTTATTCAATATTTGATGGATCTTATGAATAATATAGCATGAACGCAGCATAGCATTCATGGATCCAACTCTATTGAAAACTCAACTTTTAGTTTTGTAATAGGATCATGAAAAGAACCTGCCATAATATTTCAACAGCAATTTAGTAATACCTTGTCACATGTTCTGCAGATCTTTCTGGTTTTAAGCTGTAGGTTTTAAGCTCTAACTGACTTCTGTTAATACAGATCCACATTCTTGATTTTTCTAGGCTTGTCTGAAGTGACCATCAATGTGGTTTGCATTTGAGTTATTCTAACAGATTTTAATAATAATTTAAAAGAAGCAGCATATAGTTGATGAAGGTCAGATATATCCAGTGTTTCTAAAAATGGTCCTTTTGTTAATTGATTAACAGTGGCTTAAGTTTCTTACTAAATTTTTCATTTTATCATCTCAATCTAAATTTACACTTAATTATACTGTATACTTATAGTAAGGTAAAGAGCATATTTTTTCAAATCTTGGTTACTCTGGAACTCTTTAAAAACTGTCTGCTCCACTCTCTAAAATTCTCATCTGTTGGTGAAGCCTTTTCATGCCCAGTAGCTGAACAGAGTCTTCCAGCTCATGGGCTTTTTCCAGTAGCTCTGGTATGGACTATGGAGTGCTACTAACCCTCCCCTACTGATACAAATATCCCTGTGCATCTGCACAAATTTGTGATGACAGCCATTCTTCTAGAGGCTAAAACATACATATACATTGGAAATGTATGGCCTACAGCTCTGACAAAGCTGGCAAGGCCCAACAGCAACAGGTCCAAATTTTTCTGGTGTCAAACCTACAAAATACACACAATGTCCCTTTGTCCAGTATTTCCAAATATCTACAGCTGAGCTGCCAGACTTCCCCAAATGCAGTAGATCATTGCCAGAAGTAGTAGGGCAGTAGATTACCACTCAAATTGGTTGTTTAGTCTCTAAAAGCCACAGCTTACTACTCATATCAGTGGAGCTGGCAGCTCTGAGTGACGCATGTATTCCAGTGTTGACAGGCCTCAAAAAACATTGTACCCACAGTTCTTCTGCTGGAGGTTGTTTTACCTAGATTTATATCTTTACAGAACTCGTACGCTGCTCTGCTGGCACAGCAGACCCGCATGTATGTGAGCCCTAAGCTTCTGGAGGAAAGACCACCTTTCAGGTAGAGACTGGTATTGGCCCTTGCTCAGTATAAACAAATCCCAGTGGGACAGTGCTTTTCAAAAAGAGGCATTAATAATGCAGAGGCATTGACAGTGGAAGTTTTTCACTGGCCCTGATGTGCTGTTGAAGTTGAGTCTTTCATAAAGCAGATGTGTTTTGTTGCAACGTGTTCGTTGAACGTTTCTCAGACTCCTAGCTGAATTTTCAAGTAGAAGGATGAGAAAACTCTCACATAACCAGGGTTTTGGAGCATGTGCCTGAGGAGATGAGGGCTAGAAACTATATCTCCACTCTGCATTTGGCAGATGAGTTGTCAGCGATCAGTTGACATATGCTTCCATTTAGTCTTTCCTAAAAGATACCATTTCAACAATCTTCATCTCATTCTGATACAAGACAGAAAATTTTCAACTTCAGAATTAACTGGAAAGATCTACTGGACAAGAAAAATTGCTTCTGAAGAAGATTGAGCCTTGGACAAGTTGTTTAATTTCTCTCCTACTGTGGAAATAAAGACAATACAATTGCCCAGCTTATACTGTTGTTACGAGGAACTAATGGCTGTGGTGTGCCTTGCAAACTTAGAGAGCTCTAGCATTTCTTGAAATCCGGAACAAGTTTGATAGTACCTATGAGAGGAATTACGTGTTATCATGGAACTTGCAGGGGCTGCAGGGGACAGTTTGTTTGACCAAAGGATTAAACCGAGCTTTAAAATGTAATTTCACATGCAGCAGAATACAGTATGATTTTTACAGGCAACATCAGAACTAAGCAGTGAAAGAAAAGCTTCTAATATTGTTGGCTCTGCTACACTTTTTCCCAAAACCCTTTTTAAAGCAGTTTTACTCAGAGGCTAAGGAGTGTACAGTCACTGGTAAGCTTTTTGGACATTCTGATTCAAAATTCAGCTGAATTATGTATTTGGTGGGTCAAGACTTAGAATAGGAATAATGAGGGTATGCTTCTTTTATTGATTTAAATCCATATCGCATTTAACTGTGTATATATGTTACACACATAGAGAAGTAAATTGATTATTCCTTACTAAGCTCTAATTATCCATGTTTGGCAGTTGAAGGAGAAGCTGAAAGGCAATGTTTCCTTGACAAACTAATGGAGCTAGCTGTTGTTTTAAAACACTGTGAAAAGTTATAAACCTACAATGAAGAGAACAGCTTTCAATTTTTACAAAACCGTTTTCCCTTGATAAAATGCTTCTCTAAATTTATGAGAAGGGACATTAAATTTTAACTCTATTTTTAGAGAAATAGCATTTTCATCTTCCTAATTCTATGCATGTGACTTATCCAGATGACTTAATTGGGTCTACTCACATACTTAAAGTTAAATATCTACTTAAGTGTTGGTATGATTAAGTTCTTGATGACTGTATGGTGGAATCATGTCCCATTCATCTTACACTCAATGCATTTTGTAAATAAAATTTATGCTAAATATTTTATATTATGTCAAATTTGAAAAAAATATTAGAAGATGGTTATTAGCTTGTTGCTATCACTGCTTAGACAGTTGCAGAGCACGTTTGAAGGCTATTATCAACATGAACTGTGGGAGGCTGATTTCCTTGCATAAAATTGACTCATTCTGCTAATAAGAGGGGGTTTATTTTAGAACTCTGTGAAATTATCCATTTAACTCTTGACACCTACCTCATAATAAGATTATTTTTTAAAGTAGAATATAGTCTTCCCTATGACTGACACAAACTATGCACCTGTATATGAAAAACACTTTAAGTACCAAAAATAATCTAGTTACTTTAAAAAATTATTTCTCAGTTTCTAAAATGTTTACTCCAAACTATATTCTAACCCATCTTCTAATATACCTTGACACATATCATATTTCCTAGATTCCTATTATCAGAATTATTGACCTTTTCTACACATCAAAGCTGACCTACTGATACTGAGCCCATGCCTACAACTCATTTAATGTCATTAAAACAATCCTAGGAATGTAAAATTATTCTATAAACAAATAAAAATAATTGGTGGTATAAAAACTATTAATACTTTTTCTAAAACTGGAGCAATCACCTGCTGTCCCCAGTTACAAAAGGAAAGGAACCGTTTATTCCCAGAATAAACTGGGGATAAGCTGGTGGGTATCTGTGCATCATTACACAAACATGAAGTTTTCAGATGTTAGCAAAACCAGTATTATACTAAACCATTAGAAAATATTCAAAAAACAAACTAGGGCACATGCCAACACTCTTTGAAAGCAAAGAAAAAGCACTGACTCCAGCAAAAACTGTTCTAGAACTGTTTAGGAATGCTAAAGCACTTTCCACCATTTAGCACTTCTATGGACTTACTACCAAAAAAATGTGCTACTGTGTATTTGCAAACCACATTTTATCCAAGCCTCATAGTGAAGCATCTCATCCACCTGAGATTGTACATCCACATTCCAGAAATACAGCTAAGGAAGTTCAAATTTCTCCTTGAAAAGAAAGTATAGTGAATTGATGGTGATTTCATTGCTCAAGGCGATGCACTAGAGGAAAGAAAATTTATCACATACATTAGGTCAGTTGATACGTATTCCATAAGCCGGCTTGTAAAATCAGAGACTATATATAAATGAGAATGAAAGGAACTCAAATATGGCTGCATATATATTCTTCATATATGCATGCATGTGTATATGTTGCTGTGAACTTGCCTACATCATAATTATGTTTGCACAATAATTTAATTTTAACATTGTACATGGAATGCTCATCAGGACTTTTCCTTTTGACACTTAGTCATTTATTCATGGAATATAATATAAATATAACCCTAAGGAGCAGGGGAAAGTCATTTGCCATAAGAGCTTTCCAAGGTATCTAATTTTACCCTTAAAAATACATAGAACAGAGAATACATAAAAGCTAACACAGAAAGTATTTCTACTCTCTCAGCTAGTATGTAATGAGGACTTAGGTTATGTGGACTGAAATCCTGTTAACTAATGATATCCATCTCTGTCACTACTGTCCCACAATGAGCCCCACAACATTGGGGCTACTAATTGCTGGATAGTGGATAGCAAAGACCCTCCATCCTTTTGTCACTTTATTGCTGGTTACTGGGGTAACGACTAGGAACAGGACAATCCAGTTCAAGATTCTGTCCTAACAGCCCCAGTTGACGCTAGAATTGCTCTCAGAAGTAGGTCACGGGAGACAGGTACCTTTCCCACGTTGCACACGCAAAATTGTATCAGAGCACAGTGAGTCTTGTATTCCATTTAAAACATACAAAAAAAGGTTCCCTGCTGTAATGAATAGTGACTGAAGTTGAAGGAGGAAAACACATATATTAAGTTATCTACAAGTCTGGCAGTTAAGTTACTTGTTTTGAAGATAAGAGATGTGCTTGTCAAGTTTTTTCCCCAATTCATATAGCAAGGATTTAACTCAGTCTTCTTCAGTGACTAGAACAATTAATATTTTAAGATGTTTCTGACAAAATATAATGATGTAAATCACAAAATATAATTTTTAAGATATTACATTTGATTTAGACCTTTTAATTGCCTTGTCAGCAATAGAATGTATATAAAATAGTATCAATAATACTCCCTAAGAGTTACTTAAAATAATGGTTTTATAGTATGATTTTTAAACACTTGGGTTGCAGACTAGCATGTCATAGCAGACTGCATCTAATCTTAGAATGTATTCCCAAATGAATGATATAGTGCACACTTAAGTTTCAAACTTAAGAAATAAATACCCTGCTAACTTTATGCTGGGGAAAGGCACTTCACATGGAAAGAGTGATTCCACTTAACATTCTGAAACCCTGCTTACACAGTTACAACCTTTGCATCACTAAATGCTGAGGGGTAAGTTCTAACTTTAATGATCCACCAGAATGGGTATCACAGCAGAAGTTATCTTATCCATACTCTAACAAAAGATTTTTAGTATTGCTGTGCAAATCACTTAAAACTGCAAGATACTGCACATCATTAAATGCACTGAGTGGGCTGTAATACAAGATCTACTGAATGAAGTGCTACTCGTTTTAGTAAAAATCAGCATGGATCAATATCAGTATCTTTCCAAACCATTTTTAATGCATTTTGGTCACATTTAAAACTACTTTTTGAAAACAATACTTGTATTCAGTAAATTTTACTGGTAGCCTGTCCACTTAATAACCACCTACTTTTTTACATCTTTAATGTTTCCTATTAATTCACCAACTGCTGCTTTTTATTATGTGTCACAAGTGTCACTTACATTTTCTCCACAGGTTGTCATTATTATTTACTGGGAAACCTAAGGCAGCAGATGCTAACCTTTTCATTAAAAAAAACACAGGATAACTAGACAGATATCAAATCAGAATGGCAATTATGTATATTCATGCACCAGTAATCTCAAAAACGATAAGACCTTTTCCTTTGATACTTGTCATTTCAATGGACAAGTTGAAAACTTAAGGATTTTCCTGTGACATTATATGTGGCAGTCCCTAATACTTGTTTTTTCCTACCCGTTTGGGTATTAACAAAGCAGTGAGAAGTAAACACTTGGTAGCTTTTGAAACATAGAACACTTATATCAACAAAGTATTTTCCTAACATTTCCCCTAATTTTACAAAAATGATGTCAGAATAACTGTGGCCTTATTGGAAAATAATTCCGGGTCCAGTTTTTTTTAATGGGAAAATTAATAAACATTTAGAAAGAAATCAGGCAAGTGTAATCTTTGCAAGTCCCCCCCATTGTCATCAGACTGAATCAAAAGGATAGATAATAAAGCTGGCGTTTGTGTGGGTAGTGGGGGTTTTTAGCAATTTTGCTGTTCTCCTTACTATTAAGTATTTCTGCTTTTCACAATCCTGTGCTGTTGCAAGGGTCACTGGCTACTCCAGCCAAAACCATGCCAGGTCCTTTGTTCCAATTGCATACGTTTTGGTCTGCCTCCCTAGGTGCTTCTGTCTCTCAGAGGATGTGTCTTTCACCACTGGTCATAGGTTTTCCTTTATGCTTTTGCCGAAGTTCAGGAGGATTGGGATAAGGCAAATTCTGAAAGATCCCGTAATGTGCAAGTAGAATGCACAAGCTTGCAAACTCCAAATATCAAGCTTTCCAAACTGAAGTTTGTACTGTACATAAAACTTGTAGTTCACCCCGAAGAGTCAGGCTAAAGATAATTTTTGACAGATTAAGACCCACCTTTAAAAATTACATCTGTAGTTCTTGTTGCTACATTTTTTTCTACTTGAACTATAATCTCAACACTTAGAAGAAAGGTGAGGAAATAGACAACCACGGATGATTTCAGTGTTTTGTCCTAGGACACCTGCTCACTGAGTGCTCCTGCATAAAATCCAGTGTAGTTGCTGTGAAATTTGGCTTTCCTTCACACACATCAGATCTCCAAGGTTCACTTCATCATATCTCCTGTCTACCTTATGACTGTGAGCCTCTGCCTTCATTATCGTTGGATAACAGCTCCACCACTGCCCATGAGTGCTGTCCATCTGGAGGGCTGCACCACACATGCCCCTCTTCTACTGCTCCCAAAAGAAATCTTGAGTGTATCAGCCCAGAGCTGGATGACAGACTGATAGGAACTTAGTGACTTACAAGCACTACCTATTTAAACCCTAACACATGCAAAAAGTCATGGCAGAGGAATTCCGATTTTGATGGCAGCAAAGAGGACCTACTCCTTCTGAGCTCCCTGTTAGACATGCAGTGAAGGTGCTCTCACAGCATGGAATACTGAAAGAAAATATTAGTTATAAAATTATAATAAATTATAATAAATCTCTTTCTTTGCAGCAAGCATTTGGGATTTTAGAATAAAGCATGGAGGAAAACTCAAGAGCACCTGCATTGCAAAAATAAGAAGCAAAGGAATTTCTGAGAACTGAGGGTCAGAAATTCAGTTGGCATAGTCCTTGTGATTTAGTCAGAGTGATGCCACTTTCTTTACAGCTACAGAGAATCATGGCAACAGATGACATGTAGACTTCTGCAGGGAACAAAAACCAAAAAGTTAGCAGATCTCAGATGAGCTTTGAGTTGGGGAAGAAAGAACATCTCAGCTGAGGGAGTACATATGGTTTTGGAGAACAGCTGAAGTTCTCCCCAGCTTCTTTTTCATTTAGTTGTTTCTTAATATTAGCCTGTGTTTCCTAGTGTGGAAAGGAAGGCAGCACCTTGATATCATGGGCTGAAATTTTCACAAAGCCCAAGCATCTTTTTTTTAAATTTAAACCATAATAGTTCTGTAATCTGGCTAGAAGATGCATTCACAAACCTTAATATTCATAGTAGGTCCTAACAAGTTGATCTTCCCAGTGAGGGAAAGTAGGTAGGAGAATGAAGACTGGAAACACTGAAGAAGGGCTTAGGCAGATGGAATTCCAACCTAAGCTTGACAGAGGCAGCAAGTTGTCCCTGTTGCTGCAAGATTTCAGTGACTTTCAGACAAATAGTTTTTAAATCACTTGTCTGCTCCAAGAGTGCCTTTTCTTTGTAATAATCCATCCTAAATCCTAGCTGCCTTTCCCTCTGGGGACTTCCTTCCTATTTTGTACTCAGTAGAGGATCCGGTGAACCATCTCTGCCCAAAAATTATCCCATTTTTTCCTACAGACTTATGGAATTTGTGAAAAGGGTGGTTTAAGAAGGGCATCGTGTTCAAGGATGTCCAAACGGATACAGGAGGAACACAGATTTTGATAACTCCCTTTACAAGCCAACTGGATGTGGTTTTGCCATTGACAGAGAGAGCCATGCTGGGATAGACATCTTTACAACCAAATCCTCTTGAGGCTAACGCACCACTGGAGCAAATTTGCTTATAGAAGAGCATAGACTAACATCAGAAATATTAATTGAACTGGTTTAATAATATTTGTAGCACTGGTGAAATCTAGAACATAGTGAAATGTATGGCTATTTGCAAGCACTTTACTGCAAACAACTGTGGTAAAGTTTATCTCCTTGTGCTTTAGTTCATCTGTCATTCTCGCTGTGTCCGTGTACCAATGCACTGGAAACTTATCCTCCTTCACCATCCGGAACAGTTTCAACTCATTCCAGTCCTGTCACACCTCATTTTTTTCATCCCCACATTGCAGATTTCTAGAGCAATCTCTTTATGTGGTAGCTGCTGAGCACTTTTGTCAGACTTTTCCCTAGATTCTCTGAAAAATCTCAGCCTCCTGGACTAGTTCCACGTTTTGAATGCTCATGTCTGGCCATGGCCCAAACAGAGCACATTTGTCAGCTCAGCCAGGACATTAATATTCACATTGTGTCCTATCCCTTACAGCTAGCATTTAAGCCTTGAGAATACCAGAAAGATGCCTGGGAGGATGTTAAAGGATATTATTTCTTCCTTTAAATAGAAAGAAAAAATATATGATATCGGAGCTATCAGCACACTCAGTGATTAATTTTTAAAAACAGAACTCTCTAGGTTATATTAAGAGCCACAACAACAAATATTGCATGTGCAGTTGAGTGTATTTAATAGTAATTTTAAGTAACATAACTACCAAATTACTTGAAATAGACATTTGTGCTGTTCTAGCATACGCAAACAGACGTAGACTCATAAATAATTGTCTTGCCTTTCTGAATGACTTGTCCCTTTCCATCTGATGCCTGTCTCTGAATTGATTAAGTTTGATGAATGGATGAATACAAATTCATCTCCAGTTCTTGCTTGAGTAAGTTAGATTTTTATTTTTTGAGTGAGGAAATCAAAACTCTGGGCACATCCTGGATGTTCTTCATAGTTGTAACATATCTGCAATTAAATTCATACTTATTTCAAGAAGTTCCCACTGTTAGATTTAATTCCTTTTCTTGATCCCTCTTTTCAGCTTGTTCAAAATGAGTGTTCAAAATTAATTCCTTATATGTAAATGCTGTAAAAGCAGTTTTATGACACACTGTATATTTATGGGACAAGGAAACACACCTGACCCTTAGAAAAAAGTTTAAAATGCAGCATTAACCTCTTTCAGCTAAAATGTCTGTCAGTCTCTATATTTTTTCAAGAATAAGTTTCTGGCATATGTATAACCTTTTATATTCTGGGATATTTTAAAAACATCTTTTCTTTTTTCCTCATTTAAATATTAGTAGCCTAATAAAATTTGCAGTAAAATAACTGAAAGTATTTCCAATAACTTAAACAAAAATTAATCAATTCGGTTTAACGACACAGCATATTTACAACATGCCCAGTGAAATGCTGAGATATTGCTTAATACATTACAGTATTCATAAATAGAATTTTCATTGTGTTGATACACACAGTTTGATTATTATTCAGAAAAATGGGGCAAATTGTTCTGAAAGCTAGAAGCAGATTTGCATTCTGCTTTTAGATAATTTTAAAGGGTATAAGGTTGAATTTATTTGTTATATACTGGTAGTTTGCATTTTAAATACAGTAATAGAGAAACACACAATCATAGAATGGTTTGGGTTGGAAGGGACCTTAAAGACCCCCCAGTTCCAACCCCCCTACCCTGGACAGGGACACCTCCCACCAGACCAGGTTGCTCCAAGCCCCATCCAGCCTGGCCTTGAACCCCTCCAGGAATGGGGCAACCACAGCTTCTCTGGGCAACCTCTTCCAGAGTCTCGCCACCCTCACAGGAAAGAATTTCTTCCTAATATCTAATCTAAACTTCCTGTCTTTCAGTTTAAAACCATTACTCCTCATCCTATCGCTCTACTCCCTGATCAAGAGTCCTTCCCCATCTCTCCTGTAGCCCTTTTTAGGTACTGGAAAACTGCTGTAAGGTCTCCCTCGTGCCTTCTCTGGACTGAGCAATCCCAAATCTCTCAGCCTGTCTTCATGGCAGAGGTGCTTCAGCCCTTTGATCAGCAATGAATGATCCAAGAAATAATCAAAACCTCTTGGCCATGCACACATAGGCACCAGAGTTCATCAATGGGAACTTGCACTGCTGAGAAGGCCAGAAGAGCCACTTTCCCTTTTCAGGTCTCCCGCAGGTTTCTAACAAGCTTCATCCCCGTTTACTCACGAAACTGTCCTGTTCTATGGTGGCAGAGAGCCACAGGATCACAGATTTACAGAATCTTCATGGTTAGAAAAGACCTCTGAGATCACCAAGTCAAACCACACACACAAAAGACCCCCAACAATCTCGGGCACTAGAGCTTGCCCTGCAGCGGCCACATTTACACGTTTCTTAAAAACCACCATATATGGCGACTAAACCACCTCCCTGGGCAGGCCATGCTCCCCTGGACAATGACACATAGGGTGTCCGCCATGCAGACACTTTTGAGACAGAGTTCTGCAGCCAAAGGCTCTTGAGGCCATTCAGACATGTTTTTGTCTGAAATATTACACAACCCAATATATTTCAGTCTTTCCAGAGAAAGACAGCTCTTTCTAGAGAAGTGCCTTGTTTCAATGGCTGTGCTTTTTTGCAAAAAGTAATGGCTTTTTATAGCAACGAGAAGGTTCTGTTAACATTATTGGAAGCTCGACTGGATCACAAGTCATTACAGTACTTGGTAATTGTAGCCTTTCTTTCATTTGACAAGATAATAAAAATTGGTAATCTGTTAGAGTGGAACAAGAAAGAACAAAATTCATTTTATGCAAAAATGGATTGTGCTACAGTGTAATAGTCTTACAGGGGTTCCTTCCCTGTAGGTTTTTCTCTAAAAGGTGATAGTCATCACCTTAATATCTTGCCACTTTACATGAGTATGTATATTTATCCTCAAAAGGCTTCTAAAATATGGAATAAATGTATGCATGTTAGTAGGTGACAAACTGCGGCTGAGGAAGTCACACAGGAAGCCTGTGGAAGAATGAGAAATTCTGACTATACAGAAGAATCAGAAATTCAGTGAAAAAACAAAGTTTCAGTATGTTCCACATTATTGGGAAGGGAGGGGAAAAAAAGTAATCCCTCTACTAAATAATCAACACCAAATATAAAACACATTTTAACCACAAAGGATACTTTATGGTGTGTTTCTTACATATCTTTCATACATGTTTCTTACAATCTTTCATAACAAAGTTTTCAGGTCGGTATATTTTTCCCCACACTGAAGGAAAAATGAAAACACACACACAAAACAAATCAAGCTTCCTTTAAAAATCAAAGCAGGAAGAACAGTCACAATAGTTTTGAATCCTCAGCCTGCAAGTAATAGATTTTCTTCTTCTTTCCTAGTTTTATTAGAGTGATTCTATTTTCTTGTCAAACTGGATATCCACTTTTGAAAAAGCAGGCTGTGTTTGCTTTAGGCTCTATGCAAGGAGAGTAACGTCCCACAAGAAGCTTTATCATACGGTCAAAGCTGACGACCTACCACAATAATACTGAGATGAAAACGAAATATTCTTCTTGTGATGTCTCTTGGGACTTCCACTTTTCTGTGAGTAAAATAACTCTCTGAATGAGATGGATCCTCCGAGGTATGAGCATATCTCCACTGAATTCAACGTCAGTTTACACAAAATACAAATTCAGACCCTTTGATTTTTTAAATTATTGAAAAATTGCTTGAATTTTCTAATGAATACCTTTCTTATTAATTGTTTCTGCACATAGTTTTCCTTGCCACAAATGTTTTTTTAACTAAAAAAAAAAAATCTATTTGAATTTTAGTGCTCTGCTTTAGTTTTTGATCAAAAAGCACAACAAAATTGAAATCAGGAATATTTGGAAGTTCTTCAGTAAGCGGACTCCATACCTGAACAACTATATCTGCAGATATTCCATTTCATATTTTATCAGTGCAATCACTTACAAATATACTCCAAGAAGTCCAATATCTTCATGCATTCAATTTTAGTATAAATTGGAATGCTACACTGCTCTTAGATGCAGCTAAAGCAGCCTGAAGAGCTAATAGATAGAGTCCAGGCTGGGACACAAAATAAGGGAAAATCATTAATCAGAGGTGAACCTCAAAAACATTGGTCTATGGTATCGTTCAAAGTATTTCATACTCTAGAGACAGATTGTTTCCAGAGTAAGATCTTAGTTTCTTTTAAAGAATTTCTATTTGGGGCCTTAGAGGAACCTGCAAGTTAATCAAGTGTGAGGAAAGCAAAACACCAAATCCCTATGAACACTATCCTGTCACTTTTCTCCATAAATAAACATTTTTGATATTGGAAACGCTGCTGGAAAGATACAGCACTCTGCTAGGCTTGGGTGCCAGGCCTGATTTCAGTGAAACAAAATTAAGCTATAGAAAGTCATATAGTTGGTTTCCTTGAATGTCAGAAACAAAAAATTGCTCTGATTACATTATGAAAACACGTCCTTCGCTTCTGAAATAGGTTCATTTTTAGACAAATAAACAACAAATAACAAATGCAGATGATATAGCAAAGAAATTTTTGTCTTGAGCTTTCTTCTTGCCAAATGCTGGAGTAATAGGTCTGGTAACGACATAAAATCCCAGTTATTCAGCTTGTTTGTTCTTTGCTGTAACGTGGGATACTGAAACCTTTGACTTATGGACTAGCAAGCAAATACATATGTAACAAGGAAGACAATTACGGTTGTGCTATAGATGCATTTCCACTGAATTTCTAAAACATTTGTAAACAATTCTGTGAGAGGCAACCAAGGACCCTTTGGAAACTAAAAATTATAGACCAGTTTAACAATCCATTTAGCAGAAGAGTGAGCAGTGTAATTGCATGTGAATTCTTCAATTCATATGTAAATTAACATATAGACAGCATATTTTAGAGATGCAAATGCAAGTGATTTGCTTATTACATTCTGTTTATATTACTGTTAAATATAACATGAGTTTAACAAAATAAAGTATGTCCCTGGCTAAGAAACTAAATGTTGATGGATCCAAAATTCATGAAAACGTATCTAATTAAAATAAAATCCAAAGACATGAAAAAAATAAAGAAACTGAAATCTACCAATATTTTGGCTCAGAAATATCAGAAACATCATACAATAAACTTAGAATCACTGGCCTCCCGTCTACTAGGCAGAAGCACTGGACAGATCAGGAAGCTGTACGAGCTGCAGACTGAACCTGACATAGTCTCTAAGTTTCAGTTATCTCCCATAAAATAAAACTAAGAAAATTACTGACCAGTTTTACCAGTGAACTTCCACTAGGAATGATACTAAAGAATTAAATGAGTTCAAAGATGCAGTGGGTGAAGTCTCTTCGGAGATCAAAAATATATATTTTAAATTACAGAATTTTGAAAGTACATCCACTAATGTGATTTCTTTGTTGTTGCTGTTAGTGCACAATACACTGAAAAGCCCTTGCCCTTGGAAAAATCCAACTGCTACATTATTTCACACTGTTATTAATAGAACAACAAAAAAAATTCCTAATACTGCTTCCCCAAAATGACTTTCGGACCTGATGATGCTACCAAATTTGCAGTAAGTAGAGCTGTAGTAAACATACGGCCTCCTTTAAGCTACAAATATATGTAACGACGGATCACTACCATTTTCCCAGGCAAAGCATTCATTGACTAAGACACTCAATGCAAGAACACTAAACTTTTGCTTTGACAATAGGTGTGGACATTTATTATGAGAGCTAAAAAGGGTACAACTTTTTTTTTTTTTCCTCAGTTCTCAGAATTTTAGTGAAGTATCTTAAATTTAAAAGTGGGAGGGCACTGATGAGGCACATTTCTGTGCTTAAAGGGCACCCTTTGTAGATAAGACATTATCGCTTTTCAAGGAAAACACATGTACATTAATTCAAACAGAACACTGGCATTGATTTCTATTATGCATTCAGAATAAGCAGTGTTTCTCCTAGAGACTGAAATTCTTTATTACTTCACGTTACTGTGTTACAGTGCTCAAGAAAAAAAAATTAAGATTTCCAAAAGTGTTTATTTACTTTAGATACTTATTTTTAATGGTCCTATGTACTTAAAAAAAAAACCCAAATGACAATATGCAATAAAACCACATACCTCCCTATCATAAGAAAGTTCAAATTGTACATACTATCCAAAATCAATGCATATAACAAGTCTTTCTTGCAGACAGATATCTGATTTTTAACAAACAGCTTGTCTGCATATGAGAAGACTGATGTTTAAGACAAGGAAAATAGAATCAGATATTAACAATTTTTTTTTTTTATCCAGTGTGATGATTTATGCAATGGAAATTGCTTACAGAAACCTAATATGTTATATGAAAGTTGAGATTTCTCAGGAAGAAGTTCCCAAGGAAATAATTACATTTTTCACTAGTTTTCTATTCCTTGGTAAGGGAGAAATACTTTTCTCTCTTTCCTTCATATATCAAGAACCTTGGATAAGCTTGGCTTCCACCCCAAAATAAAACAATGCTGAACAGAAGTGACTCCTTCACAGTTTTAGACAGGTATCAACTTCCACGGACTGTGGGCAATTACTAAGAAACTATTATTTTTATGTGGCTCACATAATCATAAAGGTATTAGAGAGACACAACCTGCTGAGGTGGTTAGATAGCACTGTCAATAAGAGTGGATCATCTTCAATTAAACAGGACATGAGAACATAAAAACTGTTTGACAATATGCTTCTCTTATAAATAATAATTTACATTTTTTTTCTCTTTTTTCAGTTTCTTTGTTCTGAAAAAGATTAAAAATGTTGACATCTAAATCAACTGCTGCAGTGAAGAAATTTTCACCGAAATATCAAACAATATAGGTCATTGCAATTGAAACAAAGTGCTTGAGGTTTGGGGTTTATTTTAACTTTTGGACAGAATACTTAAGTGAAAACTTGAATAAGCTAGCTCTTAAACCTTTTAGAACAAGACAAAAGGAAAACAAAGCTGATTATATTTGAGAAATATGTTTGAATTCAAAGGAGCAAAATTCAGAGTAAAAATATTTAGTTAATTTTACTTAGTCTGTAATTTAAAAATTGTCACAAATGGATGTCAGTAAAGACAACTTTTTTTTTACCTATTCTTCTCACATTCATTTTGAATAATAACTGTAGTATTGTGCTTTGTGTACTTTCCCTTTTAAAAAACCAATCAAAATAGAAAATAATTTCCACTCCCTGCAAGTATTTCTGGCATTTCACCAAATGCAGACTTTGCAGGCTGATCTTGTACCGATGTACATCGTGACCCTTTTCCTAATCAGCCAATTATGCCCAGGCACATCTCAATTCTCATTCCATCATTTTACTCTTGAAATGTGCCCTCTCACATTTACGTAGGTAGAAATCTTCCAGTTCACGGCTGTGTCCATAACATTTCTAAATGCACACATACTCCTAAACCCCCTTAGACTGAGTTTAATGAAATTAAATTTGTTTGGGAGCCCAAATTCTCCACAGTTGCCTCGCAATCATTTCTGTATCTGTGCTGCTTGACTACACAGTTTTGATTTTAGTACTAGCAAATATCAGCCTGAAGTATGTTAAGTTTCAGACAGATTAAAAGGTAGAATATTACAGCAATATGGAATACTACAAATTAAAAGTGTTTTGTTAATCAGCAATATCAACTACAGCAAAATACCAGTTTCTTCCTGACCTGGGAAAAAGCAACTGAAATGCGTTTAAAACAATTTTAAGGTTTAGCATTAGCTTTTATTCAGAACAAAGTCTCAGTTACCACATGTTTCAGACTGATCTGGTCTGTTTTTACCTGAGCTTCAGTGAGATGGTGAACAGTCTAGGAGCAGCCTGTTGTTTCAGGCAGTCAGAAAGAGGTAATTCTCTTCCATTCCAGAAACAGTATCCAGAAGCTTTGAGCTTTACTGAGGAATTCCTATACTTGTTTACCTTCTTTTATGTTTGTTTGGTGTGGTTTTGGTTGTTTGTGGGGGTTTTTTTGTTGGTTTTTTTTTTCCTAGTTGCAGAAAGAAGTGAGAATAGCCAAAACCCCTCACTTTGCTGCTTTATTGTTTTGCAACAGTTTATGAATCTCTCCTCTCAGCATTTTTTTTTCACAAAAGCTCTGAAGTTTTACATTTAATACATTGGCCGTGGTGAGTGGATGAGCTGGACCAAAGTAATTTCACCTCTTGTTTGATAATATAAAGAGTCATGAGCTCATAGCCTCTCCTAGTAAAACCCTGATTTACGTAAGCACCAGAAAGTGAGCTCCAGTTCTTGTTATTCAGTGGGTTTGGTGCATAAGGAGCCAATGTATTTGCCGTACAACAAATACATTACTCTTATAAACATATTTTTAATGAAAGAACGCTGCTTTAAAAGTAAAAAAAAAGTCAGAATAAGTCCTTGATCATTCTTATTTTTACTACCTTACTGAAAAACAAAAGAGCATATGTACTGTCATTGAGCTTATTATACTCACAAGTCACGTATTCAGGCGCAGACACAGAGATGGCAAATTATTTCACCTCAGATGAGCAGCTACATCCTCCCAGCAGATAAAGAGCCAAATTTTGGACAACAGCCCAAGCTCCTGTTGAATAAATGAAACAAAATCTGCTCACTCAAAGTTTAAAAAAAAAGGATCCTGTCTTGTATGAAACAGTGAAACTAACCAAGGGTGATGTTTGAGCTGGGACAACTTTCTCAGGATGAACATCTACTGAAGTTTTCATTATTTTAGCAAAAAAGAAGAAAGGCAAGTAGTCATTGTGAAAGGACATGGTACAAATTGTTTTCCAATGACATATGTTCCTGCTTTTCTGGTCTGTGAAGTGTTTTAATCTTCAAAGCTGACTATTCGGCATATTTCATAATAGCAATTTATTTAAAGTGGCCACACAAATATATACAATACACTGTTATTTACAGAACTGTCTGGTTTTGCAAATTGTTACCATTGCATTCAGGATTGATTTATAGGCATAGGAAGACTCCCCAAACAGACTTTGTATTACTCTGCTGATTTCAGAGTTACTTTAAGTTTAACCTGGCACATTCAAGAGCACAGAAACTGATTACACAGATTAAAAAATTTTTATACAAGAAAAGGTTTGCAAATACTAAATTTATTTGCATTTGAAATGGTATTTGTGCAGGAATTCAGTCTTGCACCCAGCAAAAACTATACAACAAAAAACATTGGAAGTATGACGCAAACAACAAAACCCAACAAATAATTTTAAGTGCAAAACACTATATCCCTTTCTTCACTATATGTGAGTTGAACAAAGTTTTACACATTACTAATAGAGCAATTGGCATTAAGTGTGTGACAAGAGATCAGTTTCAGGACAGCTGTGAATGCATTTCAAGCTATGAAACAAAACCTTAGATAGATATTGCTTGCTTTATTATTTGTCACCAGATTTCTCACTATGACATTTTCTATTTATGTTTCAAAAAGGAAACTATTCTGAAAACAGGCAGTACAATTTTATTCCTTTTTTTCCAGGACCTAAATTCCATTTGGTTTGGTATCCCACTCTTAAAGAGCAGACCAGCAGGCCAATTATTGTTTAAATGCATTCAAACCTCTTCACTGTTTTATCCCTCTGGTGAGAGTGTGCAAGTGTGTAATCAAGCGGCTGTGATCCCCCATATCTACAGAGTTTGGGAGCAGTCAGGAAGTAATTTAGCTAGAACATTTCCCACCTGCAACAGTGAATGAATCGGGAGTACAGACTGAGCTGAGGTAGGTGAATAGTACAACTACCAGGATGTGGAAATAGGATCTGGTACAAGATCTACTGGAGCCCCACCGATTTCACTGGGCTTTGAAGAGATTGCCATAAAGGTAATTCTAACTCTTCAGCAAAAGAGACTAGTTTGCACATTGTATCTCTTGAAGCTGCTTCTTGTTGCTTGCAAGCTCTCACAAATTATGCAAGTTAAATTTGTAGGTCTCTACTGACAAATTAAACACGTATCTTAATCATGTACCACCTCTATGACGCCGCAGCAGTAACACCCTCCTTATCTGCTGCATGATAGTTTGTTTAACGCGCAGTGAGGCAGAACTGGCTTTTGAAGCCCATAATGTCAACATCCACACACTCCTCTTTCACAAGAAGGTGGATAAATAAATGCAAAACAATTCTGCTTCTTACTAAAATTCCAAATAACTCTTACTGCTTTTTTGTTTTGAAAGCCAACTCAGAGGTTGGGTGGTGGGGGGGAGATGGGGGGGAATATGTTGAGGTATCTTCTAGAGGGCTGAGAGTTTACCAGTCAACTTTCTTAGAGATAGCTGCCTAGCCACTGTCACACAGAGCCATCAGGGCTGGTGGTGACAAACAAGATTTCAAGCACTTTCCATCCAGCACTGAGAGCAGCAGACCTTAGATTCAGCATGGGGCCAGTGCTGAGCTTCAAGACACCACAAACGAGAGCAGATTGGGCTTCAGAACATAAAGTGCTTTTGCTTTCCAAATTGTTTGGGACCTGGAGTGGCAGTAGTTTTCCAGGCCGAAACAAGTGACTTGGCAGAACGCAAATGCAGTAGTCAAGATATCTCGCAGAAGTATACATTTGCCTCTTTTTGATGCTTTTAGTAAATGTATGGCAAACTATTTTCATGACATCGGGTAACATTAAAACAATTAGCATTTCATTGGAAAGAGTTTCAGAATGAGAAGATAAACAAGCAGGGAAAATATTTAATTTCAGTAGATGTTTTAGAATTATCAGTACATATATAAAATCTGCAAATTGGCTTAGAGGGATTTTTAGCTTTTATTAGATTTTTTTTTTTTATACATCAGAAAATAAAGATTGCTGGTGTTGCCTTACAAGATGCTACAGAGAGCTTCTCACTGTACCCAACTGCCAGCAGAAAAACTGGTCTTCCAGAATATTTGCTCATACCTCTCCCACAGTAGAGATGAAAAGTGGGCAGAACTCCTACCGCTGTGATAAAACCAAACCACGCCGGCACTGGTATGTGTGATCCTTTGGTCAACAAGGGCTACCCTAATAGCTTCTGAGTCCATATGCACAACTTAGTACTTGAATTCATGCTTAAATGGGGTAAGGGGGAGTTTAGAATAAATATTTCATCTTCATTTTATGCTCTGTTGATCCAAATGAGAATATTGAAAAAAGCAGAGTACTAAGGAAATAGTTCTCTCCTTTCATATACAGAATAGAAAGGGGGGAATAGATTTTAAGCATCTAGAAAGTAAAGATGTTTGAAAAGAAAGGGAAATTTCTAACCATCTACATAACTGCAATCATAAACTGTCATGTCTAGAAATAATACTACTGACGGTTTCACTTTCAATACACTTTTGCAACAGCAGACAATCCTTCAACCACTTACAGTTATAAATTAATATTAAAAATTAAAATACATATAAAAAGCTTGAAATACCTAATTTCATTTTTTCTCTGAACATATTAATGAGCACTCAGTATCAAATAGAAAAAAATAACACATTCAATTATATAGAGGCATTAGCACCACAGTAAATTTGCTAAGCTAACTATGACATGAGAAGAGCAGATGAGCTTTTTCTTCTCCAGCAACATCTTACCCAAATCCTTTCTAATCCATGACTGCAGCCTAAGAAGGTTCCCGAGTTTAAATGTTTTGGAACACTCACACTTGAATGCTGGAACAGCCTAAATATACTTTCATTATATACAACCACTACAGTTCTTTTTATTTTCATGTAGTCCAAACCAAATAACTGGCATAAATCCTTTTCCATTTTTTATGTCACTATATTACAAAGAATCCAAATGGACCCTCCACAGATTTATAAAATCTGTAGAGTAGTATTAACTACAGTGGTTTGATAATCATCTTTATGAGTAAGTTATCCAATATGCATTAGGTTAAATGGAGTTCATATTCAATAAGTAAAAGAACAGTCAAGTATTTGAAGATCCTAAATAATGAGAAAATTCACTTTAAAAATGAAGCTTTCAAAGCTCATGAGTTTATGAGATCTTAATTAAAGCGATCTGCTGTTAATTTAACACATACCCTAGATACTCAGGTATTGAATTAAGATTTGAGGATTTATTTTTCTTTAACTATTACTAACCTTCTAAGGGTATTTGCATTGCTGTATTAGATCTGTTCTAATACAGATATGTGGACATTGTTTTTAAGAACAACAGAACTATATTAATCTCATTGCTCAAGGCATGGGCTCAATTATCCCTGTTCTGCTGGGCTTGTAATAAAATTCTCAGTTAAAAACATTTTTAGAGTACTTTGCTGGGCTTGAGATTGATTTTTTTTTTTTAAAAATTCTTGAAGAAAGTGAGAAATAAAGGGCTTTTTTAATGACAAAATACAATTTAATTCTTAGGTGCATCAAAATATCCTTTTTTTATGTTGAGTTAAAGTAGTATAAAACAAGATTTTCAATTTCACTTGGGTTTACAAAATGTTGAATGTCTTGTGATAAGTATTGCAGTGGGAATTGCTGGGTGCTGATCAAGTGTGAAAACCTGATCTCCACCAGCAGGTACTGAGCATCTGAGGCCTCAACTGTCAAGGATTTACAAGGTTTCTCTCTCTCAACATCTGTTTACATTAAAAGCCTCTGCAATATTATTTTCCATGAACCCTACCTTATTCAGAGCGTAATCGCAACAGAAGAATATAGCTTTAATTACAAATCATAAGTTGGTATAAGAACTTGTAAATATGTCCTTGAGGGTATCACATAAGGCAAGAATTACATTTGAACATCGGGAAAATGGCCCAGAGGATATGCACATACCAACATAAGGATATGTATGATAGCATTTCAGCAAAGCAGAGCTCATGAAAAAAGAACTATCACAATTCAAAGTCTGTCTTTCAAGTCATTTTAAGTGACTTTAACCTTTAATTTTACTTGTTATATATCCAAACAATAAGGATTTCCTAGGATTTCCTAGAAGATGATACACATCTTCTAGTGTATCACTGTATCCCTTCCTTATATTTTCCGCAGTCTAAGCATTTCACCCTCACACTGTTTCTACTTGGATTCTCTTCAAATTTTTCCATTCCCTTCAACTCATTAACTAGAAGAGATGATGTATGTTCCCCAGCAGTTAATTTCCTCCTAAATCTCCGACCCCACTTGCTGGAAAAAGAACACAGTCCTTTGGAATTCAAGATTTGCATGGCTGACCACCATGTTTGGTCTATGAGGATTTACAGCTTCAGTATGACAATGATCATGATGCTGCAGAAGACAGGAAAGGAAGAAAACAGCATGTATTTGTCCTCTTCTTTCAGTTTTTGATTAGAGGTGATTTTGGTAGCCATGTTACTCCCTTGGACATAAATATTTGTGATAGATTAAAATTATTGGAAAAATAGCCTGTCATTCCATTCTTTTTTATAATCTTTCAGAAGCATAGACAAAATGAGTTTTAGAAAGAGTATATCCAGACTGTATGTCAATGACTTTTTTCTCTGTGGCTAAATCCCAGGAACTGACTGCCACATGCAGAGGTATGACAATATGTCATATTGCCAACGTCAATGTCAAAGGAAGGAATAAGTATAGGCAAAGTTATCAAACTATATGCCTTAATCATTCCCCACTGGTTTACCCTAGGTAGTCTCATCTGTGTCTCTAGGGAACAATGAGTGTAAAAACTGAAAGTCATCTGGATCCAATCTGGACCCAATGTACAACTGCCTGAAAGACATAGCACTACAGACAGTACAGTTGTCCCAGAGTCCCCGCCGACAGAGAGACCTTTCTAGTCCTATTCTAGTTTATTCTTTCTCAATGCATTCAACATGATTACAACCAGCTAGAAAATACCATAATTCCCTTTCACAGTAACAATCTTTGCCAAGAGACTTGTGGAACGTGAAGGCTTTCTAATTTCTCCTTGGTTTAAAGGGAAAGGGAAGAGGCTTCTCATGCTGCTGAGTGACCCTCAGTACTACACACAAAGGAACAAACTCACCCGTGGCAACAGGAAATTACTTCTGAAAAGCTTTTTGGGTTTTTTTAAGGCAGACAACTGAGCCTCTAGTGGTGAACTTTAATACCTACTGTTTAGGCAGCAACTCTACATTACTCACATAGTCATTTTCAGAAGCTAGCAACCTGGCATATAAAACTCCTATGACACTATCCTGGGAGCAATCGAATTTGTCTCACTGGTACAACTCATTAGCTCCACTGCCTATGCATGTTCATTAGCTATAAAGAGATCACTCTTTGATTACAGAAAAAAAAAATAAATCAATCTGTTCTTGATCATACAGAAGTAACTGACTGGGTTTGTAGAGAGACTGAATCAATAGCTATATGAATGTATACTTCCCTGGCTGATTCAGGATGTACTACTTAGTAGCTGGTGCTTATCTTTAAATTTTGAAATTGTTCAATATTTAGCATCTCATGAAAATCTATAAGAAGCGAGAAAAAAAGTATTAAGAATGTTACACAATTTACTATAATTGGTAGCTTTCTCCTCGTGACTAATAGGCAGCATGTACAAGAGCTATAACCATTTCTCATTATAATATTTAAGTTTCAAGCAAAAGAAGATCAGAGGATACTATTATAATAGCCTTTCATTAGAACATTAGAAAGAGGTTTGGGAAAAGACCTGGTTTTTATCTCAGTTTATATCCCATCAACTCTTGAATTTACACAGCCACTGTTGAGCTGCAGTGGAGAAAAACCCCAGTGAATTTGCAATGCTAGTGGTTTCCTGTAAATGACACATGGCCAGTTCTTTAATCCTAGCTCTAAATTAAGCTTGTTTGAATTGTGTGATTAGTAACTAATTCACAATCATTGTTTTCACATCATCTTTTCATTATTCTATAATGCTTTATCTCCACTCATAACTGAGAAGAGAGCAGGACAAGAGGTAAGACAGTACCGCAAGTATTGCCATATCTTCTGAGAATAGGACAGATTAATTATTTTATCCTATTTTATATAGCTACTGTAAATGTACTATTTTTCTTCTTTATTTGATGCAGTATAATGGGAAGATCACTGATTTCACAAAATAGCCTTAAGTCTTCTTATTAAATGTTTGTGTGAGTTTAAAGTTCAGAAGTACATGAGTTTAGGTTATTGTCTACCTATACACTAATATTATCACTCATATTCAATTCCAGCTGCTGTAATAAATGCATTACTAACTGCCAAAACTTCCCCAGTACATTTCATTACTTTTAAATACCAATTCTCCCATGTTCCCCTTTTTTTTGCAGTTCTTAAGTGTCATCAGCAAATGTTAGTAAATATACTGTCCACTTCATTCTCTAACTACCAGACTTGCCACTTCACAGTATAGTACTTTTCTATGGCATCTGGCTTTATATCTGCATAAAGATAAAGCAGAAAAGTTTTGTTAAGATTACTTTTTTTGGCCTGGGTTGTTTTTTATTTTGTTCCCCGTTGTCCATCCCATCCCCCCCTGCCGTGTTCAGACCATGCAACTGACCTAGGAATATCCAAAAGAGGAGGGTAGAGTAGGATTAGAAGTATGCTAAAATGTGCAAGTCTTCAGTATAAAGGTATGTCATCCTGAAGCTGATGAGTAACTACTTCAAATACTCTTACTAATACATTTTTAAAAGTACATCAAAATGGCAAATTATAAATGTCACAGGCAGATGTGTACACATCCTGGATAGTTAAGTGAAAGGGAGATAGTATAAACTTTTATTACACATTATATATAATTGCATTAGTGCAAACACTGTAGACATGCAAAGTTACTGTTGGTTCTGTATGCTGGTACTCAACATTAATTTCTCTATAATACAACACATATCCAGAAGTAAATACACATGTTAACTTGTTCATCAGAATCTATTTATAGCTTCAAAAGACATTCTGAGACATCACCTCTGAGATTAACTGTAAATCATTTTATGCTAATATCACTTTACATTTCTGACCTGTATTTAACTCTGCATAGCTTAACTTTCCAAACATACACATGGTATTTTTTCCTTCAAGTCATTAATAACATACCAGTTGACAACCACTGGGATCTATTGACAGAAGGGGCCAAACTGCAGTAAGACACTGTGTGGTGTTCCTGGCTTTCTTCATGACAAACTGAATAAAAGTGATATCAATAATTTAAAAAAAAAACCAAAACTCTTCTCTCCATGAATTGTATCAACAAGTAATTTTTTTGTTTCCTCTTGCTTAGCCAGTGTATATAGTTTATGGCAACACCTCTTTTCTTACAATTTTATTTTCCCTGAGGTCTCTTGGGTCACATTATTATCTAGAATAAAATAAATAATGTTGTTGCCCTGGAATCAACACTAAACCCACACTGAAAGATTCATTAAACTTTTTTTTTTTTAAATGTATTTTGTCAGATGTCTTTT
This sequence comes from Scolopax mira, assembly GCA_004320125.1. Taxonomy (NCBI): domain Eukaryota; kingdom Metazoa; phylum Chordata; class Aves; order Charadriiformes; family Scolopacidae; genus Scolopax; species Scolopax mira. Next base: position 20,838 of record BJBW01000386.1, on the reverse strand, counting down.
ATTTCTTTTTTATTAACTTTAAACGAAAACTTAGTAGGCATAACTATCCTTTCAATAAGCAGCGTAGGCTTGATCTTCTCATATTGTTGTCATCCTACTTATGCAATATTTAACTTTAATAAATCTCTCATTCTATTTCACATCCATTTCTGGTGAAGTATAGCAGTTTTCAATTCCCAAAGACTTTCTGAACTCCCAACATACAAAAAACCCCAAACTAAACAAAACCCTCTATTTCAGCTACTTTTAGAAACAATTGCTGTTAATTTACTTGATTGATTTTTCAGAATTTGTGACACATCCAAGTATAAATTGCTTCTGTTTCCTCTTGGAAACCCTGATGAAGGCCACTATTTGTGGCCTAATGCTAATAAGAAACCTGAGGTAAAGCACACAGGAAAGATTTGATTAAACTCAGGAAAAAAACCCCAAACTAACAGTAGGAGAAGCTTCTGAGTTAAGTTTCTTTAAGTTTTGGGTTTTTTTTAGAACATTACAATTGATTAAAATGAAGTGTTTATACCTTAATTTCCTTGTAGTTGGGAGCTGACACCAACCTTGTGACTTCATCTGTGAAGCCTACTCCACATCCCAATAAATCAGCTATGCATCTCATTAACTCATCTGAAAAGTTACTTCCCATGAAGGGCTGCATTGATTTATGACCCTCTGAAAAGGGCCTGAGCTGGTAACAGATGCTAGCAACTGGGATAGCATTCTAACTGGCAAATAACTGACAAATCAATATACCCAAATGTATTAATTAGCAAGGGATGCTATTGCTATTTTTTTTTTTCTTTTTTTTTTTTTTTTTTAAAATTGCCTATAAAGCAGTGAAAAGGTAACTCTTACCTTACACTACAGGTAAGACTTGCAGTGGTGGCTTTTATCCTGGCAACTTACACTTTGTTACCAGAAATAACTTCCTTTTATCTACACAAGCTCATCAGTATTTTGCTTTCCATAATTAGTAGTCAAACTAGAATTTTTTGTCTGATCTTCTGGTTTGATTTTGTTTTGATTCACTGAAGATTGAAGAATAACACAAACAATTCACAACTCTTCATTTATTTTCTATATGTGAAACTAAATATCATTTCTCCTTGATGTCTCATTGAAGCTAAGCCTCTTCGTATAAACAGTGAATACAACACAACAAACAAGAAAAAGAGTTCCTGGTACGTCTGTGCAAAATTTTCAGAGGCAAATTTGATTTTAAATTCATTGGAGAGAGAACTACTCTCTTGGGATGGTCTCAAGTTCATTTGTAATTGGAGGAAGGGGGGGGGGGGGGAAAAAGAGTAGAACTATATGAATATTTTTACCCAGGTTATTTGCCAGTGCAACTCAAATGCACTGAATATGTGCTTAAGTGTGTAGATAAACAGCTAACAACTGCATTGACACAAGAAAGATTTAGCTAAATGAATTGTATTGTTTTACCTTGGTTATAAAGGTATGATAAAGGCAAGGAAATCCAGTCATTTCCATGCTGTACACCTATAGATTTTCTGGCCATCTGCGTAGCTACTGAATTTCATTGCTGAAATACAAATTTTGGAACAAGCAAGAACATCCACCACTCTATAGTTGTGTAATCCAAGCATGAATGGCAGGCTACTCTATGACTGGAGTACCTGGCAACCATACCACAAACTGGAAGAAACGTTGGAAGACTTTCAGCAATGATGTTTACAGATACTGTTGAGTCAGCATATATAAGCAAGAGAGGGGTAGTTCATCACACTGACTAGGTCATGGCCAGGCAGAAAGATTAAATGAAAAGAAAATGATAATCACAAAATGATATGGGATTGGAAGGAACCTCTGGAGATCATCTGGTCCAACCTCTCCACCAGAGCACGTCCCCCCTAGAGCAGGTTGCACAGGAATGTGTCCAGGCAGGTTCTGAATGTCTCCAGAGACAGAGATCTCACTGCAACACGTAACAGAGGACTCAGACTAGACAAAATCCTGACTGAGCTGTCAGAGCAACTCTGCTACCTTAGCTGAGGTAATACCACACGTTCTCTTTCGGACATTTCAATCTCAGAAAAACCCAACTTTGTTTTGAAAATGGTAGTTTCAACTTTAAGTCATGTGATAGGATGAAGTCTAACATTTAAGTCTTAAGTGAAGAAACTACAACAATCAGGATTTTACCCAAAAATTTACCTTATCAACATTGTTGTAAAATCAGACTGGAAAGAACCTCATCAGGTCATCTGTTCCAAGCTTCTGCTCAAGGCACAGTAATTTTCAGAAGCTGAGTTTGTACCTATATCTCTACAGACACAAAGTACTACACATTACAAAGTCCATTTTGCACTTTTAACCTACAATCCTGCAATAATTTTCTCATTACACAGGTGTGCACAGTTATCTTTGAAAAAGGAATAAAAATTAAACTACTTCAGTCTTCCTCATTTAAAGGATGGTATTGCTGATCATTTATTGGAATATAGTGGGATTAAATACATTGCCACTTGAATTTTAAGGGTTTTTTTCCTGTTGTAACACATTTTCTTCTATGGGGTCAAAAGTAGGATTTAGCTGGTAGTGTACTGTAAAACCCAGAGGGCTTTACTTTACACTCAGTATTGTTATATGAGCCAAAATCTCATTATACCTGGTAAGGTAAGCCAGTTTCATTGCCAAACTCTTGGTGTATTTTACTGTATTCATAAATACATTAAATAATACGGATGGTGACGTGAAGTTTTCTACATAAACAGAAAATAACCAATGTTACTAGCATATGAGTGACAGCTACTGTTTGTTTTGACACAGGATACACTTGTTTTTATAATCATTTTAGATGGGGTAGCAGATCAGCACAATTACAAAGCTTTACAAAATATACCATACTATATCCCAGTCTTTCCTGTGAAAACCACAGTTTTACAGCATTCATATTTTTTAGCAAGTGTCAATACATGGGATATTATTTTTTCCCATTGAGAACAATCTGTGCAGGACACTCATTTGTAATATCTGACAGTGAAAAAGTGGCCCTTCAATGCATGGCATCATTTACCTGCAACATATTTCTGTCTCAGAGACTGATGCTCGATATGACAGCTTTCCAAATAAATCCACAGCAGAAGCATGCTGTGTTCTGATTAGAAAGGAAATTGTAGAGGAATTAATGGTTTTGAGGTAATAAAATAAAAAATCCTGCTCATGCTCTATTGCATTAATCAAATCTTATTTTTTAAGACATAATTCAGATAATTAGTCAGTTGTTACTGGCTGCATTCAGTACAACAACTGTTTTATTATTTATATTAAAAACAAATATGCTTTTAATAAATTATGGCATTTCAAAGCTTGACTAGTGACAGATAATTCTATTAGCAATTGCAAATAATTGGATAGTGATGAAGGGAAGTGTAGTAAAGACTTTGGATGAAATTGCCCTTCTTGAGAGTGAACAGCACTCAACCTAAGCACAACACTTCAGTGATTCATAAGTCCCTCAATGCCCATGTTTTGTATTCTCCATACAGCTTCCAATACACATGAAGTTTATACAACACTTTAGCTTATCTGCCCCAATAAACTGTGACCATCTCAGTAGCCAACAGCAAGAACTAAAGAATAGTGAAGCAGAGCTACTGCAATATGTACTATAAATATTCAGGATTTGCCGGAAATCAGAAAGATAAGTTACCCAAAACTCACTGGAGTTTTAGACTGGAAAGGACCTTGTTTTCAAACCTGATACTAAAGCGATTTTTTTTTTTCTATTTTTTGTATATTCTCACTAATATCTAGAAACGCAAGAGGTCTAACAGAAAGGGACGCACTTTTAAAAACCTTTATAATAAAAGTATTTCTTACAGCCATATAAAACTGTAAAAAGTATCCACAGAGAGCTGGTATAATTCTTACTCTGGACACAAGGTAGGAGCTTAGAGGTACCACAGATTCCTGGAAGAAAAGCCAACCAAAGCATGTCTAAACAAGCATATATATGTTCAAACCGAATCAACTAGACAAGAGGTTATGGCAGTCAGGGATAGTCAAATCCTCTGCTTTATTAGGAGAGATGACATGAAAAAGGTTCTAGCTTCAGCATCTAGCCAGGTATGTGCAGAGAGAAATATCATTTAACCATATAGATTAAGTGGAACAGGTTAATTAAGAAGGAATCTTGTCAATTTAGAAATTAATTTGTACTTGGACTAGAAAATTTGAACCTGTCTCCTTCAGATCGCAGCAGATACCTGCTGGACCACAGAAATGATATTTAATAAGCTGCAGTGTAACCTCCTATGTTTCAGTGTGGATTCAAGTTTGACTGAAAACCACCATCCCAACAAAAACAAAGAGAAAAATAGTCAAACACTTTGGGGTTTGGATGAGCTACTTCACTTGCTAATTTCTGAGCATTTTCCTGATGATTCCAGGTATCAACAATCACACAACAGGGTACCATCTTGAGTTCCCACCATGGAATTCATAGAAACCAGCTGAAAAAATTAATTCATACTTCATGCCTTAAAGCCTTCCTGAGGGTACTCACTCCCTTCCTGAAGGTACTTCCCAAGCTTCTTCATTTCCCATTTACAGTAGGCCTACCTCTGCCTTTCTGAACCAGTAGATGAGCATACAAATACATATTTTAATTCAGCTTTTGTTTTGGTTTTTGGGGTTTTTTTGTGTTTTGTTTTGGTTTTATTGACTAAGGCCTTATGATCTGTTTTGTACTATCCTAGAAACTAAAAATTAATATGACACGCAGATTAACTTGTCTAGAGGTTGATTCTTATGCTCCATACGCTGTAATACATATAGTGTCAGATCTTTGCACACTACGCATTGCGCTATTTCAGTTCACCCTTTCCTTTTCAAACTCAATCATACAAAGGAGACTTATGGCACAAACATTGGGTTAAGGGGTTATGGCTCAGCCTCAGCTGCTTGTTGCTGCCCTCAGAAGGCTGCTGCTGCAGATCAGCTGGTATCGCAGCAGATAACGCAGTCTGTGCCTGCTCCAGTTCTGTCAAATGGTCTGAGTTTAAAAAAAAAAAGCAAGTATCCCACAGATGGGATGAGAGGGAAGCAGATGCATAGTTAAGCTGTCAGATCCAAAGGGTGATAAATTCTGCCTTAGAAAGGCAGAGGGTACAAAGGAGACAGCAACAAACCACCCAAAGGCAGTGATCTAGTGAGCTGCTCAGCTGCAGTCAGGATGGCATCACTGGCCACAACCTTAGGCACGCACTCGTCTGGTTTTGCCACTAGATTTCTTCTCCCATGTGAGAAGATTTGCAATATAGGGAACTGCACAGTTCACAAAGGTGAAAAATACACCTATGCTGTATCTGTACACACGTTGCTTTTTTAAAGTCATTTTCTTGAACATATGAACTGAGATTATTTGCAAAATAATGAATTAATCATAGAATGAACTGTGTTTGCAGTACTGAAGTTATAGTAGTTAAAATTTACAGCCACCGCGATTTTGTCCCACTGTGAGTATGAACAACTTTTAGCAAATTATTGAATATCACGCAGAGAGAAAAAATAAAAGTTTCGTTTATAAAACCAAGGAAGATAAGTCTCATCTACCTTTATAGACATCAGGAAAGCTTTCCAGACTGAAATGATGACTAAAATTATTTCCCGTGTTCAGTGTCTGCTTCCCCTTGTGTACTAATTACTCTTCCATGTTTATCTCATACCAGTCTGCTTTTAAATCACTAATTAAAATATGAAATGCAGAAAGCTATTTTTAAGAACAGAATTCTATTGTTTCATCAAGCTGAATTATTCCTTCCATATTCAAAGAGGTGTTACCATGCCTTTCAGATCTTAGGCTCCAAAATGGAATGGAAACTGAACAGAAAGCAATAGCTCTCCCATCGCTATTCAGTGCAAACCTTTATGCTCTGTTTGCAGTCTGTCTCAACAGTTAACCAAAATCACTCTCCTCTGGGAACTATCCTGATCTAATTAGTAATGCTGGAGCATGATCACAAATACAGCCACATTCATCTCATCTACATTCAAAACACAGGGAAAAGTCTCTTATTGGAAAGAAAGATTCCTTGTATTTCATGTAGCTGCACAACTCTCCTCTGTCACTACTCTGTTTAGCTGCTTATTCTGGAGGTTCATTTTTTTTGTACCAGAAAGACCCCCATCCAAAATACACTCACAGAACACTCTTCTACAGGACCTTTCAAATCACACTGTCAAATGCTTGCCCAAAATGATGTCTAGGCAGTTGGTATATAATGATAAAGGTAAGTCTAAACGGTCTTTTTTATTTATTTTAAAATCTCTTGCTTACAACACAATCACATGGTCTTGCAAAAATACTAATGAATAAAGTCTGAAACTTTCAATAAGCAGTATCTTAAATCTACTTGAATGTATTGGTTCAAAAAACATTAAATCATCGGTTCTCTGCTGTTTAACAAACTCAGTATTCACAATGTACGGTCTTAGATCCATTTGGGAAGAAGGTCTGATACTGCCTCAATGTTATTCAAATGATCAACATAATATTTGTATACATAAGACACACAACCTACATCCCAAACTGCAACATTATGAAGCAAAAATTGCACCAGCACCTTATTCAGTAGTACTAATACTGAACTTTTGCAATACACCTCCATGCTGTTAGACATCATGAAATTACCTTAATTCTCTCTTTGTAGAAGACACTAACCTGTTGTGGACTTTTTCATTTGGTGCTACACTGAAGTATTTGAGCCTCAAAGTCTCAACAAAGATTTTGTTCCTGTCCCTAAACTTTAATGTCATAACATTTTTACAATGGTAACTGAACAAACAAAACTCTGCTTGATTATATTTCCATCACAAAAGGAAAATTGAGAATCTTAAAAACAGTCTTCTGTATTAAGTTTTGTGACAAGCTTTTGCTACTATGAAATATAGGAAAGAAAGGGAAATTCAGCATTTACCTCAGATTCATTGTGGTTATGATCAAAACTCTGCAAACTCAGGTGCAAACAAAGTGCAAACTCAAGTAGATCCAGAAAAAATTTCTGTTCTAGCCACTTATACAAGTGAAATGTGTATAACACTACAACTTCTCACTTAGTTTTCAAACTCACATACACAGGTATTTCAATCTTATGTTACAGAGTATGGCTTTGCACACCCTTGGAGCCACAACTTTTTATGAGAATATCAAGGCTTTGTGTTACAATTCTTTGTCCAAAAAAAAAAAAAAAAGGTTCTAAAGAAATCAAAGACACTAAGAACATAAGTGAACTGAACATAAGCAAACATATTCAGTCTATATATATGCTGCTAATTTGCTATCTTCAGTTTTCAAACCCTAAAGTACAATGAGCAAAAGCAGTTGTTTAGACAGAATGCTTTTGATTCACATTCACCATACAAAGGTGGCCATATCTGAGGCATAAATGAAGTAAACTCACATAGAAACTCATATAGATACTTCTTGACACATTTTCAGGTTTGCTGATACCCTCCCAGCCACTTGCTGATTGTGCTTATTTCACCTTAAATGAAGGGGTTGGAGGATGACATTATAGTCCTTTTATTTCCTTTTCAGTTAAAAGTAGACAGAAAAAGTGAAACAAATATTTTATAGAGGTCTCAAATATAATTACATTGTATCCGTACTCTGCAATTGTACATTCTAATTAGAATTACTTGGTACTTTAATTGCCAAAAATATTTGAAAAAAAATTTCCTTACGTCTATTTGCCTGTCTCTAACAAATAAAAATACACATTTCTTGTGCTCAGTGTTATAGCAGTACTAAAAGAACTGAATCTCACTCAAACATTTATAGTGGGCATGGAATATAGCTACCACCAGGTACCAAGCTAAAATTTTGAAGTACAAGCACAATCTTTAAATAAATAAAATGTAAATTAACACAACCCCCTCACACACACTTGCCTGGAACTCATTATATAGCTGTAAAATAAAAATATTTAGAAATAGCATGGTGATGTGCATACATGTAGGAGAAGGGAGAGAGAATGTAAGAGTAAAAGCTTAATGCTGCTTTCTCTGCAGGTCCCTGCTCGTCTTCCATTATTCCTTCCCTTTCCCCTTCAATTAGCTGTCTCTTCCTGCCTATAATTTTCCTTGGAATGATTTGACTGTGTTGGTTGTTTAGGGATTTATTTTCTGGAACCAATACTGCTTAGAAGTGGTGTATTATCCTAGATTTAGTATGCATACAAACATACATATTTTATGAATGTGGGTGAAATCCTGGCCTCAAGGATTTGCTGTGGACCAAATGAAATTGAACTGACCAAGATTTTGTGAACCCCAGTGGACTTCATCAGGGATAAATCTGTGTAGTACCCAAATTTCTTCTTGTTGCTTTTACAACTAAACAATCAAAACCCTACACAAAATATTTTTGAGAAGCAAAACATTTGCATTTAGTACAGCAATTAACTTTATAATATTAAGTCTAATTTTAAATCCCAGTTTTTAAGTTTTACTTGTCATCTTCCCTACAGTAATTCTATTAACATTCAATACATGACCTAGCTTTAAGTTCCGCGCATTCATTACTGTGAATGGTTAAATGTGTATCTCTTTAAATCAATTGTCCAATCGTCTCTTGAGGAAGTTTTGCCAAAAGAAGTAAACTCTTTTTCATATGGCTTTGGAAATTATATGAGGACAACAAATGGGAGGTAAGTACTAGCCTAACTCAAAATGAAGATCATATCCAAGACTTTCCAATCTTCTGATGCAGGTGGTGGCATGTGATAGCTGCAAATTACTGTCTTCCTTGTTTCAGGAATGAATTCCACCAATATTGCTGTTATTCTTGCTTTTAATTTTTCTTTCTTTACATCTCCTCTATATGTATCGCCCATTTCATTCAGCCTTCTACATTTCCTTTAATATTTCATTTCCACATCTCCCCGATTTCATAATATTGGCTATTCAAGTAACATATAAAAGCTTTATCATGTGAACCATACATATAAATGGTTCTAACAGCAACACTTGAATTACTAACCCCACTTCTTGTGATTCCTGGCTATTCTTCTGAGACATTTCCAAGTTGACATTTGATATGGGCCAGCTAAACCTGCGTAGTACAGGTAGCCTAAGGTTTATGATTAGAAATTTGTTAACTTTATTACTTTAAAAGAAAACTGTTCTTTTCTGTAACTCTAAAAGGCTTACTACATTATATAAATATTAGGGAATAAATACAGGTTTGTAATAAAATTTTTAAAATATACATATTTGCCCTAAACCTCTTACTACTTCCTCTATTTTCTTTTCACTTGGTATGTCTGCAATTTTATAGCTCACATAACAAGCACCCATAAATATAAGAAGCATGGTCAGACATATTTTTATGTTAGAACTTATGGAACATATTTATAGCACACAGGCAACATAAAAATCGCATTTGAAACTATTTTCCAGTAGACTATTTGGATTTAGCCCACCAACTACCTCTTGTACAAGTGTGCATTTTATTCTGTATTTAAGGCTTTAACCAAATTCCAATCAAAGACAGTGGATTCTGTCCACTGATTTCAATGTGCTTCAGATCTGTAGCTCATGCAGGAACACAATTAGGAATTTGAATAAAAATGCTCTCAAGATCCATTCTGTTTGGGAATACATATTCTTTCTGAATATAAAAGAATAACTTAAGTTCACCAATGTTTTTAGGAGCTTTGCTTCATATTCCTGAATTCTAAACCAGGATTTTTTTTATTTTATCTTTTTTAGTAAATAATACTTACAAATACATCTACAATGAAATGTGTGTAACTTTACAAATAGACTTATCTCATTTTTTCTTCCTGTACAGGAGTGTTTTCTGCTTAAGTGTTACATTTTAGGAAAGAAGTTCTACAATGATATATTCACTGCAACATTGATTCAAGTCTCAAAGCACATTGCCTTGCAAGAAGGCATTGCAATAGCACATGGACTACATGCTAGAGCTCCAATAGGTCAAATCAAATATGATGCAGTAAATGCAAAGCAGGTTCATTTGGATGCATGTAGGGTAGCCCAAAGTATTTCAGAGAAACTGAAACTTATAGTATCCTCTGGGCATCAGATAGCATAAGTACTTATCGTGTCATTCTATCCATTGTACTTGCTTCCAACTGCATACTCCAGCTTCAAAAGGAGAGCTTCTGTCATGTCAGAAGAAAAAATTATTTCTTAATCCATCCTGCTCATCTCCCCAGACCACATTGTTTTACTTCAGGTCATACTGAACCATATGAAATTACTGTCACAAGCATTTGCAATACACTGTGTCACATCATTAGGCAATGCAGACATTCAGACTAAGGGCAGCTTTATGTATATACACATGTACACAGGTAGATAACTGGATCTGATCTCCATTGTTACCCAGCTGCAGTTTGGTTTCATACAAATCACTCCAGGGATATACAAATAGAGTAGAAAAGCTCCATTCACCATCTGAACTTTCTTTGTACTTGTCTGACACTGATAATTTGCACAAAATTCAGCTGCACAAAAGTAATATTATATGTGTACCTAACTTTGCAAATTTCATTTTAATAATACAGACAAGCACAGGGATTTCAACTTTTTAGAGTATTATTCTTTTCCACTTGTTGTCATGGATACTAGGTCTTCTTTTTTCCTTTTCTCTCCTTCATCATATTTGACTTTTCTGTATTGGTGTCCATGGTGACATCCTGCTATCAGTACACAATGCATGTCCCAACTTCCAAATTTTTATAATGGGCTGAGGTATTTAAAGAAGTTTCCCCTATGTGACTGATGTTATTGCATCTTATTCTCCCTTTACTTGCACAAAAGAAAAAAAAAATAAATCTCTTTCTGTGTACTTAAGAGATATTTTCAGTTTTATTCACTTGAATAAACTCATGAGTTGCAACATCTTATTTTCAGGATGGCCTCTGGGGACAGCTGCCATACATTCAATCCATCACACAGGCAAACAAGGATGCAGAGCAATCAGGCAAATGTTTATGCATCAAAATATAATTGGCTAAATTTCCAGAAGCGTGGATCTTCAGAAGCAGACAGCGATAGCAAGCAGGCAGTGCAAGAAATTTTAGTATCCAAGAAAACCAAGTTAGAATACTTCAAAAATACACATTTCCTCTTATAAAGTCACAGTTTCTTTCAAATGACTTACCAATATGCACCTTGGGGATGGGGAACTCCAAACCCCAAAACCCCAGTACTAAACTGATGCACCAGATTTCATTATTTTATTACTTTATTACACTTATTAGATCCTCTTTTCATTGGATCCAGCATACACACCCAGTAGAGGGACAACCTACCACTTAGGACTGTCTTGAAGGTGCTTCTTGTATGTCTACCTGATTTGAAGGCACGCTATGTAGTAAGGAGTTGGGGTTTAAAAGATCTGTGCAGGGTCATAGTAAGTCAGTCAGTCCTGGCTTACTATAAGGACCAGACAGTTTTGGTTTATAAGAAAAACTTCTCATACAAGTCTACATACAGTGGGTAATCTCCTGGCCCCAATGAGTCAGTGGCAAAGCACTCGGTAGCTTCAATAACGCCAGGATCCCTAACAGCACTTGGAATTTTCAGTCAGTGAGGCGTAAGCTGGGCGTGCAAGTTCCAGGTTTACCCAAGTCCCAGTGAAGCTCTAAAAAACAAAGCAGAAATGAGTCACTGTTGGACTCTTCCTGGCAGCAGCTTTCAAACATTCCAATGAATATTTGGTGGCAGGGATCCTGGCATACTGTTGTTGTCAACACATTAAGAAATAATTCAGATCTGTCTCGGTGTGATAAAGTAACCCAAATAAAAGATGTTTACAGCTGCATGAAATCATATTTGTCAGGACACAAGTGTGAGAATTTTTAAGTTGAGGGTATTCACAAGAAGTGTTCCCTAGTGTAATAAATTGCAGAAATCCAGCCATGGGTACTGTGATTCATGGACTTGCAAATTCCATGAGATGCAATCCAGAAACATCTCCCTAATTTCCTTCATTTGTTTTTCCATCTCCCCAGGAGACAGCTATTCTAACTTGCTTGCTCAGTACACTAAGGTCTGAAAACTGACTGCCAATTACCATGTGTTTTAATTCTCAACTTAACTAGTGATCTGGGAAATCAAGCCATGGTCTCATATGTACATTAAGATCGATAAGGTACCACCTAGACTGCTGAGACACGATGTCAGTATGTGCTGTTTTATAGTGCATCCACCCTCTGGTTTGCCCCTAAATTCTAATGATCATGTGCTGTTAAATTATTCAGACTGTTTGGTCAAATTTACCTTATTCTGAAAAAAAACCAAACCAAACCCAAACCCATAAACTCAAACCAAAACCCCCCACATATACCAAAAAAACCAAAACCAACCATAAATGTGGACCTATCGATAACTGATCCCAGTATAGCTTCTAGATAACTTATTTTAAAAAACGGGCATAGTTACTTCAAAGTGTGTTTTATAGGACATCCTTTCAAGTTATAGGACAGTTTTCAAGTTTTTTTAAAAAAAGGGTAGAGGGAACAAACATGAATTATGGCTGTTTACTTATTTAAAAGTCAACAGGTTTCCTCCCCACCAAAATAAACTATGCAGATAAAATCAAAATCATTAAACAGATAAGCTATATGGAAATAGGGGTGGTTTTCCTCCTATGAGATAGTTGGTACAGGTTTAATGAATGCAATAGAGTCAAGCAAATTCACTAAAATAGTAACACAGACATCCTTGCACTACTTGTGTCCTCAGTAACTGGTACCTAACAAATAACGAAGAGCCAAGATGGGGAAAAAAACCCATCATGTTTATGTTTAGATTTCTGTAGTTGCAGAACAGTCTTTAGATGTACTTATGAAACCCCTAGTTTTGGGAGGACATTTTCACAGCCCAGAGAAATAGGTAAACAAATTTATACCTTGAGTTACCTAGTTGGTTTTGCAAAAGACAAAAAAAAAAAACCACAAACAAACCCCAACCACTTACAAGGCAATATAAAACAGCTCCCATATGGCTGTACTGGAATTAAACTTGCAGCAAGACCAGATTTAACCAGGTTAAAAATTAAATACTATTACTGGCAAACAGCATCTACAAAGGATTGTACAGTCATGGACCAAAAAGGCAGGTTAATCCATTTTCAGTTTCATAGATTGTGATACTGCCTTGATTTTTAAGGTATTTCCTGACATCACTCAATTCTATTAGGATACTTCAAAAAAATCCTTTATTTGTGGTCTCTGTGTCTACTCTAACACTAAAACCTTAATCCTCTCTAACAGTAAGGTCATTATCTGATCCCTCCATTATATCCTCTCCGAAACCTTAAAGCTCTTATCTAGGGATCTCTTAGTGGGCTACACATCTGTTTAAAGACATGATACCCTTGACTGAGTAAAGTAACCCCTTTGCTGAGAGCCCTCTTCATCACCTGTGAGGCTTGTGAAACATTATCCATCAACTTTTTTTGGCAGTGGCCTACTGGTTTTGAGTATCCTTTCTAAAGAAGATTGCTCTCTAATTGTGCCTGCAACAAAGCTGCAAGTCAGTCACCAAGAGGAAGACACATTCCCCTCTCCAAAGCAGCCTAAGCAACTGAAACAGCACTGGGAACCATGGCTGCAAGTCATTGAGTAGCTACAGGTCACAGCTTCCTGTTATGATCTGTCCTCAAATTGTTTACTGGCTACTATTTGTTTCCAATCCAGTATCCCAAAATCCCAGCCCCTCCACTCACATATGCACACACCACAAATACTCAAAGGCCCTGTGCAGGAGCAATGTAGAAATAAAATTCACTCTGCAGATGTCACCACCACTGCTCTCTTGTCGATGGAAAAGGCTCCATGAAACCACCGACAGAGAAACAAGTGCCATGGCTGGGTTTCAGCAACTGAGTGTGCTTTCCTGACAGAGTAGGATCCAGATAATTTCTGGATCACTTCCTGGCACATACATATTGGAACATCTCATTGAGATCAAATATTTCAAATCAGCTTGCTAAATAGCTCTCCAGTGAATAAAACAAGCAAACACAAAAAACAGGTTCCAACTAAAGAACATTTTAAAGCAGAAATTGCTAACTTTCCATGGATTTATTTTTAATTCATTAAAAGATTTTCCCAACAGAAATATCATACAGTTATAATACCTGTGGGATCTATTTTTCTGCTTCTCTATATTCCATTGTCTGCAGTGGCATTAGCTCCCATGCACATAATTTCTTACAATCCACTATAACCACCAACTCCTTATGAGGACTGACAGGTAGGTACCACAGGAGATGCAACCTAACCGAAGGCTGTAACCTAACCAAGACAAGAGAATGGAAACATGATTGCTAAATTACAGCCTCAAAAAGCACCAAAGTACCTTTTCAATTTGAAATATTTGGGGTCTACATATTTCAAAGATACTTTTTCTTGGGGGAAGAATATCTGACAGTAGTATTTTAAAGATATGTAGGCCAAATCACTGAAGTGGCTTCAGCAGAGCTGAGAAATGTAGATTTCCTTTTTTACTGCAATTTTTTTTCAAGTTGTACTTTCTGCCTGTAATTTTCCTGTTCACAAGAACCTTCTCCAGGCTTTATCCTCCTCCTTCCTTTTGGAAGACAATTAAGTAAAGCTGAACTCCCTATAGGCTCCAGCCAGCTGACGATTGCTGATGCAAACTTACTTTGAAACACTTCCAGTTGAGCATTAACAATGACACTGTTCTGCTTCCCATAGAAAGAAGCAAGTGCTATTTGACACAAAACTTGCTTAACTTTGGCTTGCAAGCTTAAATGAAGGAAGCTAGGACACAAAGTACTGCAGTGAATTCAGGAAAATATAATACAGCATTAAAAAAATAAAAAAGGGAAGAACCACATGGAATTCTCCTCAGGGCCCTTAAGGTAAATTTGTAAGCTGTAAACTTGTGTATTGAAGATGCAAGCTTGGAGATTGCATAGATCGTTCTATCATTATATCATCTAAAGCTTCAAAGCTCTTTTCTCCTGTCTTGTTGAACTCCTGCCCAGTGTAGAAGATACTTACATTCAAACAGAACAGAAGCTAATTTGAAGATTTAATGTACAACTGCTTTTAGACAGTAATAAAATCCTTCTCAAAGCATTAAGTGTGCAACAGCACTGTAATAAATAAAAGAGCTTTCAGACTCACATCTCTGATTGCTTTGTACTTAAATCACTGTTGATGGTGCCATAACTACCTCTATCTAATTAGACCTTGTTTTGGAAACTGTGTATACTGCTGCCACAGCTTAACACTTCCAAATGAAGCCAGAGGTTATCAGGGCTCAATAATTCAGACTGTCTTCTACAACTACACTTATGGCCATACTAGCAACAGAAGTTTAGAGATTATGATTTGCACTCCTGATTTAGGCTAAAAGACTTGATATTTCCTTATCCAACAATATTTATGTTGTATTTATTCTTTACCTATATGTCTACTTTTGAAAAGTAAACCGTAGTATTCCAAATGGCAAGGTAAAGAAAAAATATTTATAGGAAGCTTGAAACAGTAAATCCAAACAGCATGTAGGGCTAATATAGGACTCAGAGGTAGTCAAATTTACAAGGGAAAAAATGGACTGTGACCATGAGAAATGGAAACATTTTTGTATTACTAAGAAAACCATAAAAATCTACTTCTTACCAGGAAAGAAACTGGAAGCAAAAGTGAATGTTTTCCCTCTCTACCATGCCATTATCATTTCTCAAGAAATAAAAGGACGCACCTCAGTACAGATTTCTCCCTACTTAAAATTTATGTCTGAATGTAAATATTGCTAAAGATAAAAATCACTATTATCAGGTTATACACAGATATCAAGTTGTGTATCTCTTCAGCCATTTTGATATTTGGCTAACCTGAAATTAAACCTTTTCTCTTTTCATAAACAATACAAAACAATTGCTCTGAATGCATTATCTTCTTGGGCACAACCAAAAGTATTTGTGATTTCAATCTTTCCTTTTGTCTGTCTTAAAGAAATTAAAATATTTTTATTCCCAGATTTCAGTGAAAGACAATTAGTTGGTTTTGTTACCAGTTTTCCCCACAAGCTTCTTCACTTTAATTGCTATACCTTGCATTTTCAGAGTAAAAGTTTGCTCGGTGGCTTAGAAATAAAAAGCATTCATCCACACTGCTACTTAAAAAAAAAAGGACTTTTCTGAAGAAAGAAGAGCCAATATTCAGACTCCAAAAGCCAGCATTTTCAAAACCTTTGGATAGCTTGTAGAGTTATAGATTTCCTTCTAACCAAGTGTATTCAGAAACCATAATTTTTCAGTGCCCATCATTAAAATCTCACCAAGAAAAATACATATGCTGTTTCTGTCTCCGTACAGATGACCTGATTGTATTGGCTACTGTTAGTCTGTTGGGCTGAAATAAATTATAAAACAGAGCTCTTCCTAGTTAGCTACTACCTAAAAAGAAAAAGACCTGTTTTTCCATTTAAAAGAAATCTTTTTTTTTTTCCCCTAAAGCTTTATTTATGTGTGGAGAGACCTGGTTTTCCATTTAAAAGAAGTCTTATTTTTCTAAAGGTTTATTTATGTGTTGGGGATAGCAATTCTGCTGATGTGTGCGTGTCCTTTTTCTAAGCCTACCTCTCTTAAATCACCTGAAGTCTGACAAATTCATCCTTCCTGAGACAAGCGTACACTGTGAATAAGAAGAGTTCAGTTGAAATCCTGCAATCCTCCTCATTAGGAGGGCATACCTCCCCCTTTATTTATGTCTAGTCCTCTATCCTGTGCTCTAAACACCTCTCAATTTCATCAGTCTGCCATGGCAGGGACCTAAGTTGACACCAAGGTTATTTAATTGTGGTCAGCTTTTTGGAATTAGTGTGATTCCTGAAATATAACAAAAATGACAACCCAAATGCACAATTTCACTTAAAATCAAGAATGATCAGTGGATCCTGGGAGGGTTATTCATAAGCTCACTGTGAACATGATTATTCATACCTAATACACTGTTTATTCACAGTGATATCAAATAGCTGCAAGAAATCTAGACCCACCATAACTTCTAAAAGCCTGGGAGTGCTGCACTTTTTATTTTCCAGTTTTAAGCTCTTATTTCCTTCCCCTTCCCTCTCTTTTCTTTAGTCCTGATGCTCTGCCCTATTAATGCCCTCTTTCAGCCGGATACTGGCACAGACTGTGTAATGATGATTTTATACATGGACTATTCCCAGCATGGGATTGCTGCCCATGATGGTCCATCCCAGAACTTTCTTCCTTGTATGCCTGTGTGCTTTATATTTGTTTACATTGACCATACTAATGCTATTGGTGGTTACAAAGTAATAAAAACATTTTCCAACAACATTTATTAATCCATTGACAAATGATGTCAAACATGAAAGCAGTCTACAAAACCCACACACTTTTCAAGCTCAACTATTATGCTGGTATGTAACAGTTGCTTACTTTTGTTTCTATTCTTCTTTTTTTCCCATGGGCAGCTGAGCTACTTAAGGAAATTCACTTCAATCCAAAAAAAAAAAAAGAAAACACAAGATATCTACCTGCTGGCAATGCTTCATTAGTATTTATTCATTGATTTTCTTTGCTTTAGAGAACAATGAGCCAGAAATGTAATAGAGCTTTTTTAAAATTTAAATTCCACTTTACTCTAATTGGTCGATTGCTTGTTGTGTTCCATCACCAATTTCAGCTACTGTTTGCCAGCAAAACAACTCTTCACTTGATGATGCTTGTTCCAACTGTGACCTTGGATATATAAAGATAAAAAATTAAGGTGTAACTTCTCTTAGCTTCTGAAAATTTGGACTCTGATAGTTTTTTGAAACCTTTATCAAAATAAGGGTTTAGGGTGTAACTCAATCAATAGTTCTAAGTATCAAGAGCTTGATGGTGAGCACATGAACAGTTTGGAAATGACCAAGATCATTTCACTAGCAGACGAAAACACTTCTCTGTTGCCACTGTTTTGCCAAAGCTTAATGGCACCTCACACTCAAACAACACAGAAAGGTTTTTTTAAGCACTTTAACAGCTTCTATACCCAAGCAGCTGACCTGAAAATACCTTTTTGACTGGTGTCTTAAATGCAGGAAAAAGTCTCAGACACCTCAGGTAGCTGTAAGCTCACTGACACTGCTGGCTGGGCTGTGGAGGCTCTCAGCAAGTGGTATGAAGATAGCATTTCTTCTGCTAGAGAAACAATGAGGGGGCAGAGCAAGAGCTTCTCTGGTGACTTTTTATGCCCTCTCCTCCTCCCCATGCAAATACAATTTGAATGTAAGTTGCTTTGCTCTGGTCTGGCATGGCTAACACCCCTAACTAGCAAAGGTAGAGCATACACGTATCACACCATTAAAATCCAAGAAAGAAAGGAGCCAAGATGCAGTTTTTCCTCTGCCTCCCCTCTTACTCTACAGGACAAATCCAACCACTGACTCATCCAAAATTTTCCCCTTCACACAAACCAGATGTTCACTTCAGTCTGTGAAAAATTGAAGACAATAATATTGAATCTCTCTTCTTTCACACAGAACAGGAACCACCCCAGCAGAATTTGCTTTTCTACAGACTAATCAAGTGGGAAATTTCATATATCTACCTATATCTTAAACATGTTCCTACCCCCAAACAGCTTCATAAAGCAAGGGGCTACATTAACCATTTTCATAAGACCCAAGCAATTAAGCACAAACAGCTCAAGAAACTCCAACTTGCAGTAGATGTAATATATTCATTTACCAGTACCATATTAACTATTTAACTTCAACCTCCCAGTACATATTTCACATCTATTCTCACTCTATTTTGTCAGACTTTGTCCTAAATGACATTTCCCAAATTCTTATTTTTATAAATTATGTTTAACCACTTTTAATGAAACACAAATTAATTAGGTCTTCCCTTTAATTCTCAACTGCAATGAGAATTTTTGCCCATAAAGGAAGAACAAAACAAAACCAAAGCTTTTTACCAGATCCGATGCTGACTTTATCCTCTAATGTTCTTACACTAAGTCTGTGCTTTTTGTGGGCTTCTCTCTTTTGTTTCTATCTTAGTAGATAAAGACAATTTAAAAGATTTAGGTACTTCTTCTCTTTTGTCACCTCCATCTCCTCTGGTAATTGCAGAGTTGTCTACTTCAAGCATGCTTTCTTTTTAGAATAGGTTAATTATGCAGGTGCACAAGTTCATGTGAATTATCTTCTGGGGTTTTTTCCTGAATAGTAACAGCTTCTGGCTGCATTAATTGTCCACATCACAGAAAAGAGCCCTACTGTTCCCTACAAAAAGAAGTGCACTAGTGAATAAGCTCAGAAGCCTCTTACGCCATCAATGGAGAAAGTAAAACATTGCTTTGTAAAATGCTAAGTTTTCTCATTAATTTCTCTGCCAGAAGATGAAGCCATATCTGCACCATTCTGTCATTTAGCCTATATGTTGAAGGTTTTTGGACCCTTTCTGTTGAAAGCGTCTGCAAAACAGAAAGTTACTGTTCTTGCCAGTTTAGCTTAACTAAATCAATAAACATTGCCTTTTCCTCCTTCTGCATACAATTTCAGTTTAAGGCTCTGTGTTTTGCCAGCTTTATACCAGTGTCTTGCTGGATAATATAACTAAGTTCTGGTCTTTCCTGATTACAAAAATACATTTGTAACATATGCATATATGTGCATATCTACCTAAGTGTATACAAAATTTGGCATGAGAAATAGATTGTTTTAAAACTTTACCATAAAAACTCAAAACATTGCCTGCAATTATGAAGGCTGGGGTTACAGCAATTTCAAGGTAATGGTGATGTTTTTCCCTTATCCATATCAGACTTGTATACACAGCAACACTATCAGGTACTCCTCCTCCAGAGGAATAGATTCAATGATATCCTGAAAGAGCCATATCTACCATTTCCAAAATAAAGCCCATTCAGTATGTTTAAGACAGGGTTCAGTTACGAGTCTCCACGGTTCTGCTACATGCTGGGACACAGGCAAACAACTGAGTACTGGGGTCCCACCTTAGTCAAGAGTAGCTCCCTCCCTCCCCTTATTGTATTAGCCTTAGAGACACAGTTTCAGACTGCAAGTACACCACCAAATACAGAATCCAGCCAGGTAAATTAGTTCTCTTTGCACTGTATCAGCACTCCACCAGTGCAGCTTTCTGACTTTGTCAATGTCTTTAGTAGGAAGACAGAGTAATCATCAGATTCGGGTTAATGATTTTCCTCAACGATGATGATGAGTGCTCAGACTTGCCCCCTTTTTGCCTCATTGGCTCCGCAGAACTAACAGGAATAAAAAAGTTGAAATGTTTATAGCCCACCAAAATAATATGAGATTGCTTTGAATACAGCTGAGGACTATTACTTTGGAAGAAAAGAAGAGAATTTGGCTGTTATTTCTAACTTGAACCATATTTTTCTTAACACAGATGTGCACTTTAAACTTGTGGAATTTTAATTGCCATAACACCACAATGCCTTTTTAAAATTGTTTCACAATATTCAGTCACAACTATTTCTCACAGAAATATATTGAGCTGTGTTTTCCTCTAAACTGTACAATGGGTAACGTGTCAGTAAACTGATAAACAGCCCAGAAAGACGTAACAAAAACCATAAAATACCTTTGAAAGGCTTAAAAATGCATAACACAAAAGTAGACACAGCCAACTATTAAAACTCACAAACAACTGCATTCAAGTTCAGCAGCCCACAATCATAACAAAGTCTTCTTATTTTTAACCGATTATGAGATGATGTCTGGGTATTACTAAAACTAAATCACATCTGGGGGAAAAATAAAATCACTCATATGTGTGATCTACATATACAA
>BJBW01000384.1:258104-431769 GCA_004320125.1 Scolopax mira | reverse complement strand
ATGATCTTTAAGGTCCCTTCCAATCCAAACCGTTCTGTGTTTCTATGATCTCATACAATGAAGCTGGTGAGGAATAGTGTGTAGAAAGGGCTGGTCTTCTAGTTTTTGGGGAGGAGCAGTTGTATAATAAAATCCAGTGGCTTTCTTAATTACATCCCTAGCTATAGGCATACATGTGATAGTACCATTTTCAATCAGATTATTGAGAAGAATGTAAATTGGGTGCACATGGGTGCACTTCTGTGCTATTGGTGGTATTGGGAATAAGATCTCCTCTCTCTGTTTTGGTTAGAAATTATGAAAATTCTGTCCTGCCCAAACAAGCAGAAAGATGACACTTATTATTAAAAAACCCAACACAAAACAAAGAAGCTGTTTTTTGTTTTAATTTCAGGAAGTTTTCTTAACCTTTCTTTAACTCATTTGGGCAGAATGAGGAATAAAGGGTATTGCTAATTGCTCATCGTTGTTGTACTTTCTTATGTTGCCTTTTTTATTTCTTTGAGTTCTAAGCTATAACAGTATCTCTGTAGTGCCCTTTAAAGTAATGGAATTTCTGGGACAGTGATGTTTTTGCTTCTTTGATTTCTCTTTAGGAAGTAATGACAATAAAAATCTTTGCCTTGTCCCCAGAAACCAAGTGACTCATTTATCCAGATGGGTACAATATGAATTGTCTGAGAACCAGGGCCTGGAATGCGAAGAGTTTGGTGTTGTTTGTAATGTGGTTGAGAAGCTGTTCCTATAAAACAGCAGCAGAAATTTCTTTTAAATCCATACAGTCCCCTACATCAGCTTGCAGAGACACTCTCCATCTGGGCAGAAGATGTGTGTAGGGGAAAATTGTGATTTTTTTTTTTTTTTTTTTTTTTTTTACTGGTATAGATATGAATTGTGTCAGCAAGGAGCTCGTGTTTCTATATGGTATTAGAACCTTTATTAAAGCAATCAGTTTTAAAGGCTTAAGCACTGAGAGAAAGATCTCCTCCCTCTGCATCTTCTCTTCTGTGCTGCCTTAAATAAGCACAAAGTGGAAAACTGGTATTTTGTTATCAAGTGAGCTGTTAAGGAAGGTTCTTCCATCCTTCCTCTGGTCCTTGAAGTATTACTACCTTGAGTTGATATGGTGTCATATCTGGCACTGCTTTCCACCATTCACATAATTGTTTGAGTTGTATTGCACTGAGCTCTCTTAGTCTGTACAGAAGAGGTGTTTGAAAATGAGACAGTCCTTCCTCATCCCCCCAAAAGGCAGTATTTGCATCCTACTGTCAGAAGGGTGAGGAGCCAGGGACTGTCCATGAGCCACGCTGCTGGCGCTGCCTTCATGGGGACTGTCAGGGCCCTCCCTTCTACAGTCTGCAATCTCTAAGCATGTTGAAGTGGCAGTGCCATGAGAAATGTCATCTGCAGAGAGGACTGTATAGCACTCAGGATCCCCATGTCTCCTGCTGGAAACCTCTGATCTGTATTGTATGGTCTGAATTTATTTACCTTGCTTTTCCCAAGCTCCCACTTTAGAATTTGCCTATAGAAAACCAAGCAGGGTTATCGAATTAACAGAGACTTGGTTTTGAGCATCTTCCTCTAGCACATCTGTTTGTGTGATTTAAAATGTAATCAATTCATGTTTTTTTCTTACTGTTTGAATAGATTTTTCACTAGCCTGGAGGAGAATTGGCTATTTATGTTCTGAAAACGATCATCACTGCTAAAGTACTGCCAAAAGTGTATCATGCTGATGTTCCTCTGTATGTTAACTCTTACAAACTCATTCCTGAACTGTGTCTCTGAGGCAAAAGCTCATTCCATCACTTAGCACTCCAAGAGAGCATAGTTACTCTCTTGCACCTGAGCAGAGCACGTTCTTGTCCTTGCATGAGTTCTTCTGGTGGCCTAGGCAAATTATTTCAAGCTCCTAATTCTTGGGGCTTCCCACATTTTACTCCTTGCTGCCTCTCTGCCACAGACTCCTTTTCCCCTCTTCCTTACAGGCATCCTGTTAGGCTGAATGCATTTATTTGGGTGTCCTTTGCTTGCTGTTCTCCCAGCCTCTCCCATGCTGCAGCGAAACTCAGAAATCCTTGCCTAGCATTTGCCTGCACTGAGAATGACATCCTCCCTTTCCTCTAGGAAAAGCCTTTCGTGTTTTTCCTAGAAATTCACAGGGAAGTTTTGAAACAGTGACAGATAGGATGGGTTTGGATGCCCCGGGCGAGTAGCTGATGGCGTAAGGCAAGCGCAACAGCTGAGTAGTTTGCGTGGGGAGTGTTTCACATGTGCCCGCTTGTTTTGGCGTGCCACACGTCGGGCCATATCTCTTATCTCTTTGCAGGCTCACTCCATGCTGCTGGTAGCCTTTGTCACCCATTCCTGCTTTCACAGCTGTCTGGGGCATCCACTTTCCCCCCTTTGCTTTCGAGCAGATTTCAAAAGGGCCGTTTTTTCTGGGCATGATGAAGTTAAGTCCTTGAGCTGTCTCTCGAGCAGTCCCCCGACGTGGGGCAGAGATTTGCCTCACACAACAGCAGAATAAGGATCGCAGCAGCTCGTCTGCAGGCTGTAAATTAACTTTGTGGACCAGGTCATACTGCGCTTTGAAGTTGTTGCTTTTGTGTTTGTGTGCTTCCCCCGTTTAGTCTTCAAGAATATAAATCTTCAGGAAGAATTATCATAGTTTAAAAGGCTTAGACAAATAGCAGCTGGTATTGGTTCGTGGTCTCCAATTGGTTCCAGACATCCCTGGTTTTGATAAGACTACAAGACAATCCCAGAAATTCCCTGCCTACAGCTTTTACTAATGCCATTAAATGTAACATTGTGATTACTGACGCTTTTGGAGCTGATTAGCTAGCATCCTGTGTGACTGATAAACAATGTAATTTAATTATTCCTTCAGCATGTCCTCATGTTGTACCCCACTCCCCCTTCTTAGATTATCTTTATTTTAAAATACAACTTAGTACAAGTGTTTAATGGGGGTTTTTAAGAAGGCCTCAGAAACACAAAGATGTCTGTGTTCAGCTTGTGCTCAGAGGGGACAGGATGCTCCACTCCAGCAGTGTCCAGAACAAGCCTTGCTCTATTCCTGAGCTATTCAAAGTTGGCCTGGCTCTTTGCCCATGGAGGTGTCATCCCAAAGGGAAAGACTTCACCTGTGCTTGTAGCTTTTGCCTTTGTGAAAAACTAACAACCATGTTTTTATCCTAGTTGGGTGTCAACACAGAGAAAGAGCTCATCACAAAACCTCCTATTGGAGTCGCCCCATGCGTAAAGTACTGGCAAGCAGAAAAATGCTCTGTGAGGAGTGTCTGAAAGCACAAAGAATTCAAAAGAAAGGGCCATGATCAAATAAACCCAAGAAAAAAATTATTATTCTTTCTGGGGCACAAAGGATGCATGTTATGAATGTCTGCAGTGAGAGATGAGAGGAGGCATCGTCGTTATGTGTGTATCTCTGATATTTTTATCTGGACTTTCATGCATTGTTCTCATGATAAGCTTTTGTAAATACTATCTTTTGCTTTGAATAGTCATTCCTTGAAAGATTATTTTTCCTTTCAAGTGTGCTGTAAATTAAAATTTTGCATTTGCCCAAGTACAAGGTGATATATTGTCCTCCCTTTATTCACCTTCCCTGCCAAATAAGATTACCTCTTATTTCCAGAAGTGTAGCCATAAAGGATGCCACAGTTTGTGAGCACACATGTAAGGAAGTAGGAATAGGCAAGGTCTCAGCTGTAGTATAAGCCTTAGCACTGTTTTGTTAACAGGGCCTTTTCCACCCTTTCACTGCTTCACTTCTTCATTGTTGAAAGTAAGAGGCAGGATTAGTTCTTGTGATATTTGGCAGCTTTATAAGGAAACTGAACTGATTTTTCTTCTAGATGAGCCCACAGGACATAGTTCACTCGAGATTTTTATTATATTTATCAGCGTTTGTTCTGAGTCAAAGGTGCTTGTTCCAACCTTGGCTAATCTCGGTGTGAGGTGATCATGTCCTGTGGGCACAGGACAGGCAGGGTGCCCAGTGAAAGGTATGAAGTCAATGCACATTAGAGGAAACTTGATGAACTCTCTGTGCAGCCCTAAATCACCTGTTGAACAACCAACATGCAGGGATTGGAGCTGGTATCTCAAGATCAGTATTGTCAGGGGATTTTAACAATCTTCAGTACATGAACTTAGTGTACATTAACCTAAAGAATGTGCCTTTTCTGCCTTCCCATGTGAGAAAGTGCCAAGTCTATTGAACACATTTGCCTTTTTATTTGTGCAGTTTATCGGTATCAATGTATATTGTATGCTGTGTGTGAAGATTTTAGCTTCAACTACCAATCTGTAGGTTGGGGAAAGAAAAGCAAAATTTGGCTTTTGTGCATTACATAAGAATATGTGTTTGGGTAGATGAATGTGTATCTACACAAATACTTAAAATCTTCTCATCTGAGTCTTGATTTAGAACTCTTATTTGTCTAGTAAATATTTGGGTCTCTTCCCTTTCCTAATTTTACATTGAAACTGCATTAAGCTGCCTATTACATCTGCATGTACCTGTGTTAGATGTGTTTAAAAGTTGCGTGAAGGGGATGTATGCATTCTTGCTTTTGGTCCAGTGGTTCCTGTTGGGTACATTTAGCTCCTTTTTGCAGTTTGCCTGAGCGTAAGCATGTCTTAACCTATTAAGCAGACAAAGAACCACACACGCTTGCGTTGCCAATTCTGTCTCCTGCTTGCGGAGGGAGAGGCCATAGGACCTCTAGGAAAGAGGTAGGACCTAGTAAAGAACGAGCAGGACCTATCAGTTCAGCTACTTCACTTGGTGTATTTATTATTAGTGCATTAGTGTAGCTATGCAGCTTTGCTTTCAGCCAGCGGGCTCTACAATCTGAGCTCATGAAAATGAAGGAAACAAAACTAATCTCCAAAAAGAGAGAGAGAAGAAGGCGGGGGGGGGGGGAAGCAAAAAAAAAAAAAAGCCTTCATGAACCACAGGGCTGTGTTTTTATGTAACTGCTTTTGTGGCTATCAGACTACCCGAAGTTCATGGTATGTTCGTCTTGTCAGTATGCATTTAAGACCACCAGCTTTGTTTTATTTCAAGCCATCTTTTGGGTTGATGTAACACAATATGACTGAATGTGTTTTGGCAGGGAATAACTAATCTAATCCATATACCACCAGATGAAAGTAATTTACTATGGGTTTGTGGAAGAGCTTGAATTTTCAGTGCAGCCCACAAAGACGTTTTTCCCCTTTTAATTGTCCCTTTTTATTTCTAAACAGATCCAGCAATGGGAACAGAACCTGGAAAAATTTAACATGGACCTTTTCCGAATGCGATGTTACCTAGCCAGTTTGCAAGGTGGGGAGCTGCCGAACCCAAAGAGCCTTTTGTCTGCTGCTAGTCGTCCTTCAAAAATGGCACTGGGGCGGCTTGGCATTTTCTCTGTCTCATCCTTCCATGCACTGGTAAGTCCGAATGTGTTTTTCATGGGTGCATTACACAAAGACATCATTAATATCCTATTTAGATGGGGAATTGCGCTGGGATAATACATGGCTTCGCCCACATGCGTTGGCTCAGACAGTCCTGTTCCCCTCTCGCCCTTTCTGCCTGTTCCTTGACTGCAAAAAAAGATTTTCTTCCACAGACAGACACCTTGAATGCATGAGGATACAGCTGTGACTTTTTTTTTGGCCTCTGAGGACTCCAGAATTGGGTACTTCTGGCCTATAGTTAAAAAAGAAACAAACCAAAATAATTTTCAGATGTAGATGAGTCATTGTGTCGAAATGTTGTCACTGTGACTTCACCTCCACCAAGTTCAGAGTTTAAACTGTGTAGAGGCTCAGCCACTCAGTGTGAAAAGAGCCTAACACTGAAATTTCCAGAAGTGATTCAAGTGCCTCTGGGCTGAGTTGCTCTCTTTTGGAAGTCCCAGGTGGCTCTGTTTTTCAAGAAACAGTTTGATACCCTCCCGAAGAGGAAGTATTTTTAGAATGGGTTAAAACTAGAGAGAATCCAAAATTATAAGTCACTTTTCAAGAACTGTGGCCTGTGTTTGCAGAGGGGAATGAGGGACATCCACAGCTGTTGTAAGCTCTTGTCACCCTTGTTGGCTTGAAGTGAAGTACGGCAGTAGCGGGTTCGCCTCTGCTCTTTAACCTTGGCAGGGCTACGAGCCTGATCTTGGCAGAGAGGGGTGGACCACATGAGAAGTCAATCTGAATAGTAGTCCTGAAAGTCCCATCAGGGAATGTGGTTCTCTCTGCCACTGTTTTTATCTGTGCGGTTTATGTCGTTGCTTGTTAATAACTCAAAGCCATAGCACGTTTATCTCCTGTTTGGAAATTTCGAGTCTTTCTTCCTCTAGCAATTTCATATCTGAATGATAGGTTGTCATTCTTCTTTGGAGTCTTTTCATTAACTTCTTTTGTGGTACAGAGCAATATTTTTCTCAGTTCTTCCCTTTCTGTGACCTTCTAATTTTGCCCCATGACAAAAAAATTACACTGTCACGCCACTGGAATACCAAAACAAGCATCACCACTGTTTAAAACACTGTCCTTGCACCTTGGCATATTATGCTGAGTTCAACTGAAATAACTATCATTCGATGCCTTAAGTTGAAACAACTGTCAGTATTTTCCTGTTATGAAAGTGATATAGGAAGGCCTGTCTCTGTGTTTAAATAGATCTGCTCCAGGGATGAAGCTGCTCTCAGGAAACGTACCCTATCTCTGTCACAAAGAGTCCGAAATAAGAAGGGTTTATTTTCTTCGCTAAAAGGATTGGACACATTGGCAAGAAAAGGAAAAGAAAAACGACCTTCTATAACTCAGGTAGATCTTCTTTGCTGGGGATAGGGTAGAAGGGCTTGTTTCTGCTGGGGCTTATCTTACATTGGTGCACAGGGCATGAGATGTCTGTTCATCAAATTTGCATTCGCAGTTTCAGTAGACGTGGCAGATTTGCAATGGGCACTTCACTTGTGAAGAGTATATATCTACCTTTGTGTTTCTTTGGGATAAATAAGACTAGTGAGTGAGAGGTTTCGATACAGTGGGTTAGTTTTTAATCAGCAGCACAAACCATGTCAGGGTTCTTGGAACTAGATGATCTTTAAGATCCCTTCCAACCTAAACCATTCTATCACTCTGTGATTCTATGAAAACTTGCCTTCTGGCACATTGCAAACTGTTTGGAAGTAGGGTTTCTTTGGAGATAGACTGTGTGCATGGTCCTTAACAGAGTGTTCTGCCTGGGACTCTCCCCTTATCTATGTTTACACGTTCCTAAAGGGTGGGTGAAGGATGAGGGAGCCAAACTCTTTTCAGTGGCAATGGGCACAAGATGGAACAAAGGAAGTTCCACTCAAATATGAGGAGAAACTTCTTTACAGTGAGGGTGACAGAGCCCTGGAACAGACTGCCCAGGGAGGTTGTGGAGTCCCCTTCTCTGGAGATTTTCAAGACCCGCCTCAATGTAGTCTTGAGTAAAATGCTCTGGGCAATCCTGCTTAGCAGGGGAGTTGGACTAGATGATCTCTAGAGGTCCCTTCCAACTCTGTCAAATCTGTGAATCTGTGACTGTGAAATACTACTGCAATTTAACATAGGGTAACACAGGTGAGTCCTCAAGGACAAAAGAAGAGGGACTTCTGCAAAGACAGATGTCCTTGGCATGGCCTCTCAAAGCAACACACCCTGCTCAGAAGCACACTTTAGCCAAGAGGAGAAGACCATTCTCACACGGGAGGCCAGCTGCAGGTACAGATAGCAGACGAATAAAGCTGTGCCAGATGACACCAGCTGAAGGCAAGTCTGATGTGGTGGGGCAAGCTGGTTCTGGGGAGAGGGGCTGGGCTCCTGCATGCCCCTGCTGAAGGGCTGCCTCACTCCTCATGAAGCTGCAGCATCACACAGTGTCATTTTCTCTGTGAAACTGGTGGCCCATGCACACATTTAATGTAAACCCCACATATCAGGAGTCTGTATTTTCTCAATCAAAATACAAGTGAATGTGAAACAGAACTTCACCACCTTTTTCCTGAAAAAAAAAAAAAAAGTTAGTAACAGCAGAGACACTCCCTTGGCAGTTAGGAAGGCATAGAGGTGCACCCACACTCAGAGCATTACTGTTCTCGCTAGTGTCTGCCACGTCTGCTGTTTCTCCTGAAAAAATGCATTTTTGTGCATTATCCAGTAGGTGACTGTTCCTGCTCTTTCCTGGCCCCTTGTGTTTTGATTTTATTAGTCAAAAATCTATGATCAGCACTTGAATAATCAGCTGTTCTTGCATGTCTGGTAACCTGCTTATGGGATATTTAAACAAGCCTATCTGCACACATACTGCAATAGTCCCAGAGCTGATGCAACAGATTTGATGTTGCAAAATAACACATCAGGATTTTCTGGTTTAGTGGTTTGTATTTTTAGTAGGTAAATATGTATGTGTTACACTGGGATGAAGCTTCTTGGGGTGACTGTTACGCATTTTATCATATCGATTGACATGTGTTTACATGGTGCAATTAAATAAAACTCAAGTTTGTCTTATGAAAGAGGGAGCTGAAGGAGAAATTTTATCTGAGTCATCATTTTCACATATTTTCCCCTGTGCTCCTCAGCAGTTGAGGCCGGTCTGCAAGACCTGTACCCCTATTTCTTTATTAGTAAGAACCCTGAGGGAAGGGATGTTGTGCCCCTCAGCTCAGTTCCCAGTGCAGGTTATACCTCTCACTGTCTTAACTGGGTAATATGTCCTCCTGTATGTTTTATAGCCCGTGAAGGGGATTCTGTGGAGCTCAGGGGACAGGGAATCTTATTTCCATGGCAAGGAGATGAGGCTCCTGCTGCCCTCCCAGTGCTTTTCCAGGCACAGAGGAGGGAGCTCTGGAGCAGGCAGAGGAGCCCCCAGCATGTTCCTAACCCTCCTTGTTCAAAACCTTGCAAAGAGCTGATTCAAAAATATGTTTATTTTCATCCAAGAGCTGAGGTTCTGGTATTTATTTGATTTTTTTTTTTTTAATTAAACATCCTACAATAAAATTAAGAAAATGTAAATGCTGGGTATTGCATTTGAATAACACCAGGCTGTGACTCATACCCATAAAAGTGAGGAATTTTTAAGGTCGTGGATTGAAAACTGACCCATGAACCTAGAAGGTGGCTGAAAAAAGAGCCACGTCCTTGCTCAGACTTCTATCTATGCACATAATTGCATATTGTATATCAAAATTGAAATAGGCCTGAGGCTGCCTTTCTTGTTATCTCTTTCAGCCTACTGGGAAACTGGGTTAAACGGAGAAGCAGAAGCAGGGCTTGCTTCTCTGCTCATTGTGCTCTGATCTCTGTGTCGAAAAATAGGTTAAAAATGTCTTGCTTTCTTGGATTTAAAGTTCATTTGGCTGGAGCTGGTATGTTTTAGTCTGCCATACCCTAGCTTGAAAATTAGATGGTATATTCTTGAATGTAGTTGTATCCCAGAAGTTTTTTATTTTATCTTCAGTTTCATTTCATGGTATCAAAAAAAGAAAAAAAAAGAAAAGTTCAGAGTTTCTATGCTGGGAGGCTTTCGTAAACATTAATGAAGTGGCTCAGTCTTTTACAAAGCAGCGTAGCAGATGGGGTATGTCTAGGCTCACGTTATCCCCAGTTTCTTAAATGCTTATCTGCTTTCTTGTCTAAATGATAAACTGTTTTGAGAAATCATAAGCAATAAAATACTTTGATTAGGTCTGTGGGTTGAGACAAGGAAAAGGAAGTTCAGAAGTGGTGCCCTTAATTTGCATTGGCAGAAACTGGATTTCTTATGAAATTGTAAGAGAGAGCTAGTTGTTGTCTTGGATTATCTGAAAGGCTTTTGTTAATAAAACAACAAAAAAAAAAAAGAAAGAAAAACCTAAACAAAAAAACTTAGACATAAGTTTAATGTTGTCCTGATTTGTTGACTGCAGAAGAAGTTAAAAAATGTTATTTATCTTTTCACATTAGAATTTTAATGTTATTACCTGCAAATCTCAACATTGTGTATAAACTGTATAGATCGTTTTTGTGTTCATACAACCCTTATTATCAAAATAGCTGTTTGTCTCCATAGCCATTTATTGGATTTTTAAAAATTTCATTAATAAGCCTAACACCTTTGTGGGATGCTAGTAGTTAAGCTTTCAAAACAGATGGGGAATGTAAGTCTCAGTTTCTGCTTTCGTCACTTCCAGAGCAGACACAGTAGTCAGCTATTTTCATTACTTAACAGTGTGTGGGGTTTGGGTCAAGTATGCCTCTAAAGCTAAGCTGAAAGTTTCCGTCGATAGTGTCAAGCTAACTGCTCAGTTAGAAGAGATGAAAAGCTGTAGGGTAAGAAGTTTTAGAAGACAACAATAATGATTTGAAATAGTTTCTTTAAATCATTATGAGATTTTTAGCTGTAACTAACAGTATCCTAAAGGGTGAAACTGTAACTTTGAGCATCATGCATGAATTGAAGGTAAATTAATTTAATCTTATTGCTAAATAGTAGACAGGAAAAAACAAGGACATGAATGCTTTTGTATATATTTGAATGTGAGTGTGCATGTAGCCTGAGAAACTGGCTTAAATTTTCACTATAGAGTGAGATTTTTATTTCTTTAATACGACTTCTAGCCAGAACACAGCAATAGAAAGTACAAAAAGATCCCTGGCGTTTAGCAGGTTGATATATATTTATTTGTTTAGTTTTCATTTTTATTTTTTCAAATAATTTACTTTACACAGGTCAGAAATAAAGGGGTTTAATTGTTTAAACTATTTATTTATCTGTAATATTTTTTGATAGATTTTTGATTCATCTGGAGGACATGCATTTGCCAGTGTCCAGAATTCAGCCAACTCTGCTGAGGTAAGATATGCCTATCCTCATTCTGCACCATCTTGTTTTTAAATTCCTGAATATATTTCACTAAGTGTATGATGAGGCTGGTTCAGAAACCCCACAGAGGTTCATAAAATGCAGCTGGTGTTAGGTGGCAGTATTATAATTCTGCTAATGGAACCGCTTCAGTGGAAGTTTCTGAACATGCATGGTAGCCATTTCTTAAAAATAAATAAATAAATAAGTCCCTAGAAGCCTTTTTCCACAACAGTATTCTTTGCAGTATAAACACTATCTGAGAAAGATTTGAAACCCAGCTTTGTCCTTCACAGTATGGCAAAGCCTAAGGTGTATTTTTCTCCTCCGCCTACTTCAACAAAGTCTGTTGAAGTATAAAGGCAAAGTTGAACCTATTTGAGTAAATAGGCAAATAAAGTCTAATTAAATTCAGTGGAGCATACCACTGAGAAGTGTGAGTTAATATACAGCTGGAGATTGCCCAAGTGAAGGAAGAGGAAGAGGTATCACCTTAGCTGTGTTACTCAGTACAAAGCTGTGGCTGATTTCCTCAGTGACCAGGATGAAGAGAGCTACTGCTGGCCTCTGCCTGACATGAGTCATGGTCCATCCCTGGTGGCAGACTGCCCTCCAGTCTGGAAGCAAAGCAGGATGCTTCAAAAATCCATAAGCACATACATGTAGGACCACTGAGTTTTGTCAGTGTACCACGGACCTTACACAGACAGAAGCCTTCTCCTCAGCAGGCTTGAGCAGGCTCCAAATAAAAAAATTCAAATGAATTCTTAGGCACAGAGTTTCTGGATTTTTTTCCATGTGCTAAAACTGGATTTCTGTGTGGCAACACATGCCACACTCAAATGGGTATTTGTCTTCTCATTGACCCCCTTTCCCTCTTTCTCCTTTGTTCCCTGATCCAGATACTCCCCCAATGCAGTTTAAACAGCTGAGTTTGTGTACTAGCTATTAGACAAAAATTGTAAATCTACATTTACAATGAAATATTGCTTCTGAAAATGATTAACTATAATGAAGAGCTGCAATGAATCTCATGAGGAAGATTTGGACAAAGTTCATAATTTTTCATAGGTCTTTATGTTGTATTTTTTGTATCATTATGATTTATTTTCTCATCAAGTGCATTCATTTAATGGCTAGGTAAGAAAGAAATATGTAATTATGCAGAAGTTACACCACTGAGAAAGGCATATCCCACTGACAGCAGCTAATCCTATAATGCTGTTTTGCCTCCTGAAAGTATCTTCACATTTTATCTGTTCTTTGAAGAAGTATTTCGAAACACCTGAATTCTCCTAGTTACTTGCTTGTTATGTCCTGGGGTGGGAAAGTATTTAAATCAAATTACTGCTCTCTTTTCAAAATGTATTATAATTATGAGGGATTTCTGGGTGAAATGATCTCCTGTAGAGAACACTTAACAGATTCCTCCAGAATGTACCATTGAGTGTGGTGTGAGATGGTGTCCATTTTCCACCTTGAAACACAATTTGTTCCTGTGAAAAAAAGGGGAGACTTGGTTCCTCCCAAACCTGAAAAGAGGCAAAATCTCTTGAATCCACCCCTGAAGTTTTCTCCCAAAGGGTTGTGTCATCATTCCCTCGGTTTAGCTCCTACCTCCTGGGGTTGGGAAGGTTGATGGTGCTGCCTGGGGTTGATGTGCAGCGGGGCCTGCTGTGAGTCTCCTGTCCTGCGGAGTAATTGGTATGTTTGCTCTTCCTAAACCTTTTTGAGGAGATGGAGAAAGGTTGGGAAAGTGCCAAGGAGCAGATGGAATGAAGTCCTCTCCCTTTGGGACTGTGTCAGGGAAAGGACAAGTTCTGGCTTCTTGACCCAACTCTTGCAATAGGGTGCTGGATAAAAGCAGCCAGCTCCAAAATCAGGTGTGGGCTCACAGCCCCACTCCCCAGGTAGAGGGAACTGGTGTGAGGGCAATATCACTAAAGATTTTGGGCTAGGCTGTTAGAAAGTTAAGCAGGGTTTTACTTCAAGACTTAAAAAAGAAAAAAAAAAAAGGTTTGGTTTTTTGTTTTGTTTCATTTTCACCCCAATTTAGGTGGTGAAGCAGAGCTCGGGAACCCAACCTTATTTCTAGAAAAACATTATTATTATTATTATTATTATCTCAACAGTATTTCTAAAACCTTTTTTTTAAAAAGTGGGAATTAAATATAGCGTGGGCATTTTTAAGATCTTGACATTTTGATGAGTCACACGACAACTCAGAAATGATTCACCATAACTCTGAAAACCGTTACTTTGTCATCAGGCCAGTTTCATTGGCTGATTTCAAATGAAAAACAAAACCAGCATCAAAACTTTTATAAAATGCTACCCGAGGAGTGCAGCAAATGACAAATAGTGAAGTCTGCCAGGCAGGCTGTGTTTTCCCTGAAAAAGATGATAAAACCAGCAGCAAACAGTGGTGGTGGTGAAAATTATGGAGTAACCTATTGGTCCTGCAGCAGCCCTGTGGCACAACGTGTGACAGTCTGCAAATCCTGGCACCTATTTCTGGAAAATTGGATGGGTTGTTATAACTATGTGGCAATGAATGAATGAACTATTGTAGAATTAGTCACTGCAGGCATAACAGGAAAAAAAAAAATCTCTCTCTTCATGTCAGATTTTCTGAAATGGAAAATGTGGATGAAGGAACAGTACCTTGACTGCAGTTAAGGAACAGAGTCATGTTTAATAACAGAGCGAGTTTATCTCAAGGCATTTGCCTGAGTGCTGCTGTACGTGGCAAGGAAAGGGAAGTATCTCACATTGGCTGCAGAACTTTCTGTCCTGTCTTAAAAGCCTCTGGAAAAAAGGTGGCCTTAAACCTGTTTCTCATCACCTTCATCCTCTGTGTTTCAGGCTTGTTGGTTGGTTGGTTGGTTTTTTTTTTCTTTTTTTCTTTTCATTTTGGGAACTGAAATAATTATCTCACTATTGCCACAGATTTGTAGAACTACTGTCATGGTGCAATAAACTCTTGAGGTAGTTACAAACCGACGAGCATCTCCCAAACTGAAGCAACTTAGCTTCAGTTTTCCCTGAAGGAGGCTGCTCCTCCTCGGCTCTTGCAGCCGGCCTGCGTTGTCCTGTCTCCTTTCTGTTATTTACACCGTGGAAGGAGGTCAGTATTTGTTCCCAGGCACTTGATTTAGTGCTCTTTGAGAGGACCATGCTTCTATGGGAATTATCTTCTTCAACAGCACCAGTATTAGGAGCAGTCTGGAACCACAGCCACCAAGGTGAAACTTCACCTGGTGTAGATTTCATCGCTCCATTAATTGCTTAACAGGGTTGCTGTTAAGTATAGTAGTTGCTGTATTTTTAGGATTTCCATGGGCTTGTGTTAAGTGAAATTTCGTTTTCAACCAGTTAAAAGGGACAGTTGAGCAAGAGGTGTAAGATTAGTGAATGCTATTAGTTCGTTAATATTATTCTACCAAAACTAACAGCAAATTATTACCGTGCCGTACTCTGGTCCAGCTGCAACCTGAATTTCTGCATTGTTTAGTAATTACCTGAATAGGATTGCTTACTGTATCATTTTCACAGCCACAGTTTGTTATTTGGAAAAACAAAATAGTATTGGTCTCTCTGTTGTTACTGGTAGATTGTTGTCAGTACCTTTGCTGCCTGCAGCAAGGGAAGCAGTCCCTGTGCAGGGATTTTACTGCAGCTTTTCATTGCAGTGCACCCCTGGGCTTGTGTCCCCACAGAGCCAGGAGGAAGAATTGGATAGTCAAGGGGCTTTGTGCAGGGAT
Source organism: Scolopax mira (assembly GCA_004320125.1). Classification (NCBI taxonomy): domain Eukaryota; kingdom Metazoa; phylum Chordata; class Aves; order Charadriiformes; family Scolopacidae; genus Scolopax; species Scolopax mira. Next base: position 417,108 of record BJBW01000384.1, on the reverse strand, counting down.
CAAAACCCCCCAACCCAAACAAAAATATAAAGAGAAAGCATTAAGGAGATAGGAACTCCTGAGAACAGCTCAGGATATATTAAGATACATGTGGCAGTTCTGCCACTTCACAGGGTTATTGTCCCTTTCTGACTGTAAAGGGAATTGAGGGACCCTGTCTGTGTAAACTTAAATGCCTTGATGTGGGTGTTTAAGTGATGTGCTGAATAGGCAGAGCCAAATACATGGGTGAAGCTCCAAAATCTGAACAGCTCTCAGTGTTTTTCTTCTCCCTGTGTGGCTTGCTTTGTAACTGCAGCCCGAAGTGCAGCACAGAAGAAAGTGTGAAAATAAAGGGTGAGAAAACTACAGGAAATTTATTCAGGGTGGATGTTGTTATTTGATCAAGTGGAGTAACTTTGGAACGAGCGTGAGTGTAAAGCAAGACAGTAAACAGGCAAATGTCCTGTGCTACCTATGAAACAATACGTTCTTAAACTGTAAATAGAAAAGGAACACTTTATTCCTGCTTTGGTCTTTTATTATTTTATGGCAAGCTTTGCTCCACAGTGCTCTCTGCTGGAAGTTTACTATATTATAATTTTCTGTCACAATAATAGTTATTCCATTTTTTTTTTTTTTGCATTTGTTAATTAAGTAAAATTGTAGCAGTCAGTTCTTAAGAATTTATTCACACTGCCATATAATACCAGATTGGCACATATTTTCACCTTAAATCGACAATTAATAGGAGATAAAGCCATAAAAATCCATAATGGGAATGCAGAGAAAGTGCAAGGCTTTCTCAAGAAAATCAAGTCTTGGACAGTGAATGAGAGCAGGCAACAGAACTTTGTCCCTCTCTTGCCATGGGGAAACACACAGTACCATGTTTAAATACATATCCACTGTAAACTGCCAAAGTAATTGTACTTCAGGGTTTTTTTGCAAAATCTATATATGTTATACATTTTCTCCTTTGTTTCCAGCAGCAAGTCGATGACTTTTTGAACGTCTACTGCTCAGTGCCAGAGAGCATCCAGAAGGAGAGTGCTTGGGAAACACAAACCTATGTTCACTTCTGTGATGGCCAAGGAGTGGCACTGACCCTCAAGCCAGAGCACAGGGTGGAAGATGTTTTGTCTTTGGCTTGCAAGGTACTCATTCTTCATGTACAATTGCTCCTTCTTAATATCTGTAGTCTTGAGAAGGGGTCTAATATATCAGAGGCTGTTAAATAGGGAGAGCATAATACCAGTGTCTTCCTGTCGCCCTATTAAGGCATATCACTCTGTTTCTTTGTGTTATTTCTTTATTGTAGCCAAGATAGTAGGGTTGTGGAAGGGTTTTCTAGAAGCATTGCTTGAGACAGCAGGCAGTGAGTACTTCAAGAGCAGTGACAGTTTGCCAGGTAGTCATCACCTGAGAAATCTCAGCCCGTGTCCACTCTGTGTTGTCACTGCAGCAAACCCAGTTGTTCTGTAACAAGTTGCAGAGGAGTAACTGGTTGAGTTAATGGCAGGAGATTAAGGCATTTATGACTGCTCTGACAAAGGCTATCATACATTTTTGCTTTTTAAAGCACGGTTTTAAGCTTTTAATTAAACACTGCCCCTACTTGTGAATTTCAAAAGGTGCATTACCTTCTGAAAATCAGTGACAGCAATTTGAGAGGAACTGCTATAGATCTTGGGACAGAAAACTGAATCACAGCTTGAAGGTAAAGTAGAAATACTAATTTAAATGACAGATGAAAGACCAGCACCTCTAGAAAGTCACAACGTACCTAGCACCTTAGTTTCTATGTGTGTCAGTACTTGAATTTAGTTCTAACTTCATGATTCAAGTCACTTAAATTACACAAGCAAACTTTTTGGAAAAACTAACTTTTTAATCCCACATTCTGTTTTCTACAACTGCTAAATACAGTTTATTTACTACACAAGTAAAGAGGAAAAAACAGGAAAAAAAAGGAGGGCTGCTTGGTACAAAATCCAGATGTAGCTTTTGGCATAGGTTAGTTTGAACTTTCAGGTGAGCTCATTCAACTGGCTTGAAGTTAATGACTTTTGAGGCAAAATTGGACTATTTGAGGGGATGAAAGGACCCAATTTGCTCTTTTCATTTGTTAATGTTTTAATCAAACAAAAAAATATTAACTTTCACAAGTTTTTAAAAATCCAGGGTGAAACTGTAGTTTTAAAATCCAAGTAAGTATGCTGATTTAGCCAAGTCACAATTCCTCTCCGTGGCATTCCTGAGAAGTTATCTTCTCATTGCTTTTGCTGGTGGAGACTGAGTCCTGAATAAACAATTCATGCATTGCTTTACTTTTTGAAAAAAAATTCACTGTACCCCATCAGGCTAAAGGGATTGTCTGAGCTGTTATTTGACCACCAGATGGCAAGATAGAGCTGAAACAGTTCCAAGTAGTGACTGCAAGATCCCCGAAAGACGAAATAAAATTTATAAATGTAAAATTAAGTTGAAAAGGAAATTCCTTACCTCTCTTACTCCATCATTCCAAAATATTTGTAATTTTAAAGCTGACTTTTAAATTTCATTGTCTGTATCACATGAAAATTTAGTTTTAAATTATTTGATTTTTTTCTTAAATGTTTTTCTGTTTTATTTTTTCTTTCTATTCTGTGTGTAAAGCTTTTCATAAGCATTCTCTAATGCTGAATACTTTCTGCTCATCTATCCTGGTTCTTTTCCTTCTTACATTTTCATTCTGCTCTGGTGAGTGTAAGGAATCTTTCTTCTTAACAGAACATGTTTGAATGTTATGTGTATAAAGATAAAGTTCAAAGGGGTTACTGTGGTTTTTTTTCCTCTTCACTCATGCTTTATGGGGTTAATACTTTTCTCATTTCTGTTTTCCATCTGAGGCTTTTGGATAGCACGTATAGGAAAAAAAGGGTGTAATTGAATACAATTGTTCAGGATACAGAACACACGCAACTCATAAACGGGTACACATAATAAAATGTTAAGGTAATTACTAGTTACTCAGTAGGTTTAGGTTTTGTAAGCTGCAGAGATGCGTTAAAGAGGTTAAATAACCCTCAGGGATGCGGTCATTTAGACCTCTTTAGAAAAGTTGCTTCCTCCTCTTTTAGAAATGTTGCTGTATTAATATGCTAAAATGAAATGTTTTGTGTAGCAGTCTCACCAGCATCCTGATTTTCAGAGAGACTCCCATCAGGGGCTTGACACTTTCAGGCTAATATCCTTTGGGAATATTCCTATTTCCCTTTGACTTCCTGTTGAGACAGGATTTTTGCTTTGACCTCACATGGTGAAAAAAAATAGGTGAAAATCTCTGATCGTAGATGAAACCCAGCAATAAAAATAAAATCCAATAAAGGCAAACCCTTAGGGAACCTGCTTCCCATCCCCTCCCCTCTCCTAACAGCTCATACATGCATATGCATTTTTTACATCAGAAGAAAAAGTTGCTGAGCAGAATCGAGTCATTAAAAATAGTCACAGAAAAAGATGGGTTTGAGTGTAAGTTTAAAAGACAGAAAACGGTTGTGATATCTTTGGAAACATATAGCAGTGCTGAGTAAATCTAATAGCCAAGACATAGTGATTATGAAAGAATTTGGGAGGATCACAAGGGAAAATGGAAATTGTGCTTGAACCTTATCTTCTAAGCAATGCAGCTAGTTTTGTTTATGCCACAAAAATAGTTAGAAAATGACTTGTTGAGGATTGCTTTTGCATGATTTCTAAAGAGCTTTGTGTGTGTTTGTTTGTCACTTCTTTGTCTTTTGGGATCCTGGAAATAAATAACAAATTCCAAACCCCATTCTCTTTATTTCTTAGATGAAACAGCTGGAGCCAAGACACTACGGGCTACAACTTAGAAGACTTGTAGATGAAAATACTGAGTATTGTGCTCCTGAACCATACGAATACATAGTAGACCAGGAAAGTGTGACTCCTTTTAGATAAAGCTCTGTGATGTCTCTAGCTACAGTTGAATTATCACCTACCAATATGTATGATTTAGATCTAAAATAAGTTTTATAAGCTGTTCCTGGCTTGCATTCTGCCATCTTCATTCATGCAGTCCATGCCTGTGCAGACATTTGGGTGTCTAGACACTGCAAACTCTATCTTAAAGAACTGTTTGAAGATTTAAGTGGGGCTCCTGGTACAAAAGAGAAGTGCAAGTCTCTATTCCAGGCTGGATTTTCTATCTTCAGCTACTCTGCATTTAGTGCCCCTGATACTGGTGATGCTTGCACAGTAACACAGTTAGCAGTGTAAAGTCAGCAAGTTTAGGCTCTTTATTGATGCAAAGAATACTATGCCTTTTTCTCATGTTGTACCTTTGGGTTTTGATACTTGTAACTTCATAATTTGGTGACTTCTGTTACTGGGTTTTTTTTTTCAACAGGTATATGATGAAATAGAAATTTGTCCATTAAATGTTTATCACATCCATCTTACAAAGACTGAAAACATAAGTGATTTTGGTAAGTTCTCAGGGATTTTTCTTTTTATTATTTTCATTCTTCACTTTCTCTCTTCAGGACTTTTCTGTCTCTGAGAGCAGATAGAGCAATCCTTGATAGCTCAAAGTCTAAGTCTGCAGGGGACTCAAGGCACTATAGACCCAATATAGACCCAATATAGCCAATAAAGACCCAAACTGGTTGTTTTGCACTGTCAAGCACATTCTTTGTGTTTGGGAAGGGTGTCTACTTTCTAATTCTGCAGTGCTGGCCAAATAATTCAAGCATGGAATTGTCAGAAGACAAAAGTCCTTTGCCAGGATTTATGCAATTTGTCTCAATCGGGCCATCAACTATCAACATTGATCACTGATGACAATATCAACAGTGTCCTTTGGTACAAATTCTGACAGGCTTTTTATCCGTGGGAGGCAATTATGCCCGAGAATAATTATATATCTTGCAAAGATACCTTTGTAAAGTAGTTCTGTGCTGTTCTTTAGCTGCAAGCCTGTTTGTTATGAATTATTCCTTTCTGGGCTGTCTCACTCACTGCTCTATATGGTTTTGCTGCTTTATAGTTTGGGTTTCCAGATTTTGGATCTGTTTAAGATACCTCTATGTCTGAGGGACACACTGCGGAATTTTTACCATATGCTCTTAAAATGAGCTGTGTTATTGAAATGCCTTAAGGGACTGAGGTAGAAAATCTTTTTTTTAAATGGATTTTTTTTTTTTTCATGGCACAGCATGATATTTCCAGGAAGTTGAAAAGTCCTATTAACTTTAACAGACCTTACAAAGGCTGAGAAACAATGTGATAATTTCTCTATGCTCCATAGGCATGTTCTCACGAGAATTGTCCTCTGTCTGGTTGTGTACAGTCTACTAAATAGACAAAATAAAAGGGAAATGTTTCCAAGAAAGTTTATTTGATTTAAACCTCTTTTGCTTCAGGCTTTGCTGTCACAGCACAAGTTGATGAAAATCAGCATCTCACCCGTATATTTGTAAGTGATGTTCTCCCTGATGGACTGGCATACAAGGAAGGTATTGTATCATATTTATGTTTAATACTGTACTTCAATATCTTTTTATAGTCCCAAAACATGAAGAAGCTTTAGTACTGTCTGAAATGGTTCCTGGCTTTTACTATTCATGGTTTTCTTTCCTGAAGACCATGGAAATTATGTGATATTAGGAATAATAATGTACACAGAGTGACTGAGTTATCCTTTTAGTATAATGGGGAGAGTTCTTGCTCATCCTTGAAGACAAAGTCTGTGTTCAGCCAAGTGCTTTTGCACAGAGGAGCTGGCTGGAGGAAGAGTTCAACTCACACCTCATGGGTTTGGTCAGTCTCCAGGAGCCACCACTCCCACTTCTTTTGGCAATGAAAACTAGCCTTCCTCCCCAAAATAGGTTTTCTGCCTATGTTTCTGTGAGTGCCTTCTTTACTGTGCATCTCAGAAACTGTGCTTCTCTTCCTTGGCACAGCAAGATTGCATGAGTTCTGCTCTCTGAAAAACAGAGATGAACTCAGAAAAATTGAGATGAGGAGTTTCATTCGCTGCCTGAGGGTAATGACTGCTTGGTTGTTGCTGACCTTGAAAGGCAGTACTTGCCATTGTTTAGATTTATACAAAAGCTGATGAAGACTCCATTCACTGTTGTTCCAGTTTTGCATGAACGGTTTGATTTGTGCGAATAGTGCCTTGCTCTTCCCAGGTAATGAAATACGTGTTATGGTGCTGTGCACTGGTGGCATCCAAGTTGGAAGAACTGTCTCTATTCTAATCTTCTTGAAAGTTGTGCTGCCCACCCACCAAATTCTGTAGCATCTTTAGAAAGAAACAATTCAATTGCTGTACTATGTATAACATCTATCAAAGTAAGCATGAGGTTGACCTGTATAATTATAGCACAAATAAAGCTCCAGTTGATTCTAATGTGATTGTGGTAGGATTAGGCTATTTGAATTAAACCCCCCCAAAACAAAAAGTGAATCAGCATAAGGTTTGGTTTTGACTGTTTAAATTTTATGTTCCCTTTTTTTTTTCCTCCTCCTTCCTTTTCACATATTCCCAGGGCTCCGAGTAGGCAATGAAATCCTAAGTATAAATGGGGAGGCTGTGTCTGATCTTGATCTCAGGAAGATGGAGTTACTGTTTTCAGAGAGGAGTGTAATGCTCTCTCTGAGAATGAACCATTATGGCACCCAGCAACCCTTATGTGCATCCTGGTCAGATGGTGACATTTCCAGGGACCCAAAGACTTTGTTGCCCCCTCCAAACCAGTCACAGCTCCTGGAGGAGTTTCTAGATAACTTCAAAAAGAACACAGCAAATGGTAAGAGGTTGACAATAATTCTGTTACTTTCATCTCACTTCCAATATTGCTGTTTTTTAAAACTCAGTTATGTTTAAATTTTTGGGCTTGCCTTAGTGAGAAAACCAAAATCAAACTGTTTAAGTTTTATTTATGCTCCTTATCTGTCTGTTATTTTATTATTTTCTAGAAAATAGAAATGGAACAAAATATGATAATTTCTGCAGGGAAGTTATATTCTTTTAATCTGTTTTGCTGCACTTTCCAGAACTATGAAGCACTTTCTTAACTCTTCTGTGTCATCTCTGGTACTTTCGATACATCCATTTCCCTGGCATTTGTGGTTAAAATGATGTGATGACTTTCAGAGGCAGAAGCATTGTTCTATGTTTACTGTGCATTACATATGGTAAAGTACCACGTACATTAAGTGTATCTTAAATATAATAACCATCTTCACCTCAGAAAGTTGTCATTTAGCTCTCTTCCCACCCAATGATATTAATGTGTTCCTGTTGGATACAGCTGCTCACTGTGTAAAAGGTGGCATATGAAAAGAGTTTTCATAGAATCATAGAATGGTTTGGATTGGAAGAGACCTTAGAGATCATCAAGTTCCAACCTCTCTGCCATGGGCTGGGACATGTCCCTCTAGACCAGTTTGCTCAAAGCCCCATCCAGCCTGTCCTTGAGTAATCTTTCATAGGGATTGTTTCGCTCATATTTCTTACTCAATGTAATACCATTGTATTAAGCATCAGATAGAGGACATACCCTAACAGTGCTGTGTCAGGGCAAGATCCTGAGGGGTTTCCATATGAGGATCACCAGGCAGGGAAGATGCTGAAAGCCTATGTGATAAGGGCTGCTCCTGGATGTCACCACGGCCCTCCAGCCCCAAAGAAGGTGCCATGCTCACTGCTAGGTTGCCTTTTCAGATGGAAATAGGAGGTGGCACGTAGAGGGGCACTGCCACACTGAGTAGAGAGCCATGGTCACCCTTCCCTTCCTTTAGATCATCTTACTTCACATGAGAAATACATCTTGTGATACCGGAATGCTTGTAAATGCCTGTCTGAAGGAGAAAGTACGTGGGGACTTGCTCCCCTTCCTTCCCATGCCATGACTATTTTTCAAAGAAGATAAAAGCAAATTTAAATTGACTTTGTTGAATGTAAAAGATGCAGTTTCCTTGCTCCACCTCTGGAGGATGCTAGTAAAATTCTGCAGAAAAGCTAGGCAGGGTGCACTGCTGTGTGAGGAGAGAAGCCAGAGGTACAAAAAGAGATCATGGATGTTTGTATATAATTATGATGGCAAGTGTTTTCTGATTGGATTTTTTTTCATAATTAAAAATGGGAGAAGAAAAAGAATCACAAAGGAGAGGTTGTTAGAATGGATTTAATTATAAAGCAATTTTATTGGGTCATCTTTTGAAATTAAAAGAAACCTGAATATAAGATTTGTGATACAGTAAGTAGCATCTCTCTCAGGGGCCTTATTTCAATTTAAAATGCCATTAAATTGACTAGTAGCACATAAAAGTTAGTGTCATAAACCAAAAATTATGATAGAGCTAATTAATTACATAATTATACCAGGCCTATCATTCAGCTTGTAGGCTTGATATCATAGGCCAGCATTACCTTGAGTATTCAGTATAATAAATGTATGTGTCCATTCACTAGATTCCTCGTTCCTCTGGGATAAATTTGCAACCTGTGCAAATATTCCATTACAATAAGAAATTACTGGAGTATGTATTATAAGCATTATAAGTATGTATCTAAGTACTAGTGGATAAAGAGACATAGTATATTTGCTTTTCTGCTTAAAAGCATCTAAGGAAGATTTATTTTATTCTGAAAGGGAACAAACAATTCTAAATTAAGCTTTGGGGGCAGGATTTTAGTGTTTATTGAATTCAGTGCTTAGTGTCTGATTACCTGATCGGGTTCAAATGGAAACAGAAGAAATCTGCATTACTTTGAATTAAGAGATAATCATAAAGGGTTTAACTGTTCTATGTCCTACTACTCACTCAAGAACTGAATAAGATTTTAGATAAGAAGAGGGGGTATTTAATGTTCCAAGCAGGGGTTTTGGAGGCCAGAGATTCTTAAATTCACATCTAGTGTTTAATTCTGTTCCGTCTCCTTTGGTAGAGTTGAGTGAGTCACTCTTAAGACCACAGTTCTCAAAAATACTTTCTGACATTTGTTTGTCCATGTTGAGCCTCTTCTTCCAAGGCAGCACCTTTGAAACTCAGTTAGTGCCAGTGGAAGGGGACTCTTTCAAAAATCAAGCACAATTTGGCTCAAGGTACATACCTGGAGTTAAAAAGCTTAATGTTTCTGCTGTTGCCTTCCTTTTTAAAAAAACTAACTAACTCTATTTGTATTTCTAGGGCTCTATGGGGATTAATGAACTAAAATTAACAAGGTGCATGGAAAATGCACTGAGTCAGGCAGTAGAACCCTGCCTGGTCCTTGGTGACAACCACCAGCAAGAGCAAAACAGAATTTACTTTAAAATCACTGGCTTCATATAACCTGGGTGGCAACAGTTCGTCCACATTTGTTTACAGTTTTGTAGCTGCTTAGCATAACTCTGATGAATGTCTTTTCCTATGTATTCTGCTATGTTGAGGACACCCAGTTAGACCTTGTGGCAAACTTTGGCAACATTTTCTGCGCAGAAGGGAAGTGATTGGCTTTCTCCAAATCCACTAACCCTGCCACTCCTAAAAATCATTCCCAGGGAGTTTTCTGTGACAGTGATTCATTTTCTCCAAGAGGTTGCTGTACCTTGGTAACTGTATTTTGGACCTGCTGTGGTCATATCATTTGATCTCCCACATGGCAACACTATGTGCTTGCTGCTTAGCTGCTTGGCTAGTAATAAGCTTATCCTGGAAAAGAAACGGGATGAAATACTTCTAAAAAATGCACTCATAAATGTGGAAAACCAAATAACAGAACAGCTAAATTTGTTCCAAGCTCCAGTGCTAAGGAAATTAAACAAATATTTGTGTAGAATTAAAAAACGAGGAAATTGTAGTGGAATTCTTACAACCGTGGAGGAAAAAAATACCTCATTTTCAGATGGCATGGATATTTGAGGAATAAACAACAGGGAAAGGCATGATAAATGAAAACTGTATATTTAGGGCAACCCTGTGTGGGTTAATGGTATATCTATAGAGTGCTGAGGCAGGAGGTAGAAGGCATTAGAAGGTGTGAAAACCCATTGCAGTATGTGAGTTGCTGTCAGAGTTGGGCAATTTATTTTTTTCCCCAGCAAGTGGGGTTTTGCCAAAAAAGCTGTCATTTCTGGTTAGCTGACACGTTGAAATCAACCCAAATTTGTAAACAGATCTCTGTAATTAAAAGAAAAAAAAAAAAAAAAAGAAAGAAAAAAGTAGGGGATGGCAGTTTGGATATCCTTTAACAAGTTTCCATGAAAAAACACTGTCATCTGGGAGTTAAATGATAAAGAAGTGATTAAAACAAAGAAAGATGGACATAGTGTTCCTTTGCTCCTCATCTTTAGGGTAGGGCACTTACCTTCTGTGGGGAATCTGAGTTCCTGTCTGGTCCATTTTTCTAGATGCAGTGAAGAGAGCTTGGGTGCTGTTGACAAGGGAAAGGCTTGCTCCTCCTCCTCCCCTGCACCATCTTAGCCCTCCCTTCCAACCCCATAGCGGTTGTCCCACCCCTGTGCTGACAGCAGCACTTGCTGGAGCCCTTGATGAAGCTAATTAAGGAGAAAACAGTCTTTTTTCTTCCCCCGTGCAAACTCAGTGAGTTGAACCAGCGGGTAAAGAGGTCTGAGAAGGACCAGAGCCAGGTAAGCAGGTGGAGGAGGAGTGGGGAGCAGGCAGGTGCCGGGGCAGAGCTGGCTGCAAGGACAGTTACTGTCAGAGGTGGCAAGCTCTCTTTTAGCTAATCTTCCTGCAGAGCATCTCTCCAACCATTTTGGAGAATGGGGTTTTGCCTTCTGCTTTCCTACCCCTTGTCCTGATCCTTGGGCAACAGCATAGTCTGGGACGTGTCGGTTTGAGTCGCTCCTGATAAAGCTATTTCAGGTTGCCTAAAGCATGGCTAGAGTCAGAGTCAGGCTTGAAGCTGTTTGACAAGTAGCTGGGATGTGTGCTGGAGAGGAGCGATGACATTTCAGCTCCTGATCTGCTAAACATCAAGATGCTTTTGCAAAATGTAACTGTTTCAGGAAGAGGATCAGTGGTTTGAACCTTCATGTGGGAAGTGGCTCTTCTGTTTCCCAATACATGAGCCACTTCTGATTTTAATCTTGGTAAGCACACACAGAAGCAAAGCACATTAGTCAGCCACAAGTTTAATTCTGGTATGACTAAATTCTTTTTTAAAATGTGGTCGTAATAACAATTGGTTTGAATACAGTCCCAAGGTACTTTCTGTTCCGAGTACACTTTGCTAGCTGGCTTAGATGCCTCTGTAAAGAGTAATTGCATCTCACAGCTTCTCCAGAAAACTTTGGAGCTCCAGAAAACTCCAGCTCCCTTCAGCTTCAGATACCACCGAGTTGAGGGAGGAAAAGGGAGACCGAGGTTGGCTCTGCAGCCAATGGCTGTCTGTGTGTCACTGCCCACACCTCTCCAGTACTCCCTGCATCCTCTCCCAGCCCCATCCCAGCCTGACTGTCTGAAAAACCCAAAAGAAAAGAGATAAAGTCAGGAAGACGTGAAGCTGAGGTGGTCTATAGCCTCCAGCAGCTGGGGGCTGTGCCTGGAGCACTGGCTTGGGCTGTTGGTCTTGTTGTTTGGCCATAGTTTTTAAAGAATTTTATGTGCTTTAATGTTACGTTCAAAGCATTTCATAAAAGTAAAACTAAAACTGAAGTGAAAAATATTTCTCTTTTAGTTCATCCCTAATCAGGTCCTGTTTGCCTAGCTGCTGTTTTGACATTGAAATTCTCTTCATCGTGCTGTAGGGCATGGCCTTCACTGCGCTGTGTGCACGAGGAATCAAGGAAATTTATTTCTGTTCTTTCACGGGAAACTCTTTTGAGCTCAGAAGAGGTGAATATTGCTTCTTAGCTTCCTGAGGCCCAAGGACACCCACAGTCCTGTTAGTTTAGGGCCCTGATCTGTGTTGATTGTGCAGGTCTGCACGCATGGCTCCCTTTTGCCTGGTGGACCTAATACCAGATATCCGGTAGCTTTGTGTGGTGTGAGGCAGTGCACCAGAAAAGCAGTGTCTCATTTTGACGTAGATTTGTCGTTGTCTATGCAGCATGACTACTTATCTGCCTGAAGATCAATGACTCTGCGGGGTTTTATTGTTTTTAACTCATTACCCAATTTACTTCAGCAGGAAGCCACACAGATGTGATAGGACATGCAGTGGCTGTCCATCAGAGCAAGCTCAGGGGTGAAGTGTGTGTTTACAGTAGTCGTGTGCCATTCACACAGGTGCCTTTGGCCTGTGCTCTTGTGAATCTTGGGAAAAGACTAGGTCTGACTCTGACAACTCCTGGACCTGTAGCAGTGTAGAGGTTAGTTCAAAGAAAGCATTTGCTTCTTCAGAAGATGGATCCATAGGAGCACTCATTGCCTACTGGATGTTTTGCAATACAGAGTGTTTCCCAAGAGTGGTGGTTTAATGAGCTCTTGCTGGCACTTGACAAACTGTCCTGTTTGCTTCCTGCTAGATGTGTGTGCTGCAAATTAAGAGATTGTTTATGCTACGAAATGGGACAGCCTTAAATGCTCTTCATTGTGCTTTTCTACTGAAAGAGCGTTCTGTTCTGCTTTGCTAAATGCTGTGATGATTTAATCCCTGTGAAGTCAGTGGGCCAAATTATTTTTTCCTGCTTTAAACTTCATTAAACCCTGTGGAGCTGCACCTTCTGGATCAGTGACAGTATGTAGGCATTGCCTAGCCTACTGAATTCTGTAGAGTGACAATATGGACAGCAAGGAGATGTATTAATGGTAATAAAGTCAGAGTCAGAGACAGTTAGACCAGTGCCTTTAGGCATAATTTAAAACACATCAAACAGGACATGTTCTGTGTTTCACAGAGGTAAGGTAGGTTGAGTAATTATAAGACCAAACTGTCTAAGCTAGCCACAAATTCTTGCCAAACTGTGAAGTAACTGCTTCCCTCCACCTCTCTTTTCCTTTCTGTTTTCATTATGTTTGTGCTTACAAATCTGAGATGGAGGAGGAAATGTACCACTAAGGTGCTACACTTGGTACCTGGACAGGGCCAGCTCCAATTGCTTTCCAACTATCCTTGGTGCAAATGACCTTTGGGAATGACCAAAGCCATCCTACGTAAGCAATCCCACAGTAGCAGCAGAAACCAAGAGAGGGGCTACCGACAGCACCCCTGCATGTCCAGCAGCCCTAGCTTGGAAGACCTAAGAGCAGCAGGGTGCTGCAGCCTCTGGCAGAGGCTGACACTTGGTAGAGGATGGTGGCCACCTGACTTGGGCTCTGATGCATCTTCCTCCTCTGTACCACAGCCATACATCTCCAGTTGTTGAACTGGAATAGAAGAGTGATGCACTACCTACAGTTAACATTGGACTCCAGTGAGACCGTGTCTAAGATGGCATTTGCTGTGCACTTAAGAAATGAACGTATTTAGGTAATGCCAGTGTGAACCATGTGGATGTTTCTGCAGATTTTTGAAAAAAAAAAAAAAAGAGCATAAAGCAGCCTACAGAAAGTCACACTTGCAGAAGTAGGTGGCTGACTGGAGCTAAGCCACTGTTCAGCATGTGGGCCAACATGTCTTAAGCAAGCTGTACAATACAAGAATATTTGCAAGAACACGCCAGCTTTTTCTCAACATGAAAATGGTGAGTGTTTAAAGAAGAAGCATCACTTTCCTCACTGAAGAATGAGAACAAAGGAGAGAGACTTGTCCTGCTTGAGCATTTCAGACCCTGGCTAGAAGGATGAGTTGCTCTTTGTCCAGGCAGTATCAGATCTGCAAAAAGAAGCAGCTTGGTTGCATTGTCCTTCAGGAAGCATATGTAGAGCACCTTCTGAGGTTTCCTTGTTTGTTCCCTGAAGCCAAAACATGTGGATGAAAGGGCCCATGAATGGAATCTTCATGTCTGGCCTGTAATTGCATGTCTCATTTGGTAACAATTAGTCTTGTTGGTGACAGGCATCTATTAATTCTGTGTTTAAGAACCCTGTCTAAGAAGGTTGATGTTATGACAGCTGTATGCTAATTTCCTTACCAGATTTGACATCTTGAAGGAATTCCTGAATGAAGTTTCTAGCTACACCAAAGAGTCAGTTGTTACAGCCTTGAAGCTAAGTTGAGAATGTACCTTCCACCCATTCCCAAAATAGGTTACAAAATGCCCAGGAAAACAGCAAGTGATAAAAGCCATAATATCATGCAGAGATTAAAAAATTTCTGAATTATTAAAATCCAGTGATTTTATTTATTTTCTCGAACATGCTTAGTTTTATTTTTCTGGAAGCTGAAGTTACTTGTATTAGTAGACTCAAGTCGTGTTAATTTAGCAATGACAATTTGAGCTAGTTGGTACTCAAAGTTAGGTTAGAGGCTTCCAGAAGAACTTGAAAATTTCCTAGGCAAAAAGGGGAAGGGGGGTTTTGAATTGTTAATGACTTCAGTATTTCACTATCTTTTTAACTGTTGGTTAAAGCAGCATGAAAGCTGCAAATCGCTGTAGGGTAAATAACCACAGTTACTGCCCACAAATTGTTTTGAATTTATTCCAGCACTGGAGAGTGAATGCTTAAGTAGTAACGCCTGTGAGTGCCAGCTGTGGGGAAACAACTGAACTGGCACTGTGCAGGAGTTTAGAACTTACATAAATTCCAATTAAAATTACCGAATTAAGCTGACATGAACACTCCCGTACTTCTGGAAAAATTAATTGGAAGTTAATAAGAATCTGCTCTTAGGCTCCATCATACCTCAGTCATTTGCCCAGATTCATAGAGAACCTCAGAAGATGAAAGGTGAATCAAATTGCTTTGGCTTTCAGCTTGAAGTGGTGGAGGATGTGATGTGTTCCAACGGATATTTCTCATCTGTGGCTGCAGCCTAGCTGCCTTCTCTTACATCTGTTTCCTTAATGCAGAAGCTACCTGGAGACTATTTTTAGTCTAGAAATCAAATGTGGCTGTAAAAACCCCTCATGAATAAGCTTAATCTGTAGCAGCCATTTTTCATCTGTCAAGGCTTATGGTGGTATGGCATAAGAATGCAAAACAATTATTTATTTATAATTTATATGCTACTGTGACATGCAGAGGAAATAGATCAAGAAGTTGAGGTAAAGTACGTCCTTTTTCAGTGCACTTTTCCTAGATGGAAACTACTTCTCCACATGTCACTTGAGCTGGACCATTCTTGTGCTATGTGCTCTGAATTTTTTTCCAACTGATTTATCACCAAATTTATCATCATCATTTTCTGGACAAAGAGGGTTCAGAGGCAAAAAACCTGCTTTTCTATGAAGGCCTTAAAGAACTGTATTCCTCCAAACATCTCCAGGGCCTTTGTGATGCAGACCATGGAGTAACTCACAGCTTTGCTAAAGCTCCCTAGCTTTATCCCCAAA
Source organism: Scolopax mira (assembly GCA_004320125.1). Lineage (NCBI taxonomy): Eukaryota > Metazoa > Chordata > Aves > Charadriiformes > Scolopacidae > Scolopax > Scolopax mira. The sequence continues at coordinate 401,731 of BJBW01000384.1, read as the reverse complement.
CCTCACCTTCTAGACTACCTCACTTTTATAAGCAATTTCTCCAGTGCACGTGGCCATTGTGGGACAGTTAATGAATCTTCCATGGGAGTTTGTCTTCTCCTCCCAGAACTCTCTTGCTTTCTCCTTCCTGACCACAGTTAATGTGTTTTTTGCAACCTAGACAGAAATCTAAAGGGATGCAGAGATTGCATGGGCTCTGTCCTGGATGCTTGCTGCTGGATGCCCCTTCCATGCTGATCCTAGGGGATAACATGAGCCAAAGAACTGAAAGATCTGATCCTCACATAAGCAAGACATAAGAGTTATTCATAACTGAACTAGTGAACCCAGAGCCCTTCATATCTCTCTGGTGAAACTTGGATGCCTTCTTTAACAGAGATTGTGAGAATGTCTCTTGAAAGCCATTCAATAAATTCCTTTGGATCAACTGTTACTTTTTAAAGATATTTCTTGAAGTCTTTCCGAAAGGAAAAGGGTGCAGAAGGAAATGCTTACATACCTATTTTTTAGCTTCATTACAAAGATTAAATATACTGTTGAAAACCTGAAATATATTTAGTTGTATCAAACCAAAAGAAATAAGCACATGCATGTTACCTGCCAGGCTGAACCATTTAACTGAAGTTATGAGTATTAGTCTCCAAGGGAGCATTTTTAGAGTTCACCACACCGATACTGCTCTTCTGCAGGCAATACTGGAATGCTTCACCTACCACTCCCTGTTTTTCAGTAAGTCTGAAGGCATTAAGACCACCAAGGCTTTGTACTTTTCTAAGAGTTGGCTCAGACTTCAGTATTATTTGCAGCAGGGATTTTGGAAATATTTATCTTCTCTTGGAAGCTTGCTTTTCTCCTGATAGTAACATTGGCAGAAAGAATGTGGGAACTTCAGGCTTATCATAATTAACCGATCAGTCCAAAGAATTCACACAACAATGAAAAATGCAGCTTTATGTACACCTGGCTTAACTTTATTACCCAAATGTAATGTCTCATTTCCATCTAAACCATGCAGCCATGACATGGAAACTCTCTGTAATGTGGAGAGGGAGAATATTCTACATGCTGAAGATTGGCTGTGTTGCATTTTATTGGCAGTTTCTAAAACATTTGGGAATTAGTGAAAATATTGAACAAGTTCTTTCCTACTGGATAGACTGGACTTCCTATAATCTCTTATAATTTTGAATCCTAATTTTTTCAAAGCGAAATTCATATTAGTATTCTCAGAAATAAGTTAATGTCCACTTCACTGTGGCTTTGCAACTTCTGTCTGCAATCAGTGGACATTACTAGTGTTTAAAAATTCTGTCAATTGCTCTGATTTGAGATCAGGTTATCTGTCTTTTACAGATTAGACCAAGCCATTCATAACTGCTTGGAGCTCTGTGTGTGTGTGTTGCCATATCTGAAGTGTCTGACTGCTGCAGATTAGAAACTGCAGCAGAGAGGGCAGGAAATGAGAACCCCACTTCCCTTTCAAGTGCCAGAGAAATACAAACAAGAGAAATATCAGTTTGTAGCAGCGTAACCACTGGAGTTAATAATGAACATCTGAGCTGGAGTCAGCAAGTGACCAGGGTGATGGGCAATTGTCAGAGCTTCTTCACTGCCTCTCCCAGGGCTAGAAATTAATGCAGACCAATCTATTCTTATCTTATCTGGTAGCCAGTTCTGCCTTGGTTTAATTCCTATCCTTTCCATTTTAGCTAATAATTTCCATTGGGATAGTATAAAGGTTTATTTTTTCCTATTTAAAAAAAAACCCTAAGTTTCCAGAAGGTTGGATTTATCCTATGTTTGTCTTTAAAAAAACCAAATCTGTTATCAGAGGCAGATGTCAGGCTGATGTTATTTTGACACAGTCTGTTTACCCATTTTCTGTTTATCTCCATGTTTTTAAGCTTTCTTTCCATGAATTAATTGTGAAAGCCTTAAGTTACGACATAGGTCACAGATCTGTAGTTTACTACATTAGATTTCCCCGATATTGTCATCCCTTCTTTAAACCTAGCTGTTGCCTCTTATTCACGAGCTTTTTAGCATCATCCTCTTTTTTCCCCATCATCAGTTGAATATTTTATTAAACTCCTTGCTCTTGAGTTTCAACTTCATATTCCGGTTTTTAAATGTTGAGAGCTAAAGAAAGTTTAAACTTCTGCTGAATTACAGGAGTGCAACTGGGTTTGTGCCCCCCCTCAGGCATGGTCATTTTCTAGTCATTGATTACTGTCCTGCCTCGGCCTTCCCTGTTAAGGACAGACAGATTTCAGCATGGGTCAGGCACATCTTGTGGGACTGGCTTTACCATCAGCTTTAGAGTCTGAATCTATTTCCTGTAGTGAATGTTTGCTCTGTGGTGTCTCTTTCTCAGCGTTTTGGTAAAAATAAAATAGCATAATGTAAAAAGACATAGTTTCAGAATCACAGAATGATGTGGAGTTGGAAGGGACTTCTGGAGATCATCTAGTCCAACCCCCCTGCCAAAGCAGGTCCACCTAGAGTAGGTTGCACAGGAACATGTCCAGATGGGTTTTGAACGTTTCCAGAGATGGAGACTCCACCAGCTTTCTGGGCAGCCTGTTCCAGGGCTCTACCAAAGTAAAGAAGTTCCTCCTCATGTTTAGGTGGAACTTCTTATGTTCAAAGTGAACTGTTTCTGCAATCTCAGAAATTTTGTAGAATGGTAACCCAATTTTCCATGTTGGTGTAGTCACCATATTTTTACTGAGGGCAGGACTTGCCTGTGCCTGTCAGAGCGCTTCTTTACTTGCTGAGCATAGTTTTCAAGTGTGGCACCGAACTGCTACTTCTGCTAGGTCTGAAAATGATGCCCTGCAATGGTCTTAGTTTGCCTTGGAGTCAAAGACTAATTAGACTATGTCTAATTTTGCTGTGCTGTCTTCTCATGTAGAGCTAGAAGGAATTTTCTGTTTCATTTATCATTGTCAGTAGAGTGGCAAGTGGAAACACACGCCTCTCGCCTAGTCTGAAAAAAAGGGGGTGGTAACACCACCTACGTAATGCTTGACATTTGATAATACTTGATAATTCTTGACATTCTTGTGATGATTATTTGGCATTTTTTTTAAATTGGTGAGAAAAATCTAAAACAGAACAAGTTCATTATTATTATGAAAAAATAAGAATTATAAATGAAAGAGGATCCTCAGTTCCTATTTTCTTCTCGTGGTGATTTTGCCTTTGCAGTGAGCAGCTAAAGGAGTAAGAGCAGCACTGACTAGAAAGTAATTAAGGCTTCTTCATCAATTAAACAGAAAAAAAAAAGAGATAAGTGACATTTGCGTTTGTTGATGGCTTCTTTATGGTAAATGAATTGCCGGATGGTCGATGTTGATGTTTTCCAGTTGATTTCCTTTGGTTTCTTGGCTGGGATCGTAGCACAGATTATTATTGTCTCACACATCTGCTAGAGGATGTGTTTCCATTGTACCTCACCACTCACAAGCATGTGAATAACTTCCATATTGACCACTTGTATGTGTATCATCCACAGTGACGTGGGAAGAGATGTTCCTGTAGGCGTACAGGGCTTTTGGATGTGCTGTATGTATTTGTTTCTCTCACTAACTGTCCCATCTGTGTGCTCTGTGCCTACTCTGAGTTGAATGGTGAGGAGCATGACTTAGGAAGTATGCTTCCTTTCAGTTTTTAGTGGTTATGTTACTATTTCTCTTGAATGATTGTGAGTCACGTATCTGCCTGCCAGCAAGACACAACATTGCAGGAGTAATGGCATTCTTTGGTGATGCTGTTGGTAGCAGAAGGTGCTGAGCAGGCTCTTTGTACGTGGTTGTTCATTGTTAGAAACTGAGCAAAAAAATTTGATATGCATTCCATATGATGTAGTTAAGCTTTTCAATAATGGCATCTTTCCCTTGTGCTTTTCTGAGAATTTTGGCATTTGCTGCTCTTTGTGTTTGCAACAAGCTTGACTACATTGGGTTTCTGTGACAAGATTTTGGTAGCAGGAGGGCTACAGGGTGGCTTCTGTGAGAAATTGGCTGTTTGATACAGCCAATGCCACCCGGCTCCAGGACAGACCCACTGCTGGCAAAGACTGACCCCATCAGCAACGGCGTTAGAGCCTCTGGGATAATGTATGTAAGAAGGGGTAGAAAAAACCTCTGTGGTTGCAGATGGATAGAGGAGTGAGAATATGTGAGGGAAACTACTTTGCAAACACCAAGGTCAGTGAGAAAGGAGGTAGAGGAGATGCATCAGGTACCAGAGCAGAGATTTTGCTGCAGCCTATGGTGAAGACTATGGTGAGGCAAGCTGTCCTCCTGCAGCCTGTGGAGGACCCCATGTTGGAGCAGGTGGATGTGCCCAAAGGAGGATATGATCCTGTGGGAAGCCTGTGGTGGAGCAGACTCCTGGTGTAGAACTTGTGACCCAGTGGAGAAAGGAGCCCACACTGGAGCACATTTGCTGGCAGGACTTGTGACCCTGTGGGGGACCCACATTGGAGCAGTTTGTGAAGAACTGCAGCCTGTGGGAAGGACTCATATTGGAGAAGTTCATGGAGAGCTGTCTCCTGTGGGAGGGACCACATGCTGATCCAGAGGAAGAATGTGAGGAATCCTCCCCCTGAGGAGGAAGGACTGGCAGAGACAATGTGTGATGAACTGACTGCAGCCCCCGTTCCTCATCTCCCTGTACTACTCTGGGGTAGGAGGTAGAGAAAATCAGGAGTGAAGTTGAGCCTGGGAAGAAGGGAGGGTTGGGGGAAGGTGATTTTTAAGATTTGATTTTATTTCTCATTATCCTATTCTGATTTTGCTTGGTAATAAATTAAACTAATTTCCCTGAGTTGAGTCTGTTTGGCCCATGTAGTAATTGGTGAGCAATCTCCCCCTTTCCTTATTTCAACCCATGAGCCTTCTGTTATATTTTCTCTTCCCCATCTAGCGGAGGACGGGGTGTGATAGAGAGGCTTTGGTGGGCAACTGGCATCCAGCCAGGGCCAACCCACCACACTGACTTTGTATTTTATTGTCTGGAGACACTCCTGTTTGCTAGATCAGAAGCAACTCTCTGCTTAAGAAGTTCCCAGATGGAAGCAATACACATTTCAAATCACGATGCATAAGTGTGTGTGTGTGTGTGTGTTCGTAAAAGTTGTGTTAAAAACCTGAGTTTTGTTTAACCCAATATTATCAGTCCCTTTTTTCTTTCAGACAGGTTTATCACAAGTATGTCAATAGAATAAATCAAATGTACTACTGTAATGGAGCTATATAGGCAGACTTAGTCATGGTATACTCACTATTACTATGCTAGAAAGCCTCTCAAGCAATGGTTCCATCAAAATAGTCTATGTTTTCTTTATGTTTTCTTACCTTTCTATGTCAGTAACGTAATGTATTAAGGTAAGTAACATTTGAGGTAGTTTTTTTAAAAATAATAATGAAAAAAATAGTTTTCCAGGAAGTGCTTACATTTGGATAATTTTTAGGAATGTGTATCTCCTTGCATACTTTCCTGTGCTCATTCCCAGCAAAGATCCAGAATGTTATATACTGGAATGATTTATTGCTCACAGAGCTGTAACATTTCTCTTAATGTTGTGCATACTTCCTACAGTTCTATTGCTGGTTTATCCGACCCGAAAGATAAGTTTAATATTAGTACTTTTGAACATCTGTGTTAATATGAATCCTATTTTTTATCTAAAGTCAAATTTGAATGTTTAAAGAAAATAGAGTTTGTATGGTTTGGCTTGTTAATCCCCTTCCATTTAGTACTACAGTGGAGCAAATTTCAGTATTAAACTTGCTGCTGTGTTTATGTTCTTATGCTTTGCATTTGAAATTGCCTGTTCTCTGATTTCATTGCCCCTTGATTTTTATTTATTTTTAGCTATGCAACTGATGTTGATGCTTCTGTGCTCTTTGGGAGTAGTTTGATGGTTTGTAGGAGCAGATCCAGAGGAAGTCTGCTTCCACAGTAAAAGAAGGAAAGGGAGACAGGATATGGATGCTAAACTGATCAACAAGCCATACGTCCTTCCTTCCTTCCCTCCCCCTGTTAGTTTGGCATAAAACGTGCAGTAGGATGTCCTTTTTCACCTTGGATCTTTTCCGTGTACTATATAAAATAACATTTACTGTTGTGTATACTAATTACTATCAGCAACATGCTCTGCCAGTAGAAAATGCTATAAAAATGGGCAACACTATATAGATATAGCTCTGACAGTCCTGTAGACTACAAAGGAAAAATTGAGATGAGGGTAAAGGGAGGAAAAGATAGATCATCTGGACAAAGTGATATAATACTCTGTTTGTCTACTTTGGGTGTTGTTATCCTGATGTCTTCTGTTCATGTTGTCTGCTGATTGTTTTACCTTATTTTCCTCTTCCTACATTTATGCTTTCTCTTCATTGCTTGCCTAGGTTAGTTTTACTTCCTGTTTTGTAAAGAAAAAATATGTTTGAAGGTCACTTTGTAAAATCAGGGAAAGGACATGGGTTTTCTCGTTAGACAGCTACCTGAGATCAAACTCTAGATCCTTGATGCCACTGCAACATAGAATCATAGAATAGTCTAGGTTGGAAAGGACCTTTAAGATCATCTAGTCCAACCATGAACCTAACTCTAATAAAAAACCACATCACTAAACCATGTCACACAGCACTATGTCAACCCATCTTTTCAAAACCTCTAGGGATGGTGCCTCAAACACTTCCCTGGGCAGCCTGTTCCAATGCTTAATAACACTTTCAGTGTAAAAAATTTTCATAATATCCAATCTGAACCTCCTCTGGTGCAACTTTCCTCTTGTCCTATAGTCTGGAACTTGGGAGAAGAGACCAACTCCCCACCTGTGTACAACCTGCTTTTGGGGAGTTGTAGAAAATGAGAAGGTCTCCTCTCAGCCTTCTATCCTTCAGGCTGAACAACCCCAGCTCCCCCGGCCTCTCCTTCTTCTCAGGTGCATGTTGTTTGGACATTTGAGGGGAAAGTGCATTAAAACGCAGAAGGCAAGTAAAGAGCATAATTGGGAAACAATGGGAAATAATATCCTTGGTGTCACATCATCCCCAAGAAAATGTTATTTACATCAGTTCAAGTTTTAGCGTTGGCTTAATTTCTGTCTACCTAGGAGCTGGCAGTGGTGGAAGTCAATAGCATTCATGTGTGCCCATATACAGAAGACAGACTCAAAATTACTTTAAAAGTCCAGTGGGAAGGAAAGAATTATTCAGGCTCAGTGGGGTAAGAGAGGTAAAAGCATAATAAGATAAATAGACAAGGCAGACTCCTTGTTAAGTTCCTGAAGAAGAGGGTGGCTGTTTGGTGGAGTTGTGTAAAGTATGTTTTTTCTGCAAAGGTGGTAACTCTTGGAGTAGTGCATGTATGTAGGCTCTGAGATAACAAAGGCACAACAGACTCCAGGAGGAAAAGGTGAAAAAAAAACTTGAGGGGAGAAAAGTGATCAGGCATTTGTTCTGCAAGGACAGGGAAATGACCTGTAGGGTCAAGAGTAGTCAAGTCTTTGATATCTGGGTATAAAGTGTCAGCCTCAGTGCAAAACCTGGCATAGGCACCTTAATAACCTCCAGAAGAATAAAGTATCAAGATAACGTTGTGCTGAGTTATTTTCATGTTTCCTGTGGAGTGAAACTGCCATGTTTTGTCTTCCAAGGAATGCTCCTCATGGGCTACAAAATTCCCATTTCCCTCCCTGTTTCAGACCATGTTTCTCAACTCTCCCTGAAAGGAGCTGGTTCTACTCTGCAGGGCAACAGCAACACCCAAATGAGGAGATACACAATTTCATTATTGATAACTCTCATGATTTTGCTGCAAGATGAGTGATGCTTGTTTTAATTACCACCTCGGTTGCAGGAGTCAGTGATTAAATGAGAATCTCAGCTTTCACTTAAAAATAAATCTCCAACATTTGTAGGTGTTGAGAAAGAGTTTGAAAATGTGGAAATGTGGTGTGAATTATACCCTAGAGGCTTAATGGCTAGGAAACAAAGTAGCAAATTAAATAAACCCCTTCATTTTATTGCTGTTTTATCATCTGAGGTTGCTATAAATCCTCATTATTTTTTTGGTGGCTGCTTTATGATTTTCAGCTACTCGGACTGATAATACAGCAGATCAAACATCATTTCTTCACTTCCAAGAGTTTTAATTAGAATTTCTGTGTAAATGTCTCTGCAGACTTTAAGTAGCCAACACAGCAAATGTAAAGAGAAAAAAAAAAACAAACATCATTTTTATACGAATGTTCGGAATTGTTGGATAGATCTTGAGTTTACACATGAAAATTATTGAAAGCTACAGTCTCTTAACAAGTAGAGCAGGGCAGTGCCTCCTTTGGTTTTTGCATAGTAGCATTTGCCAGCTACTATGTACATGGACTCCAAACTTAGTAAAATTGAGAAACAGTTAGTAAGAAGAAAGAATCTTGTCCGTATCACAAAATGTGGTATATGTTCCAAGGCAAAATTCTCTTTTCTTCTTAAATCTTTAAGGGATTCAGGACTAAGTCGTGTCGAGCAATAGTGTGCTCATCCAAGGAGAATTACTGAGTGCATTCAATTATCCTCACTGGTTGTCTCAGCACAGTGTGCTGATTATAGACAATGCTACCTTCCAAAGCACGCTCTTAGCAAGAGCATTAGGTTTATTTTGGTAGATCAAATATGCAAGTTGCTTCAGATGGTCTTAGGTGTCCAGCTGCTGTTTTGAAAGCAGTTTCCAGGCGTAGTTGTTCATTGTTTTGACCTCTTATGTTATTTTCTGGGGGGTTGGATGGATTAAAAATTTTGTATTCCTTTTCTCCCCCCCACCCCGTAGTAATTCTATTAGACACTGAAAGTATTTGCAGATAAAAGACTTTTCCTGTTCCTGTCCCGTAACTCTGTTATTTATTTATGTATTTTCTTTTGAATGCAGATTTTAGTAATGTGCCTGATGTCACATCCAGCTTGAAAAGGAGCAGTACTGATGGCACTCTGGACCAAGTGCCACACAGGGAGAAGACTGATCCACCTTTCAGGGTAAGAAGATGCTTGATATAGCAATTCTTATGAACAAAAAGACAGTGCTGTAGTGTTAATGCTCTGCATTTTGTGGGGAAGAATTTAACGTATGACACAAACTTGGACGGTTTTTAATGTATATTAGCTGTGCTTACTATTTATTATTTTGAGGTCACCCTGACAGGTGAGAATCTATGGCACAGCTGCTGCATCTCCAAGAGCAGTGTGATGGGGTCAAATTCATCTTTCTGTGTTGCTTGAACTCAGTTCTGCAGAGAACAGTAAAGCTGCTACATCTTTCTGACTGATTCGGTTTGGTTCATGTTTTCTTTTTGCTGATACTTTGAGGGCTTGTTGTTAATATTGCAGTGACCATAGCAACACTCACTTAATGTCAGTAGTTTTAGACTGGACTCCAGACTTGGAGAGGTGCAGTGTTTGAGAACCAGAGGTTTCCCTTCTCTAATCTGGAGAACGTTTATGTATTTGCAGTTACTGTTTGACTTCAGCTAGTGTCATAGATGCTCAGACTTTTTGTCAGTCAGGACTTTGGAAGCTGAGGCAGGGACCCCCAGAATTACTGTCCACCTTCAAATGGTCTTTGAAGAACAAATTTTCATCCATTTTGCTACGATTCAGTCAAATTGCAACCTGTGTCTGACTCAAGTGCATGCTTTTTTGAACCCCCCAACTGCTACCATGAGTAGTGTTTTCTTGTTGGTTTTACTAGGCATTGCCATTCTGGCGACAGAAATGGTTTTGATATTTCTGTTGATGAGTTGTCTTCAAGCAAATTTGTCATAACACTTGCTTTACACTTTTGCATAACACAAATTGTTAGAATTTTTATGGTTCTGGGATATATTACTGTCTTGTACTAGACTGTATGAAAAATTGGTAGAGATAAGGCAGACATAAAGACTCAGAAGACCAGAAGAGGGAAGATATATTGTGCCTCTAGCCATCCCTACCCAAAGGAGCTGATCCTCTCTTACTTTCTGTATGACTTTGTAGTCTACTTCAGTCTGTTAGAGGTAACTTTATGCAGTTTTCCTTGAGAGTAAATCCAGTGATTGTGGGTCTCTAACCCATCTCCTGCTGCACAGGGCATTCCCACAGAGATAATCTCTATTCTGTGTAACACACTGCTTACGCTCCCAAAATTCTTTGCAACCAGACAAGAGTAAACGGGATTTTTCTCTCCCTAAGACACATTATTTGTTTGGGATGGGTAATGCAGATTTCTCCACTGTCATGTTTTGGGTCTTCTGTGGTGTTTTAGGGGCAGGGATCTTCATGGGAGCATAGTAGAGGCAGCCATCTGAGTTTCCATCCTGCTGAAGGGGAGGAGATTCTGGGGCTTTAGTAGAAAAACAAAGCCCCTCCTGATTGTCCGTGTCAAATACTCCAAATGACAGAAAATTAGGGAGAGTTCAGCAGGATTTAAATTTAAATACATAGAGAGCAATTCATGTATATTAGTTGTTGCTCTGAACGCACTAAATTTGCTCTAATGCTTTAAATTATGTGCTGCAATTGAAGCTAAGAAGAAAAAGAGAGGGCAGAAAACAGGCAGATCTGCACTCTCTCCAGCCTCAAATGTGTCACATCTAGCAGTATTAATGGCTTGTACATAATTTGCTGAAGTAACTGCCCATACCATATTGCAGTTCACTTCTTGGGTTGGCATGCAGGTCTGCTGGTGTCATTTGAAAAATTCTCTGAAGCTGTCCTAGTTTTGTAGGTACAAGGAGAGGGAAATGGTTTGGCAATCAGAGGCGGTCTGACTTGAACTGCAGCTGTAAACGAGTCTGTGACAGCTCTACAATTTCTGCAAATGGTTTGTAATTGATTGCTGTCTTTCTGTTGGAGGGTGCCTATTACTGTCAGAGCTTTTTGTCTGACCCTTTTGATTTCACCAATAGATGTAGAATTAAAAAAAAAAAATAAATCAAACCTCACAGTAAATTTAGGTAGTGTATATTGTATGTGCTTCTGTGATTGGGTATAAAAGGAATTAAAATTATTTCTGTTTTTATAGCTGTGATTTGGTTCTGCACGCCAGATGAACAATAGCTATTGCTAATAAAAGCTACTTTGAGGAAATTGTGCAGCCTCAAAAAGCATAGCATCTGGATTTGGGTTTGGTTTTTCCCCCCTGCTTTGCCTTCTGTTTCCTGCATGTGCTAACCTGACCCAAGCCTGTGGGAGAGCAGTAGCACAGACACCCCAGCATTAGGCAACGTTGCAGAACTATGGGGGAGAGGAGATCCGTAAGCACAGCTCTGTGGAGAAGACGTTGGTGGCGCTAAGAGGTTCTGAGAACAGCCTGGAACAAGAAGTTTGGGAATATTTCAGGGGAGAGACAGCTAGGGATGCTCACTTCCCAGTTGACAGCAGCTGTAGATGTAATTACGTGGCTCTGAGGGAGCAGACTTCTTTGAAGTTTGGTTGATTTTTGTCTCGTAACATGTAAGTAAACGAAAAAACAGCTTTAAAGCTTTGGATTTAATGATTGCATGTCTGATTTTGTGTTTCTCATTTGGAGCATTTTTGTTTCTTTGTTTTTTCACTACTATTTTCTTCATCTCATACCAAGCTAAGGTTAAGCATCTTCTTAACTGCACGTACAGTTAGGCATTTCAGAAGTGTCTTGTAATCTCAAAGGTATCAGTCTTTTGTTGCATGTGTACTACATCCAAACACATGTTCCTTCACACATTCTTTCATTCATTTTTTTTGTAGTCCAAGAAATTAATGAATTTAGAATAGTTGTATGTGTGTCTTTCATCTGAGAGCTAGGAGATGAACTAGAAGCACCGTAGAGGATTGTTTCATTCCAAAAATGGAAGTTGTTCCTTAAGTAATAAAAAAATATTAAAAGCACATAGACGTCAAGAACCGTCCATTCTGGATGCTCATTACTTTTGTCAGCTCTGTATTCCCTAGGATGCCCCATTTATACCTTCAATACCTTTAACTTTGTTTTTTGTTTTATTTAACAAGGATAGCTGTTTAACACACTCTGCTGCAGTACATTGTCAAACTGTGTTAAAATACTGTTTATGTAGCAGTGGCATGTCGTCCTTGGAATTGTTGGTTCTGGAGTATGTAGGCGTACTGTTGACAGAAGAATAGAGACCCTCAGAAAAATCTGAGGATTGAGAATGCCTGTCAGTGCAATTCGGTTGAGTTGTGTTTAATCATTTTGAGAACTAATTGTCTGTGCTCAGTTAAATCCTGGTATGTTGACCGTTGCCAAGAATCAAGCATCAAAATAGCACAAAGCTGAATAAAAAAATGCAACTTTTCCTTTAGCAACTCATGATTTCTAATTGAAAACTGTATTGGTAAGAAATGTTTTCTCTTGCCCATGGTTTCTTTTAAGCTGGACTTTAGTAGTTAGTTACTAACTTGCTTATCTTTACCTTGTATTTTCAATATATTAAACATAGCCTTTTATGAAAGACAAACATAACTAAAAGGTGAAATTTTATCATGTAAGTAACTACTGTTATAAGGTCTCTTGTAAGGCTGCTATCATCTGACTTTTGGTTGCTCTGAGTCTTTTGAATATAATCAGAGATAAGTACTTCTGAAATAATAATACATTTTAACAGAAGGAAAGAAGGAAATTAGAGTAAATGCATGTGTGATAGGGGAAAAAATGTATTTTTACTTCAAATATTTTAAAGATCATCAGAAAAAAAAACCAACTTAAAGTAAACTGTGCAAATATTTCACATAACTTCTTTATATTCTCAGATGGATCTTAGAGTTCTTTAAGAAACTTAAAAACCAGAGTAAAAATAGCTAGTGTGATGCTTTGTAAGCATGATAAAAATAGTCAGTGAATGCAGAATGGTTTTATGCTGGCACCTTCAAAAATTAACATTGCAGATGTGGAAACGGAAGCTAATGTGATGAGAAGCTATGAATGTTAACAAGAATTTGCTTTCTAAAGAATGGCCAACTGTTTTGATTTTGTAATGCTTTTGAAGTGATGCTATATTTCTGTCAAACAATGAAGTAAAATTGATTCTGGGAATAAACTGGGTGTAGAGACTTTCAGAAATTGTCTTTCCTGATGACTCTTAAAATAGTCAATGTGCTCTCAGAATGGGTTACTGATCATACATCAGTAAGTGTATATGAGGACAAGTCTATCCCCATTGCCTCTTAATAAAAAATAAATATAAAATAAATTAAAAAAGCTACACACTGCAGAGGGAGTAAACTAACCATTCTTAATGCAATGAACAGAAATTATGGTTAAAGATCCCTGAAAACACCTTTCCCTAACAGGGCTGCTTTAGATGAGCTCAACTCATTCCTTCTCCTCTCCTGCTTGACAAGCATGTTCACTTTCCCTCCATCTGGTGAGGAAATGAAGAAATCATGACTGGTCTGGTCAGCAGAGCACATGGCATCTTTGGCAAACACAAAACAGTACAAGGTGGTTCATTTATGTATTTTAATGTGGTGATGGCACTCAGAGATAAGATAGGGATCATCAGTCTGAATATGTGTATATGAGCAGTAGGTAAATGTCAAGAAATGTTTCTTCTTCCCCACCAAAGTTAAATGCTTTCCTAGTATGACTTTTCGGTGAGAAAGTTAAAGATTTACCGAAATATACTGAATTAGAAGGAAGATTTGCAATGATATGATATGTAATGCCATAAAAACTGACAAGTGCAAATCATGTTTTGATTACATTTAGGATGGTATGGCAGTCTCTGTATGTTAACATGTGTCTGATACATTTCAGAGCCAGGTTTCTCTCTATTTGATATAGGAGGCATCCTTTCTTGCTAGACAGTTAGTGACTACCCCCAAAACATCCTTGAAGAAACATTAACATTGAAATAAAACTGCAGCAAGACTGTAAAAATCAAATTTCTTGGAAGGTGGGTTAAATTACTAATAAAATAATCAAGTAACCATCAACTTTGTGCTACATTGAAAGAAAGCCAAGCAGAAATGACCAGAAGCTCAACAGAAGTTACTCTGGGAAAAAGTAAAGTAAGAGGAAGAAAAAACTACTGGTATGCCCCCATGGCCCCAAACCTATTTTTTTGCATGGAGGCAATTCCAGTTAAAGGATGTTCGTGGTGATATCTTCTCATTAGCTCTATTTTCCATTGCCCAGGCACTTCCCACTTGCACAGCATGTCAGTAATTGCAGGAGAACTGCTGCCTGAAGGTTTACTCAGCAACCATAGGACATTGAGGATCTTTCCTTTTTTTAATAGTGAGAACTTCTCTTTAACAGTTGATGAGATCCAAAAGCTTGGGGAGTAGTCCACAATTAACATCCTTCTCTTCCTGTCCTTTATAGGAAAGGGATTAACAATGTAGTCCTTTCAAAATCAGGTAAACTCCTCTGCAATCCAAGTGTCATTTCCTTCCTGATGTGAGATGTGTTTAGGGAGTCGAAGAGCTAACATGGGAAAATAGTATGTGTCCTCAGCAGTGGTTTTCCTTGATTCAGCTGTACCTGGAGGGGACAGTTCTGCATCAAAAGTGAGACAGAAGCCTGTGGGGAGATCTGCTAATTATCGGGCTTCCCCTGCAGACAGCCCAGTGGCGAGTGGTGTGGAGATGTGGCCAGACCCCTGCTGTCATTGTGCACCTTTTGAGAAGGATATCGGTGATACGAGTAAAACTGTAGTCTGTGAGAAGCCTGTAAGAGTTTTGCTAATTAATTTAGGTTTCATTAGTTTATTCCACCCCTTAGAGGAGGCACCAGAACTGATGGACTGTAGGTTACAGAAGGCTGGCTCTAAAACCTACCAGTGAGTGTCTGCTGCTGACTCCAGTCCTGGATTTCACTTTGTTGCATTGATCCTGCAGTTCTTTAACTGTAGCAGAGCCATCCTACTGATGGCCCAGGATTCAAATATAACAGTTGCCGGCCTTGGATGACATACGGTTTATGAACCCATAAAGCTTGAAGCATGAAAGGTGCTATATCTAGAGAAAACCTGTAACCAGACGTTAGGCCAAGCCGTAGATGGAGACCTGTGAGCACAGTTACTGCTGGGGAGGCATGAGAAGGGCAAGAAAGAAGAGCAAAGGGAGACCATGCAGTCCATGCAAGCAGAGGTGTGAACTTGTGTTGCTCTGTGCTGTGCTGTTGCGTCAAGTCGCTGGGGTTTGGGGTGGGGAGGTGGTGTTTTGGCTGAAGGAAATGTCTGCTGAAAAGAGTGACAGTTGTTAGTGTAAAATGTGCAGAGGGTTTTGATGGGGAGAAGAAACTGTGTTGTGTTGATGCTTGCAAACGGAAGAGGCTGGTGGGAGGCGACTTACAATACTGCTTTTCTTTGTAGTCTTTTGGGAAAATTCCAAGAGGGCTTACCTGCGGGTGAAAAGGGAAGTGTCTGACGACAGTCCTGGTGCATTGCAGCAGGATATGATCAGCGGGGTCTCTGGGGATGCTTGTGACTTCACCGATGAAGGGCAGGAAGCTGTGCTGGAGTCCACCACCCCTGGGCCTCCAAAGGCAACCCCAGTCACCTGCAGTGAGAGCAGGATATGCCGGCAGCATTTCACTTTGAAATCAAAGGCAGAGATATCTAATCGTGTTTCTGACAGACCTGGGGAACTGCGTAACCTCTCTGCCAGCTGTAGATTATTTGCTGGTTTGGTTTTTTTTTAAGACTGAGATACTGCTCAGTCCCAGACAATAACATACATGCTTTTTCCTTGCAATGCTGAAGCAGTTAAGCACAATTTTAACACATGCCAGAGTGTTTGATGTGCCCAGCTGTTACCCATAGGACACAGAGTCACTTTAAAGTCCTACAAAGTTGCAGTACAGGACTTCAGACAAAAACTGCATCCTGGGTAGCATCATATACTTCAGTGATGCTTTGATTCCTATTTTGTGCTGTCAGGAACATGTAAGGCCAGAAGAAGACCTGAAATGCCCAAACTGAAAAAATCTGCTACCTGCAAAAATTCAAAGATAACTAAAAGATACTTGAAAGGAAGAGGGAGGAGCATTTAAAACAGTAAGGGGTCAGCTGATTCAAATGCACAGGGAAGTTCCAGCAGATTTTCATGTTTCATTGCCTGTTGTTCATAGCATTCTGTTTCTTCTCTCTCTACTTGGTACCATGCTGTGGGTAGTCCTTCACTCACACGGTGACTATTTCCTTCTGAGAGAGCAGAACCCTTCTGTAGGGCTTAAGGAGAACCCCACTGAAACCAGGGGAGAGGCTGATGTGGATTTCAGGGGGGTCTGCATTTGTCTTTACAGGGGGATTATTGCATCTTTTGACATTTGAAATGCAATATGCCTGCAACTAACAAGAAGAGGTAAGGGTCACCCTCTCTGACTCCGAAGAAGGCACAGTGCAAAAATTTATTATGAAAGATGAACACAACTGCAAAGATAATGTCTCGGTGGTTGCCATAGTTTCTAATTTAGCACCAGAGAAAAGTTTTTGCATTTGCCACAAAACGCTTTGGGTGAGAACATTGCAAACAGTACTTAAGATGCTTGAATCTAAAAATTAAATACAAATTCCATATAAACATTTGGAATGTTAACTAATTGTTTTTAGCACTGGAATTAAAGCAGATGTCTTCACTGTGGTCAGTTATACTGTGAAAATACACTTTGAAGACATTTAAAAAACACATTACAAGTATAATAAGCGTGATAGAAAAATACTCAGAAAAATCATCCACCCGCATTTGTAAAAAGTAAAAAGCAGAGTCCCTCTGGATCACTGTAGAGATCTGAAGACCACGTGAATTAAGCCTGGGCTTATAATGCTTACAGACCGTTAACATCACAGAGCTCCTGTTTAGTTCAGGGTGTGCATGTACATATGGTCTATTTTTCTATATACGTGTGTGTGTATACATACATATAGACACACAAACACTTATATCTAAAAAATACGTGTTGTGTATACAAATTGTGCTCCTGCTTCAGTGGTGGTCCAGGCTGATGTTATAAAGTAGTCCACAAGCTCTCAGAACTCTCCTGGAGGCAACTGCTGTTTCCTTTCATTCAAAGTATATACAGGCAGAGCAAAATTAGCCTTTTACCTTCATGCATTAAGGGCAAAAGCAGGATGGGAAATGAGCTCGATGCAGATAAGCACACCTAGACGTGTCGGGACAATAGAGGGAAGCCTGTATGATGAAGGATGTTACTGTTATGGTAACTATCAAGCCTGGTGTCACTAAAATGGAAAGATGAAAACCAGATGTCTGCGAAGGGAACGTGTGTTACTCAAAGCACACAGGAACAAACAACAAGGCCATGTCATTTTCCCAGTCGTCTTAAAAGTTTTTCAAGGTGATTGATTATTTTACGTTTGAATTTTACATTCAAGGCATATTCTTGAAGGGGGCTTGAATGTTTGTCGCTTGTTTCTGGAGAAGAAGAAAGGCTAAGTGAAATGCTTTCGTTCATTTGTTTTATTTTAGTTTGTGTTTTTCACTTTTTTGATTTATCCAAGTCCCTCAATAGCAGTTGGAAGTATTACTAAAACATCGGGGTTTTTTCTAATGAATACACATTGAAAAATCTTTTAATTGGTAACATCTTTTAGCTGGCATATGGCTAGCTAATAACTCAGGCTTAATTAGCAAATCTGGGGAAGAATAACTTCCTAATATGGAATTAAAAAGGCCTGTCATTGTTTTTCATCTGAGACTGACGATATTGCTTGGACCTGAAATTTAGCAGCCTTTTTTTTTTCCCTGGTCCCAGCGGACGAGCTGTGTTTTAACACACATCTATTACAGAAAGAGAGTTTGACATTGCCAGGAATCATGCTGATAGAAAATGGAGAAAGAGCACCTTTCCAGAAAGTATAGTTACGCTCTTAATAAATGTTCATCTGGTGACCTGACCTGTGTTAGTTTTTCAGTGCCATACCTTGCACTGCAAACATTTAATTTCCACAGACTAGTCATTATTTTATTTTTTATTTTTTTTTATTCTTCAGCCTTTGTCTGTGGATCCCTAGGGTCTGTGACGGTGGGTAAGAAAAGTAGCCTTGTCCATGCTACACAGTAGTCACTATAATTGGGTTTTTTAAACCAAGCTGTGCATCTCCATTGGAAAATGAAACATTATGGAGCAGGCAAAACCTCTCTTGCTCCTCTGAGACCTTTTCCTCAGTTTTCTGTTATGTATTCTTCACACCCAGTGAATCTGATCTCTGTCTCCAAAAGAAAGGGCATAGTCTATCAGCTATCGAGAGGTTCCCACTACTGTGATGAGTTCCACCAGCCTTATCAGCAGGGTGGTGTTTCGGGGTTCCTCTGATAGGTGGCCACTCAGCAACTGAGCTTCACGATTTGGCAAGTTGTACTAATGATTTGGAAAGAGACGGATGTGAACCTAATTGCAGTAATTAAAGGAGAGGGCTGTCTTAATCCCTTGCTTGTATGCAGGTGAATATCCTTGAAGCCCTGAAGCAGCACGCTCATAACTGAGGATACAGTTGGCCAGGCTTGGTGTATGATTTGGGTTCATGGTAAGGGTTTGCTCAGAGAGCAGTAGAGGGTGACAAGGGTGGTGTTGGTTAAAGCCTTATAGATACCATCACTGCACTCTTCCCACTGCTGCAATAGAGGGAACATGGGAGTTACTGTGGTTTATTATGCCACTGGTACAGTTCTCATTTGATTAATGAATTGCTTGACAGTCTTGTAATTCTTCAGCTCAGTGGTGCCATGCCCTGGAATGTTTTATTTAAAGTTGTATTGTTTTTAGAATAATCTAGCTGAAGACCTGATTGGTTTTGTGGAAATATATCAACATGGGGACTTTTACTTTCAAACCTGAATTGATTACTGAGCACAGTTTAAATTTCTTTTTATTGATGTAATTAGAGCTAAAAAATTCAAACAAAGGACAAGCATAATTACGTGAATCCAGAGAATTGCCTATTCGGTTTTCATTTTATCACCGTAAGAGCATTTGTATGCCACACCATTTAGTGGCATATACCCTTGACAGAGCATCAGTACCATTGATAATTCATGCTGACCTTCAGGGCAGTCAGCACCCTCTAGATATTTTTAGGTGTTTGGCTAATTTTCTCAAAGCACCTGATGTTTTGTTTATGCAGTAAATTTCACGGGCATGGAGGCAGGTACATTTCTGGGGAGATAAAACCCACCTTCCCTTGCCATAACTCCACTTTGTCCTGCATTCACTACACCAAGCTATTTATAAAAAAAAATAATATAAAAATCTTCTAATCTGGCACGTTTTCTGCTTTCATAGTATTAAAGGGAGGCATGGCAGGTCTGTTTGTGCTCTCATACACTGCTTAGCCCCCTTACACTGGGACGTTGACAGCGTCTCCGGTTTTTGTTAATCAGCACAAAGGAGAAACTTCGGCAGCTGAGCCCCAGCGAGCAGGTTTGCTTCCTTCCAAGGGGCCTTTTTTTTTTGTTTTTTGGCCTTTTTGCCTTTGGCAAAGTTTGTATTCGTGAGCCACGATGCCCGCCTTCCGGAGGAGTAAAGCCAGAGCTAAGAGTTTAGCGTTGGCTCGTAAAACCCAGCAGCAGGCAGCAGCAGCGTGCGGCTCCCTGCACAGGATGCTCTCCGTGGTGAGTCCTGGCAGCGGCGTGGGTTAAGCTGGGGAGGGGGGGTGGGAGGAGGGATGCTGCTTAATTAAGCTAAGTTAGGTGATGGGGGGCTGCACCAGCTCGATAAATAGCATCGGTAAGCAAATAATGGATTCTGGGAACGTGTCCTCAGTGGGTGAGTTGTATCCAGCGCGCTGCATGGGAAAAGATCTGGGCTTTTTGGAAGTTCTGGGGGAGGGAAGGGTGGGTTGGTCGCCTGCGCCGTTTGCTGCTGGGCTCGAGTGATTTCTTGTGCCTGTCAGAGAAAGGACGAAGTCACCATCCAGATTTTTGACAAGAAGTGGGATGTTAAAACAAGATTCTTCAGGGAAATGTGGAAATAACTGCAGCGTGAATGTTTTTAACTATTTCTCTGGTTTGTGACTAGTAATTCAGGATTGTGGAAAATAGATACATAATCGGGGCAGTGCTGGGGGAATATAAGAAGGCTGCAAATCTGTTACACACATGGGAGAAAAATACTTGAGCCTTCTGCATTAAGATTGGCAGCATCAGGAGAAGGGGAAGGAAAAAAATGACAATGTTTTCACAAGTTTGAGAAAATTTGCATTGTGGGCTTGAATACTACCTGCCAAGAGTCTCCTTTTTGTGTCCTGGGGTGTAAAATTTCCTCTCTCTTTGTTCACCTCACACTCTCATCTTTACATTTAGTATGGTGAGGATTTAACCTTCTGTGCTGGAACTGATTTTTGGTTTGCCTTTGACTTTGGTGTGCGATGGGTCAGGTGTCTTTGATTTTTAGAGATGCTGAGCACAGCATCTATATGAACTCAGTGGATGCTGCTGGTCCCCGGGACATGGTCGAAACAGGCTCTGGGGTGCAGATCCCTGCTGCGTGACTTGGTTTATAACTAGTGTGTCAGGCCAGATCCTGTGTCACCAGCAGTTCTTCCCCTCTACCCAGGGAGAAGGATGGGCTTCTCTCTCTGTGTGGCAGCTGAGAGGGAAGATTTGCCACCGTGCAATTCATATTAATAGCTCAGGCCCCTGTCAGGTGGGCTGCATCTTTGCTGTTGTACACAGCTGTGTGTTCAGCTTCATTTCAGGCCTTGGCTGTCGGGAAGGAGTTACAAGGTCATCAACCGCTCTTCTTACTCTACTTGGGGTGTCTGAATAAAGTTGGTGACACCTACTCGCATTACTGGAACAGGCTGACTTCGCTAATGTAAATGTCCCTGAAATAGGGAAATTCTGGCTCAAAGACAAAAGTTTATCCTGAACTCCTCTCCTGTTGTCTGCTCTGGTAGGGCAGCTTTTCAAAATGCAGCATAGAGGGGTCACTTCTCCCTCCCTAAAGCATAACACTGACTATGCTTGGTGTGTTGCTACAAAGGATCTGAGTGGGCACTTAAAAAAAATAATCCTTTCTTTAGCAACGGTTTAAATATTTTAATTAAAAGACATGCAAGAGATGTGGTGAAACAAAACAGACCCCTGAAATTTCAGGTGTGTCAGTTGGGAACTGTTTCATGTTCTGAGGGGTCTTGAAGTTGGGGGAAAAAAAAAGGAGAAAGAACAGAAGATAAGGGGTGACTGAGGCTACTACTTTGTTTTTAGCTTCTGTTGCCCAAAGCTGAATGGTGTTTTGCCCAGATACCCGTGAGGAAAATCTCATAAGGCAGTTTTCAGTAAAACTTGGATGATTTTTTTCAGTTTCAATAAACAATTTAGAGGACTGCACATACTGTATTGGTGTGTAACATAAGGCAACTTTTTTTTTTCAGTCTTTAAGGAAATTACAGCCTGCAACTTTTTGGCCTTTTCCATTGTTTGGTTACAAAGTGCTTCCCAGGCTGAGGATGACAGAGCAGCCTAGAGATTGATGGACCCACAAAAAAACCGACGGTGGTTAGGGCTGCCTTTGTTCTGGAGAGGAGCATCTTCTAACACAAAAGAAAAGTGATGGACACCTCCAAAAGCTTTCCTTCTTGACAGCGTGAGGGATGTAAAGAGGTCTCTGGCCAGTTGTTCATTTCTCAAAATCCCATGTAATTGTATTTCTTCTGCTAACTGGTGTATTCAGTCTTCCTGGAAATACATACCCCAGGCAGAGCTGAGCTGTTAGCTGTCAGTATTTAGAGGGTACAGGACTAATCTGCTTCTGCAGGATGTCTTCTGAGCATGCTTCCTCCTTGGATAAGGAATTCAAAGGATTGGTGATCACCCTGTAGATGTGGTTAGTGTCCTGCTCAAGGGTACAGGGATCTGAAAACTCATCAAAAAACAGGCATGATTTTAACCCTCCCAAGGAGCCTATTTTAGCTGTAGAGTTTTCTAAGCCCATTCCAAATATTTGTCTCCATCACTTTTTCAAACTATCGACTGTGGAGTACCTGAGGTGTACAAATGAGGGTAAAATAAACAGCAATGAGCGGAGACACCGTAACAGTAATTGACCTTGTGCAGCATTTATGCTCAATCAGTATAATTCAGTAGAAAGTCACAGGGTAGCCATGAAATTGTTGTGCTAATGCTTAACCACTGCTGATTAATGTCTTCTGCTCTGTCACCAATTAATTTTATGGAGATTTTTAACTCTGGTGGGGATAGCACAGCTTCAAATGATGATATGCTTGTCTGCAAGGAGGAAAGAAATTCTTTAAGAGGTTCTTTGTAAGAGTATTCTTTTGTTCAGTTTAAAGGAATAATTTCCAATATTTCTTATCAGGGGTATTATTGATAATGGGACGTGCTTCATGTCCATCTGACAAGCTGAGCACCACGGTGGTGTCTGGCTGCTATGGGTCAAGCTGGCCATTATGTGGGCTGGAATTTTCCCTTCTAAGGTTACTGTGAGCAATCCTCACTCACAGGGAATTCTCCCTGCAAAAGGATTTAGGACCTAACTGTGAGTCGCAAACATGCAGGGATGAAAACAAAAGTTCCTCAAGGCTGCTTCCACACATCCTGCTGTTTTCTTAGAGCATGAGGCAAGAGGCCACTTCCCCTGACTGTGAGGTCTGTAGAAAGGTTTATACAGCTTTGTTGGAAAATCTGTGAAAATGGCCAATAAAGCAGCACTGTGCTGCTTAACTTCATTCTCTCTGGAATGCATGTATTTGTTTTTTCTATAAACCCTTCATAAGCACCAGTTGACTTTCTCAACTCTGCCATTCAAATCTAGCACTTTTAGTCTACATTTTTGGGTTTTTAGCCTCATCTGTCTGCTGTTCAGGCCCAAAGGCAAGCTGAAGCTACTTGCCATCTCCTGTAAATGTTGCTAGAAGTGGCACACGTAAGCTCAAGTGGTGGATTTTGGAGAAAATTTGTTATTTCCACTGTATACTCTCCAGTCTTTCTCTGGAAGTGTGTTGCAAACTTGTCCACAGTCAGTCATCTGGGCTTTTTTCTCACCAACTTAAATGTTATTATTCTGATGAGCTGCATGCTATAAAGTTTGGCATAAATATTATTTTTTTACCATTTGCTAAGCAGAGACAGTCTTGGTCTTGTGTAAATAAACAATGTTGTGTGCTCAAGAAGTTTACCCAATGCATCTAAGAGTTAAATCTGCCTGTGTTAGCCATTGCAGTGTCATTGTCAGAGCAAACTCAGGGTTAATACCCACCTTAATTCATGGTTATGGTGTCAACTTGGAGCTCCTCTTGAGACATCTTGGTTTAAGGGTACTGACAGCCAAAAGGCACTAAAGGCAAAAGTAGCATCCAGGGCAGTGTGGAAAAAAGATGGAGATCCCAACCCAGGTGGTAAGCCAGTTTTGGGAGGAAATATGAAGCAAGAATGGTTTTTATTCCTCTTTATTTATTCATTGTGATGTTTCTGATTAATACTGGGCTGATGGTCCAGGACCTAATGTGCATTTTGTGGTTTCCCTGGCAAAATGTGTTTCTGCATCTTCTGTGGTCTGAGTAGGAGTGAACGTGAAATAGGTCTGTCCTGTGATCAAATAGCATTTCATACTTGTTTTGACCCAAATGTAAATGCCACAGTGGACACACAGAATTTTTCTTTAATGCCAATCTTGCAAACACAAAGTGTTTGTATGTTCAGAAACATACTAAAGTTTCTAAAAATCACTACTTGTCAACAGGATGGCTGAGAGGTATGTTAGTGTAATCCTGTGCCTTGGCCAGTTGTGCAGAACAACATCCAACACCAAAATGATGTTGCTTAGGTGCTCAAATAGTATTTATGTTGAAGTGTATCATCTGTTTCCATATGCTTTCTTATCCAGTGGTCCTTGGTGGCAGATGCAGCTCTGGCCCCAAAACTGAAGGAGATGGAGGACATAGGATGTTCTCCAACATCTGCCTGCCCTACATGCAAAGGCGGTTGAGGAGGAACAGAGGACTTCTAACTCCTCCTTGTAAAACTGTGCCTGATGATGGTGTTTATGACTCCCCTTCAAGAGACTGTCTCATATCCTTGATCTGGTGTCCCTGATCAGGCATCAGGTTGATGTAAATCAAGCTGCCCACATGCACCTTGAGCTGTAGAGAGCATAAAATCTGAGTCATTCTGATAGAAATACAAAACTTTCTGACATCAGAAACAAAGAAACCAAAACTCAAGTACTTTGGCATGCAGCTATTTAGAAGTTGCTTTAAAATATACCCTCCCCCTACATTTCCTGAATTAAGTTGCGATTTATTTCCAAAACCCTAATAAATTTTAGTGGCACAAAGTGACTGTGATTTTTAAATGTATTCCATCGGTGCACAGCTGTGATTCCAACAAACACCATTCAATTTATGTTGCTTTTTGTCAGTTCCTAATAAATGTTGTGAATATAAAATGTATCTAAATTCCATAGTCCTGCAAGCTGTCATTATACAGGATTGTAAGAGTTGGTTGCACGTATTACTGAGGAAAGTAACTTAATTATTTTTTTTTGGTGTGGTGGTATTGTTCAAAACTGAGGGCTGGGAAACTACAGACTAATATAGACTCTGTGGCAAATATTTGTCATTTTAACATTTTTTTTCTGACATATAGGTGTGAGGGATGCACCTATGTTTTGTCACATGCATAGTTGAGATTTAATATTGTTAGTGCATTTAGCCTCCACCTTGCAGCAAGACTTTGTATAGCTTAGCTCACTTTTAGAATATTTTTTGCATTGCTCATTTCATGACCTCGTATGTTGGGGAACGTGGCTGAGCAGCTCATCAGTGAATCAGGAGATCCAAAAAGGACCACTTGAAACAACGCATGGAATAAATTAATACAGATTATGATAGTTCTGAAATGCACTCCTGCCACAATTTCTTCACTGAAACAAGGCTTCCACTTGAAATAAAGCAGCATTCATGGAGTCTTCATTTGAATGTACTCATTAAGTAGAAGATAATATATGGCACAGCGTATGCAACTGTCCGGTATCTTAGAGAATGTCTGAGAGACAGAAGCTCCACAGAAGAATTGTTTCATGTGGTATAAAGAGGTGGATACTGGCAGCTCCTAAGGTAGAACTGGGTAACAGTAGTGACATTCTAGCTTTCAGGAAAGCTTTAAATAAGAAAAAGAGCAGTGGAATAATTTTCAAATGAAGCATTAAAAATTATTGCCTGCAGAAGTTGCTCTTGGGTACTAGTGATAGTCATGCAAGAGTGAACTACACAACAATTTCATAATATCAGAAAAATCTCTTTCTCTTCCATTTTTGCTTTGTTAGATTAACTCTTGTTGTTCCATCTCCATTTCCTACTTTGCTTGAAAATTTTTGGGATGTTTTCATGTGTATCATTCCTCCAAATAATTGCCATTTTGAAAGCAAAAAATTTTCATATGTAAAGCATCTAAACATCTTTTAACAACTCAAGATATTGGAATCTGAACCTTCACCTCCAAGACTCATTGTCTGAAAAGCACATACAACACAATATAGGTAGCAGATGATAAATAAAACAGTTATTCTGGGTGAATAAAAGATCTTTATCTACTAATTTTTTCTAGTTTGATGCAGTGAGTGTTGCAAAGTAAGAGAGATGGAAAACAGTGTGGTGCTAGTGTCATAGGAAGCAAAATATATCTCAGCTTTTGCATCCCACAAGCTTGCATCTGAAGACCGAAAATAATTTGCACTGGAAAAATCCCTGGAAAATTTTCATTTCATTTTTCTGCTGTGATCTGGAGCTGCTACAAATTGATGCTGTTCAATATTTCTCAAAAATCAGTGGCATGTTTCTGGTCCCCCAGTTTGGAACAAGAGCAAAATTTGAGGAATTTAAAAATAATTGCAGTACAGCTTGTGCTCTGAAACATCATCGCTTGTCTCTTTCTTCCCATTTAACAGAGTGCAGAACAGATCAGTGCGTTGTGCCGAAACTTCCAAGAAATCCAGGCAAGCGGTATGGAAGGACAGAAGGACAACCAGGATCCACCTGCACGGCCACTGGCTCGCCACCTTTCTGACGCAGACAGATTGAGGAAAGTCATCCAAGAACTTATGGACACTGAGAAATCTTATGTCAAGGTACAAAAAAAAAAAAAGACGGGGGGGGGATGGAACCTACAGGATACAGAAAGGTACAGAAAAGGGCCACAAAGATGGTTAAGGGCCTGGAGTATCTCTTCTACGAGGAGAGGCTGAGGGACTTGGGCCTTTTCAGTCTTGAGAAGATTTAGGGGGGATCTAATCAATTCATACAAATACTTAAAGAGAGGGTGCCAGGAGGACAGGGCTGGTCTTTTCTCAGTAGTGCCCAGGGGCAGGACAAGAGGAAATGGGCACAAACTTGAGTATAAGAAGTTCCACCTAAACATGAGGAGGAACTTCTTTACTGTGAGAGTGGTAGAGCCCTGGAACAGGCTGCCCAGAGAGGTGTTGGAGTCTCCTTCTCTGGAGACATTGAAGGCCCACCTGGACAAGTTCCTGTGCAACGTGCTCTAGGTAGACCTGCTTTGGCAGGGGGGTTGGACCAGATGATCTCCAGAGGTCCCTTCCATATGATTCTATGATTCTACTTCATGCTTACCTTTGAAAAACCAGCCCTCTACAAGGGCCATAGCCTATGAAGTCCACTTATCTAATTGTTCCTGGGTTTTTCAACAGGTTTGCTCCTGTAATAGCAGCTGTAGGATTTGATCTAGCAGCTTTAGTTCTTTAGTTCAGTTTGTATTTATGTTGTGAGACCAGTAATTTGTGGGGAGTAGAAACTGCAGTATGTTAACATAGGGTTTTTCCAGGGGATGTTTCCATATTTTTCAAGATGAAAATAAATCTGGTAGAAGAAAAGCATAGAGTCTCCTATAAATTAGAAAAAAAAGTTGTGGAAAATTGTGTGTAATTATTTTCGAATCAGCAAAGCTAAAAGGCACAGCTCCAGTTGTTTGTAGCATCACACATATGTTATTTCTCCTCTGACTGATAAGTCCATAATTTGTTAGATGTATGTCTCTTCTTTTTATAAACCCCAAAAGATGCCAAAAGAAACATGAAGGCAGTGATTTCATTGACACTGATTCAATGACATTGACTTCATTCATCAAGGAGAAATCATCTACTTTGCTGGATCTCCAAACACATACAGATATTGGATATATCTGTACAGATTACAGATAAACTTACAGATTACATTGCTGCAATAATGTATATGGAAAAGAAAAGACTTTCAGTCTGTTGGTATTATTACATCCCCCAATACACTAATACAGCCATGTCCTGTAAAGCTCAAGGAAGCTTTACAGAACATGAACCCCCCTGTGTGCTTCTTATAGAGGAACCACTTCAACAAAGGCACAGGCATGGAGGTCACTGAGGTGTGTGAAATTTTGCACCAGGCAAAATCCTGGCAGGTTTTCCATGTACTCATTATGGTGTTCTCAGGGAGATGCTCATTGTTGCTTCTCCATAAGAATTTCTGCCATTTCTCTCCTTGGGTTCATCAGAGAGCTCTGCAGTGGACCCTAGTCCTGCTGTCATGCTTTAGGGTGGGATAGTAGGTCTTCAAAAGGGGCACCGATTCTTTGAAGAAATGGCCGAAAAAGGCCCTACATATGTGTCATGTCCCCCCTGCAACAACATAACCAAACACGTTAATACCTAATAGGATTTTTAAATGTTATATGTCTTTCTGGATATTAATACTGATGTTTAAATGAGTGGCTGTTTATATGGTTTATTTGTTTTATAACGTTTAAAACATTCAATCGTGTTCATAAAGATGGACTCTTTAGAAATCCATCATCTGTAACGTTTTCTCCTCATGTTATATTAAAAAATAATTTGTTATAATCAAGTTGCAAAGCCTTAAAGATGAAACAAAAACATTACACTGTAATCAATTTGCCTCTAATTTAGCAATGACTTCAGTGCTAACATCATGCAGGTGATTTTGTCACAGAAAAGGAATTGTATCTCTAGTTCATTCCTGAAAATTACCCCTATCCCAGACTTGTCATATAGAGAACAATTTCAAACTGTTACGTAAAAAGTTCTGTTTCTTGCAGGACTTGAGCTGCCTCTTCGAGCTGTACTTGGAGCCCCTTCAAAACGAAACCTTCCTTACACAGGATGAGGTGAGGGAAGAACTGAAAGATGTGCTTTTCATTCCTTTATGGGCTAAGACCTTGGCATTTGGGTTTTTCACTGCTGAGAGCACGACAGAAAAAGCAAAGAGCGAATATAACAATAGGAATTACACCAGTCAGTGCCTTTCTGTCTGCTGTGTGTGCGTCACTTCTCTTTTTTAAAATGGTAATTGTTCTTCTGACTTTAACTCCTAAGAAGTCTTTGCTTTTGTGTAAGGGTTTTTTTTTATAAAAACCCATTTGAAAAGTATCAGTGAAGAAGTTATCGTCCTTTGCAACCTCTCAGTGTGTCAGATCTCCTTAGCAGATTGTTTTCTCAGGAGCACAGTTGGGTGCACGGGGGGCTGTACTTCATAGCCTGATGTTCTTCACAGATGGAGTCCCTGTTCGGCAGCCTGCCAGAAATGCTGGATTTCCAGAAGGTGTTTTTGGAGACCCTGGAAGATGGAATAACTTCTTCCTCGGATTTTAATACACTGGAAACGCCATCCCAGTTCCGGGTAAATATTTCATCATTTAATACTTGGTAGTGTGCCTGCAAATGTTTGTGAAAATCTGGCTTTAAGAACTCTTAAGTTTCATATGGTTGCTTTTATGTTTGAAGCTGTACTTTGGATTACAGGCATCTAGTCAGCAGTGAAAGATAAGTGCTATTTTTCATGGTTTTATCCTCCTCCTTTCCACGGCACAAGATGCAACATGGAAGATGCAGAGTAGATTTTGACTATGCTACAAACTAGCAAAGTTTATGATGCAGAACTCCTTTGCAGAAAAGTTACTGTCACTCGGCTCGGTTCTTTCCTACCCTCCTCCCTGCCGTGCCCAGTTCACCCAATACAGACTGGGAGCTTTTCCTGTTAAGTGCTGCATGAGTTGCCCGTGTTGTGAGGTCCAGGAAGAGGCCCTACAAAGTGTAAATGGCTGCAGGCCATGCCCTTGCTGTGCTGTCTCACTCACAGTGGCACCACGCAGGACCTGTAAGAAGCAGGTGTCCCAAAGATGGAGTCACTGCCACAGGACCAGGCGAAACTGCTGGCAGGTCCCCCCAGACCCTTGCTGCCTTTTGTGGAGCATTAAACATTGATTAAAAAGAGGGGAGAAGGCTGCTCTCCTCCTCCTCCTCCTCTCACTACTCCTCTTTCTTATCTTTGCTTTGGCAAGCATTTTTCTAAAAACATCTCCCTCGTGATTCAGTCCCTCCCACATCCTCCCAACCTCCCCTTCATCCAAGAGCATCAGAGGTGCCCTGTAATTGCCACCTGCCTGAAAGAAGGGAAACAGTTGGAAAGCAATTCTCTGTGTTTGTTTTACACTCTCCCTTTGAGCTTTGGCACTTTTGTGCCTTCCTTCCTATTGCTCGTGGGTTTTCCCAGCACAAGATACCCTGTTATATGTCTGTTGATTTTTGTTCCTGTGCTGCTTGAAAGATACTGCAAGACAGAGTGTCTGCAGGGGTCTTACCTGCTCAGGGAGACCAGAAAAAATTGCAGCCTTTGCCTGAACTGAATGCCCAGAAGAATACAGAAATTGGAGTTACAATTAATAGTATATTCATGATTTTTTCATATATAAACAAACATAGGATACGTATAGAAAGATGGCAAATAATCACAGCATTAAGCCTGTGTGTTGTCTGCTCGAACACTTCTTTAGGATTAATATTTTGCTTCTGTTGATTTCAGAAATTGCTGTTTTCCCTTGGAGGCTCCTTCCTGTATTATGCTGACCACTTCAAACTGTACAGTGGCTTCTGCGCAAACCACATCAAAGTTCAGAAAGTTCTGGAGAGAGGTGATTTATTGTCTTCATTATTGTAATTCATTTGCGTGACTTTAAACGGCAGTGAACTGCTGTAACAAATCTTCTTGACTTGCAGAGAATCCTGGTACAAAGCAATCAGGTATCTTTCAATAGGAATAGTGAAGACCTGTGGTTCTGCTGAATGTGGTATAGATTCCTTTTGTAACGTCCAGGCAGTAGCCTGAGTAGCTACAGAAACATCTTTCAAAAGTCTGCAGATCCAGTTCATTCTCCAAAAAGAAGCAACGAATGGCAAAATAACAGAGGAATTACTTTCTCTGCCATCACTTTATTGATTCGATGCAGAAGCAGCCTGCAGTGCAGTTGGAAAATGACATTGAGGAATAATGTCACCTTGATATAATTGCTCTTTTAGCCCTTAAGAATTATATTTAATGCAGGAAATGATTATGAAATAAATAGTGTAAACTACTTTGTTTGAAGTATTGAAAAGGGTGAGGCTTTTTGGTGCTGGTTACAAGTTGCAGTTCTGTCCTTTCAAGTTATTGCACCTTCTATGACTTCCATGTTCACCTGACCAACTCTCTTCTTTACATCTAGCCAAAACAGACAGTGCCTTTAAGGCCTTTCTGGATGCTCGAAATCCCACGAAGCAACACTCTTCTACGTTGGAGTCCTATCTCATAAAGCCTGTTCAGAGAGTGCTAAAATATCCTCTGCTTTTAAAAGAGCTGGTGTCTCTGACAGATAACGAGAGTGAGGAGCACTATCATTTGACAGGTAACTTCTTCCTTTCTTCTCCTACATTCTTCTAGGAATGAATATGAATTAAGTTGTATTTCCAGTCCCTTCTGGAGATGCAGGTAACCTTTCTGTAGATGTCACAGAATTCATCAAAATCTCAAGAGAATTTCCTCTCTTCTTAAAAATAATAAGTAGCTTTTTTGTGCTTTTTAACAAAAAGTTCTGCTTGTTGTGTCCAAATCCCTTTGAGAAGTAGATATGTCCAGGATTTGCTGTGGCAGATGGGGTTTTTCTCCTGAGTTCTTGCACAAGAGCATGTCAGGTCATAGCAGTGCTTTCCCCCACCCCCCTTGGGAAACACTGACCAAAGCTCCTTCTTGTGGTTATTACTCAGCTCTTGCAATGTGACAAAGTTTAACAATGCCACAGAAGGAAGTTTTAGTTGTTTGAGGTTTGGCTGTCACTCTTGCTTGAATAGAAGAGATCTGTGTCAAAGCTTTGCAGTCTTCCCACCTAGAAAGACTTGTCTGGCTAATATATATTAGAGTTGATTGCTTTTCTAGGCTCACATGTTTGAGACTTCACCCTGGCAAATTCCAGTTCAGCACCTGGTGGATGGATGGAGGACTGGAGATTTGTTTTAGGGATTGATTGTCATTTTAAGAAAATAGATTCAGGCAAGACACACTGTCAGCAGAAGTCGTGAGGCTGGTACTGACTTCAAAGGGAGCTTCTCATACTGCTTCTTTGCCCTCACAACCGTGCCAGGGGTGACTTCCCTGCAGGTCAGGATGGATGCCAAACTGCTAAAAGGTTGACCCATTAAATGCTGGCAGGGCTGGAGAAACTGAGCGCCCTTCTCCAACTCCTTTCTGAATCAACACAAAGGTCTAATGAGATCTAGTGTCATTCTTGCTTAAAAAAACCAAGGAAACAAACAAACCAAACAAACGCAGAAAGTAAACAAAAGCTGGCAATGGCAAATAGTTGCAATCCATGAGGAACTTGTATGACCTGGCGCTGTTTTTCTTTGTTCTGTGGTAAGCCAAATGCAATTTGTTTCTATTAAAGCTCATCAGGTGACTTCCCCTAGTACGGGTGTTGCTCTAGAGACCCTAGTGGCCCTGTATATACAAGGTGTAAATCCTAACGGTGTTTATTATCCCGTTGATGGGAATGTTCGTGCATCTGGGGGCTCATCACTGCAACGCTTATTGCAGCCTTCTCAGGCACTGAAGAGCCCAGATGAGCATTTTTCACTTTGAGTAGGAACCATACCTTCTACTGCTGCTGTCAGAAAAGGTGACCTAAAGCTGGAACTCTGTTCACCAAACCTCGGGAAGAGTGTGTCGTTTTGCCTGCCTCAAGTGGAATTCATTAAAAAATGTCACGTTCAGAAAATACAATTGAATTACATAGCTGTCTGTGAAATTTTTAAACCTTACAGAAGCGCTGAAGGCGATGGAAAAAGTAGCAAGTCACATCAATGAGATGCAGAAGATCTATGAAGATTATGGCACTGTATTTGACCAACTGGTTGCAGATCAAAGTGGAACAGAGAAGGAGGTAAGAGAAGGAACATGTTTTATTCACTCCTGAAGCATTATCTTGCCTGCCACTGGGTGTTTTATCTCTTCCTGAGCTACTTTTGGGAACTTATTTTGCTGGGCTTCTTCCATTCTCCTTTAATATTTTGACTTTCATTTCATATCTGCCCCTCAAGTTCCTTTTTGTCAGTAGGGTATGGTAAAATTTTCAGACAGCTGCCAGAGCCGCCTTCCGGACTGACAGGGATTGTGAGCAGGAGCACACATAATTCTCAGTAGAAAAAAAAATCCTCCTCTTCTCAAGTGTTGCAGAGATTATCCGTGCCCCGAGGCATTCAGATTTGATGCTGTAGAGTTCTTAAGTTCTTAAGGTATTTTTTTTTCAGCCGTATAAATGAAAATGGCAATTTGAGGGGCTTCACACGAAGGTGTGTTGTTCTCATTCCCTCCACTTGCAGTGCTGAGGCACCCACGGGTGTCTGTCTGTCAGAGCAAAGGCCGGGAGTGAAACAGACTCTGTGCTCTGTGCATCTCCCAGGACTGGGACAGCGGGGTCTCAGCTCAACGGCTTTACATCCAGCGACTACTAAGCAGAGCAAATCTGTAAAGGTGAAGATCAGACAGGAGAAATGTCAGCTCGGTTGTTTTATTTCCTCCTAGTAAAACCCAAATTGCGCCCCCCCCCCCGCCGTTGGCTGCCTGGTCTCCCATCATTTATGGTGAAACAAAACTCGACGGCCTGGGATTTTCTTCACAGCGTTACAGCCTGTCCCACAGAAGAAAGCAGCCTCAGAGTAGAAGACCTCCATTAATTCTGCCGTTGGCATTAATACTAATTACTCTATAGAAATTAAAGATGCTTACAGCTCATAAATCAGCCAGTTCCTAAGTGGCTGTATACCAGTGACAGATCGTGAGATGAACTTAATATTCTTCTGAGTTATTAATAGTAAGAAATCCTATCCAGCTTCCGTAACTTAGGGGCTCTTGGAGCACTATTTTTATAGTTGTTGCCTAGTTTAAAAAGGGGTTACTCACACTTTTCCTGCCACAGCACAGATCTCTCTGCCTTCCTCTCTGTACATACAGTAAATACAGACACAGATGCCTAAAGTTACTGATGTGTACTCATTAACATGTTACTCACATGTGAATCACAGCTTTGATGTATATGTTTATACTATTTGTTTATATTATCTACTGTTATAATTTCATATAGGTGACAGAGCTTTCCATGGGAGAACTTCTGATGCACTCCACAGTTTCCTGGCTGAATCCTTTCCCATCACTGGGCAAAGCAAGAAAAGACCTTGAACTTACAGTGTTTGGTAAGTGCCTCCATAATGACTCTCTGCTCTTTCAAATCTAAAGATTACCACGTTAAGTCTTCTCACAAGATGAAACCCACCATCTCCTTTCTCTGTACTCATCAGAAAATATACATTGTTATATTTCATAATATGAGAAAAGTTTCCATTCATTTGTTTGCTGTTTGCTCTGTGAACCAACCACAGCTGCTCTCCTGCCTATATGTAAACTATGGAAATCAATGATTTCCAAGAGATTATATTCTCTTTAGAAACATCTTCTAAACCAAGCTTTTACAGGAGGCTGGTAGGAAAATGGTGATTTATTCTACTCTGGGGAATTGAGGCTAACCTCTGCTTTACAGCTACTGCATCAAAATCCCTGTACAGATTATTTTAATATGAAAAATGAATGTGGAAACGAGAGCGTGCAACCAAGAGTTTTATTTAATAGTATATACATGATTAATCATTTAATAATTACCTTAGTAATTAAATCTTCCAGTGAAACATCTTAGGCACTTGTCCATTCCTTTAAAATGTTATTGGAGAAACATGTACAGAACAACTCAGGTTGACGAGAGACAAGTTTCTCATTCAAACTCCTTATCTGGGAAGCAGGACAGACAAGGGGAGGGGATGCTTCTAACAGAAGAACAAATAGGTTCCTTGGATGAGCTTCGCAGTGACCCATGAATGCCAGACACTTCCCAGCAGTGGGGAAGAAACCCAGTTTTATTCTCATTTCAAACCCTGTGTGGGCAGCTTAGAAAATGCACCTGATGTGTGGAACTGAGGGAAACTGCCAAGCTCTGGGGCAAATGCTGTGCTCCCTATCGCTTCATTTAGGGATGAGACCCAACTGCGTGCCACTGCCCCTCTCTCCTCTGCCAGGGGAAGGCAACCTGGATGCCCGAGCAAGGATAGAGCTACACTGCCCTTGAGTTCGGTCTGGGATCCAGGACTGCTCTGCAGAGCCTTCCCTTGGTTCAGCTGCAGCTTCAATACCCCCGTATTTGTGTTCCACCTTACAGATGAGAGAGAATACGTTCCTGCCTCCCCAGAGGCTGAAAGATTAGGTAACGTTAGTGAGACACTCCAGCTGGGGGTTGTGGAAGCCAGAGAATTCCTGCAGATGCAAAAGCAGGAACTGAGATGTTTGAGTTCCCCACTAAGCCAACGGTGAACGGCAGGAAGAACAGAATTTGTGTCCTTTTTCACAGCCCTGTCTTGCTCCAGGCCCATCACTCTGCTTGAAAATGTCTACCAATTACAAAAAGAAAATCTGGAGCTTTACATCTAACCTCCATGAAGGAGGTTACATGCTTCATGTACAGGAGAGAGGCTGCTGGTAGTTTCAGAATAAAAGTGCAGAATGGCTTCATCCTAAATGTTCAGAACCAAAGCTGAGGCAAGACTCTGGCCATTGCCTGAACAAGTGTAGGATGAAAAACCCAGTTGTCATCTTAATACAATCTTTTCAATCTGTTTGCTTATCTCATCCTTCACATTCCTGTGACTACGATCATCAGCTTCTCCAAGATAGTATTTTTACTGAATATTACACCTGTAATTAACAGTTTTCCTTTTTCTTTTTTTTTCTTTTTAGTTTTTAAGAGGGCTGTAATACTGGTGTATAAGGAGAACTACAAACTGAAAAAGAAAATGGTAAGTCTGGCCTCAGTGGAGGCGTTGGGTGTTTATGCACAAGATCCTGCTGTGGTGTGAGATGGACCACACTGGTCCCTCGCTAGGCTGGAGTTCCCAGCTGAAACAAGTGCTCAGTGTCTGTGTAGCAATACATATTTTTTGTTATTTATTAAGCAGCAGCATCTTTGTGTGAGCCCCATGTTACTTCTGTCAGGTGGAATATGAAACACTGACATAACTCTTCCAGGGGGCAGTCCCCATGGCCTACCTTGACACAGTGTGGAGGTTAAAAACCTCTGTTTATAGACCCTTGATCACCTGGAAAGAAAGAAGGGACATTATTAACACAACCTCCCCTAGCCCCATTTACAAAACTGGAATGCTGAAGTCAAGTAACAAGTTGTATATCCAGCGGGGAAGTTCTGCATGGTTCTCATCAGAACAGATGGAGGGGCTCTAAAAGTAGCAGCAGCAGCTACATGATTAATGCATTCTGCTAATCAACAGTCTGCAGGTTCCTTCGCGGGACGCTCCTTCCCTGGTAGTACTTATATGCAAAGTATTATTTTTATCCATTAAAAACAAGTGCTTTTGAAAGTCGAAGCAATTACAAATTCCAAAGGTTGTGTCTATCACCACTTCAACTACATCTGCGAGCGCATATTAGGGTACTGAAGGAAAAAGTCTTGTGGATTTAGTTTCTCTTCAGAGGCAGGTCTTTTAAGAGTAACATAAAAAACCCCCACTTTTTTACACTTCTTAGAGATATCCTTGTTGTTTTTCGTTTTGCAGCCTACTAATGCTCGTGCTGCACATAATTATGGTGACTTGGACCCCTTTAAATTTCGTTGGCTGATTCCTTTATCTGCCCTTCAAGTTCGACTGGGGAACACAGCAGGTAATTTCATAACACTTCATATCTCTAATAATTTAGGATTGAATGCTCTCCCAGGATTCAGTCATATGTGCTTCTTCCATATGTGTTTCTGGAGCCTCTGGAAACAGGCAGGTATAGACAAAATAGTGTCTGGTGTTGTCTCTGTGCTCAGGGCGTCCAGGCGTGATGGACTTCCCTCATTTGGTGCATTGGCTTCTTCTGTGAGTTCAGGAAGGTGCAACAGGACAAAATGTCAATCCCCAGTGAACAGGCACCAGAAACAGGAAGGTGATTGACCATGGCTGATGTCCTGGTGACACCCTTATGCTGTGTGTGTGCTGACCCTTGGGTCTTCCCAGATGTAGAAGAGTTGACTGGGTAATTTGTGGCAGTAACCTGTGTTTTCATTTTCCCTTGGAGCTGATCTTTATGATCCTATCCAGTTCTATATCTTCTGTGAAGTGTCACTAGGTGTTTAGGGCTTTGTGCATTTGGGAGGAGGCATTCTATGGCTGGAAGGCAGCAAGAA
This sequence comes from Scolopax mira, assembly GCA_004320125.1. NCBI lineage: Eukaryota > Metazoa > Chordata > Aves > Charadriiformes > Scolopacidae > Scolopax > Scolopax mira. Next base: position 365,171 of record BJBW01000384.1, on the reverse strand, counting down.
GTGTTAAGAAATGGGGAAAGCCATTTCTCTCCAAGACAGAAGGTCAAGTTATGAAAGGCAGCACAGGCCACGCTGCTGCAACAGGAGAGATCAGGGGATATTTTCTTCTGGGTTCCACCTTGGTTGAGATCTTCTGTGGATCCACCCATGCCTGTGTTAACACTGCCTTCAGAAGAGAAGCTCTACACGGGTCTTTCTGATGCTGAAGGTTTTGTGAAGTATATACAAAAATAACATTTCCTTCCACACTCAGGAACAGAGAACAGCTGTGTCTGGGAACTGATTCACACCAAGTCAGAACTAGAAGGCAGGCCAGAAACAATTTTCCAGTTGTGCAGCAGGTAAGCTTCACATGGAGGGTGTATTTGACAAATCACATCAATGGAATTAGTAAAACAAAATATTTTCCCCTATATGACCTTTGCATCAGCCCTTCTAATGCAGCTCTCACTCTGCGAATCCAGGCCCTACGCCAGCGTAACCGCCTAAAGTTTAGCAATTCAGAGGCTGGAGCACTTCTGCTACGAGGACAGGCTGAGAGAAGAGAAGGTTCCAGGGAGACCTTATAGCAGCCTTCCAGTACCTGAAGGGGGCTACAGGAGACTTGGGGAGGGACTCTTTAACAAGGAGTGGAGAAGGGGTAACAGTTTTAAATTGAAGAGATTTAGATCAGATTATTAGGAAGAAATTCTTTCCTGTGAGGGTGATGAGACATTGGAAGAGGTTGCTGTGGTTGCCCCATCCCTGGAGGGGTTCAAGGCCAGGCTGGCTGGGGCTTCGAGCAACCTGGAAACTAGATGATCTTTAAGATCCCTTCTGACCCAAACCATTCTATGAATTTAAAATGGGAGTGAATTTGGTGCAGTGATCCCATGTCAGCAACCTGCACAGATGATCACAAATCCTAGTGCGATACGGGCAACACAACCGATTTCATCAGACTCTCAATTGGTCAGCAGAAATCACCTTCTGATAAAGGCCACCAAGGCCACCACCAAGGTGTGACCCCTTGGTACAGAAGTTACCTTTCCTGATGTTTCTTCTAAGGGGAAGTAACCAAGATCTCAAAACACCAAGGGTGCAAAATGGCCAACAGGAAGACGTTGGCTGCAAAACTTGCTGAAAACCCCACTGCATTAAAGCACATCAGCAGAAAGGAGGAAAGCAGACTTTATCCCAGTAGTTTCTTACTTCAGAGAGGAAAATAAGGTTGTCTGTACTATTAAACTTGCAGTGACTGCGAGAACAAGACGAACATTGTGAAGGTGATCCGGTCTATTCTGCGGGAGAATTTCCGGCGTCACATAAAATGTGAGCTGCCGCTGGAGAAACCAGCTAAAGATCGCCTTGTCCCACTCAAGAACCGTGTACCTGCAACAGCCAAACTGGGTAAGAAACACCTTCTCAAAGCTGAAAAATGGAGCCTGGCTCCAGAGCTGGCAGAAGTTTTACGATTATGACTATGACTGGCGTATGCCAGACCCACTAATCCCATTTTGGGCTTCCCCAGAACTCGGTGCGTGACAAGGGCCAGGCCAGATACGCCAGGCCAGGCCAGGCCAGGCCCACCTCCCCACACTGTGAGGTGTCATTAGCTCTCTTAAGGGGCAAGATTTAGTAAGGCCCAAATTAATTTTGCAGGGAAGGCACGGACTCCCTTTGGCATGCAGTATTAGTGTTCTTTCCTCTGGGCTCCCTCTAGTAACTCAGCCCTAATAAGATTTAAAGATAAAACAACTGGCAAAAGGCAGGAGTCTTGCCTCTTCCGGTGCACTAAATCTGCATCCCAGCAGATCCCCTAATTAAGGACAGCCTTCAGACATTTTAGTTAAATGAGGAGCTATAAGTATTTCAAGTTCTCCATCGGTTCAGTTGTCTGCAAAATCCCCTTGCCATCCTAGGGACTGGGACAGTTCAGCCTGGCCCTCCAGTTCCTGAGGTGCCTGCATCAATCTCGCCTTCCTGTCCATGTGTGTAAATCGTTGCTACCATTTTTTGGAGGACTTTGTATAAATTTCACATCAAGGGAAGCATACAGCCCTGGGGTAGGTGGGATGGCATTGTTGGTGTCAGAATGCTGACACGTGTGACCGGGGATGATTACCAAATGAGACTATGAATGCTGTAACTAGAAGTGGGCTATGGAGGCGGATGGTTTAACCACCTGCTGTTTTTGCTGAAAAAACCCCACCCAAACCTGCCTTTTTTTTTTTTTTCCACTGCGCAGCTTCCACGAGGTCCTTGAAGGTACTGAAGAACTCCTCCAGCAGCGAGTGGAACGGTGACCCGGGGAAAGGCACCTTGCAGGACTCTGACGAGTGCAGCCTGAGCAGCAGCACCCAGAGCAGCAGCTGCAACACCGCCGAGAGCGCCCAGGACCCCAAACACCACCCCCAGAGCTGCACCTCCCACTTCTCCAACGTCCTTCTCAAAGAATCCGATATCCTCAGCGACGATGACGATGACGACCACGACTATCAGAGCCTGAAGAAGGGCAGCCCTACGAAAGACATTGAAATACAGTTCCAGCGGCTGAAGATTTCAGAGGAACCCAGTACTGACTCTGAACGGGACCAGGCTGCTGAAAACGAGGAAGGAGATGATGGCTTCGAGAGGGGAGAGCATCCCAAACTGGTGCGTGGCCATTTCTGCCCGGTGAAGAGAAAAGGTAACAGCACAAAACGTAACAGGGGAACTTTAATGGCAATGCAAGAACGTCACCAGTCCCTCGACAGCCACTCTGAAGCCGCAAACCTGGACCTGAACTCTATTTTGGAGAGAGAATTTAGCGTCCAGAGTTTAACATCTGTAGTCAATGAGGACTGTTTTTATGAAGCTGTGGAGAGACCCGGGAAATCCTAGCTTTCTAAGCACTATATTTAAAACATTCATTTGAAGTCCACATAAAATTCAACAAACTTACTTTGCTTTAAAACTAGTAAGATCATGGAAGCTGCAGGAAAACTACTATCTGATTTTGTGCACTAATACAGGTTTGTTGTTTTTTTTCTCCACAAAAACAGCTGTAAAGGATTATTAAGTTATTTTAATTTATTGTGGATCAAAAATAGATTAAGTTGGCCAAGGTCTGTAAATTAGTTCATCCCTTTGGAGCAGTTATTAGGAGGATGTAGTGTTGTGGGGGAGGGGAAGGGAAGGATGGTCTTTTAAGTAACAGCATTTTAAGTGATGTGGCAAAGGTGCTAGAGTGCCAGAGGGGATCCCCATGGAAAGTAGCATTGCAAAATGAATTTTTCAATACCTTGGGCATTTTATTTCTTTGGTTTTCATTTTTGCTTTATTTAAAGCAGAATTAAGTTATTTTAATGTGTTTTAGTGCACAATAGTGCAAAAATTTCTTTTTTTGTAAGTTTTAAGATGCTGTTTATACTTTATACATACCTGTAAATACAGAAACAAAGCTTGGCCTGTAATCTTTTATTTGACTGTATTTTTTATTTTCTCTACCAGCCTGTACAGTAAAAGACAAATAAGTATTGTACTTAGCCATGTTTTCTACTTTTTATCACGCTGCATTTTTCTAGTTGGAGCTTTAAATCGCAAATTCTTTGCTTTTCTATAAACGAGAAGAGCATTAGCAGACCTTGAGGCAATCTGCACACTTTATCCTCTCTTAAGCCAGTCACTTGAGTATATTTATACAAGGGTTTTGGGTTTTGTTTTTTAAATTACTCAGTGCAGTAGGATGTTCCAGGATAAAAAGAGCACAAAACCCCAAACACCCCCTTACATGTTGAAGTATGAAAAGTATTCTTCTTACGTTTCAATAATGCACTTTCATTCATATAAAACTCAATTATTTCAGGAGTATCCCACCTTAATTACCTGTCTCACAACATACCTTGTTCCCCTGAAGGTAAAAAGAACCTGTAGGCACCTTGTAACTGGACGGTTCTTCCGCTTTTCTCTACAGCTGAACAGGATGAATAAGTAAAATGGGAAAGCCCTCTCTCTCTCCACCACTTTCTCAAAAGTAGTTCTTCCAAACCTAAAGAGATGTAGGATTATATAAAGCCTCCTTATATTTAATCAACACCTCTAGATCAAGGAGTTAAAAAAATAAAATAAATCAGTCTGCTGCTGATTACAGCTGTTACAGCTGATCTTCCTCTTCAATCTCATCGGGCTGAGTGGTACTTTTCAGTAAATTCCTCCTCATCTTCTTTTGCCTCAGTTCTTCTCTGTAATTGTAGACAAAAAGGCTCGGGTCTTCATCACACATTTTCCTGTAGGTATTGCACAGATTTCTGAAGTGGGACATGGAGAGCTGAACAGGACGCAGAGTTGGATCAACATCTGCTGTCATCATCAGCTGCTCTGTCCTTTTCAAACGTCCACTTTCAGGAAACAAGGTCCTAAAAGATGTAAATAAATTCAATAAATTCAAAGACAAATAAAGTCAAACAATCCAGACAGACAGTTCAGTTTCCCTTACGAGTAACAGAATCCTCTTGGTAATTTACTTAATAGAGATTATTATTAAGTATGTAATTATTTTAGCTCTAGCACTCTTCATACAGCTCATCATCTAAGCAAATGGAAACATAAGGACCCCTTTGCTGCAAATGCAAATTATAACATAAGAAAGTACAGACATACATACATTGTATATTAGACACATGCATGTATGTTCATGTTTGCTAACATTAAAACATCAACAATGCTAACATTAAAACATCAACAATGCTAACATTAAAAAGGTTTTGGGTATGGCTACAGTCTGAGAGCCTTCTTAGAATTAGCCTCGCATTTAGAGAGCAGCAACAGATTAAACTGCGTAAAACGGATCAGATCCAAAACATGAGACTTTCTTTCAGGCTGTGTCTCATTCCAATGGGAAAGATACTGCTATCACTTGTCATTAATACTGTAATTCTGATACCAGAAAAAGAAACCAAGAGGGAGGAAAGGCATATTTAATTATCATTCACTTTTCAATATTTACAATTTGGAGAATGTGCCAAAAGTCCTAGATTTTTGTTTTCAGCTCTGTCAATATTCATAGGTTCACTACAAACGCCAGTCCAAAGTTAAAGGATTTAAAATGACAACAGGATGGAACATCTCAGAACAACCTGGTTTAAAATACATCCTACTTAAGGCCTTGGTCAAAAGTGTCCCCATTAGCTCAGCATCAGGGTCAGCAAGGTTAACATGGATCAATCCTTATTTTGATAGCCCTCCTAAAGTTATTCTTGCCTTCAATTTGGTAGTTAAAAGCTATATCTGGAGCCAAAAATGTTTAATCACATTAAACATTTACATAAAAAGTGCTATCTTATAGATGTCCATGAACAGCAACTCAAATTTCAGTATTTTTCTTCATGGACTTAATAGTTTAATCTTCTAGGCTAGCGCTCTCTTAGATGACAAGATTTACATACAAATGATTCTATTACCTTGCTTTTAAACAGTAAATGCAATAGACAAGATTAAGTTTATTACAAGGTATCCATTATATACCAAAATTTGCTATTTTTTTCAGGGCAGTTAAAGAATAAGAGGATTGTGTTTCTTAGCTGCTCGCTAGGGCCAAAGTATGATAAGCTGCTAGGGGGAGACGTGACGTTCAAAAGTTCAGATTTCTCCCCCCCACCTTGCCTCAAAAGAATGTAGAACAGTTATTAGCAATTTGAGATTACACAATAGTTTCTTTTTTTTTTCTAAACTCAGGGAAAAACACTCTCTATAACGTAGATACGCTGATTGTGCGTAACTTCTGCCTACATTGTCAACCGAAACCATTCTCTCACAAAAATGCAACTCCGTGAATCAGATACAAACCTCTCTAGAATTCAGATACCTCATTTTCTAACCACCTCCAAACGCACACGCAAACCTTAACACAGCCAAAAATTTAGGTCAAATATCTACATTCCAAACATCAATGCAATTCACTGCCTCAAGGAAAAAAAAAAACCAAATCCAAACGACCCAAAACTAGAAAATGAATAGATTTTCATTTCATTTCTGAAATGAAAAGATGTGATGAACTACGATGGCAAATTTTAAAAGGGGGTAATAAAATCAAATGCATGGCTACAAGTCTCCCTCAACAGATAGCTGGCACCTCTACAAGAACAGTGTCTAAGATTTTTTTTTTGGTTCAAGATCCTTACTCGAGTCCGCGGAAACAGTATTTTCTTCTAAACTGGAAAACACTTCGAACCACTTTTTCCACGAGCGGGAACGGCTGCTGTATCTTTGGTTGCACCAACGGGGTGAAATGCACCACAGCCACATCCACCTATAAGGAAAAGATAAGATAAATTTGAGTCTATTCCTCTGAGAGGCGGTATTTCTAAGTTAAGGGGTTAGATGTCAGGAAACAGGCAGAACACAGGAAACACCGCTGTGACAGGAAACAGAGCTCTGCAGTGACAAATGTCATAGTGTTTGAACACAAAGATTTGTTTTAACTTTCAAGGCCCTACAGAATTTTAGCCTGAGTTATCTACATCTTTCCGATTCGTTCACATACCATTAGCACTCAGTACCTTTTTCCCCATGGCACTTCCTCCATCTACAGCAACTTCCGTGTAATCTGTAAAGTAATTAGCACTGCTGCCTTCAGATCCTTCCACAAGGCAATTCTGACATGATGATACACAAATTAGCCAATATGCAATAGATAGGGTGAAGGGCAGCTGAAGAAAATTGCTATTATAATTAGAAATCAAACCCATTCCCTGTATGACTTCTGTTGCTCTAGGGCTTTTCTAAAATGTAAGCCAAGGAATTGCTTTTCAACCTATTAAGATTTCAGCATTCTATTCCACTTAAAGGAATGGTAGGTGGAAATAAATTTTCTCTCAGTTTAAGTGACTGTACAGCTCTGCATATACACTGTGTATCACAGTTCATCCAAAATTACATTTGAATGCTTCTACACAGATCTCTTTCAAGCTTGTTTTATTCTTTTATAGTTCTGAAATCATCCTGGTTTACAGAACAATCACTTTCCCTGTGTCTGAAAACAGAATGAAGTAACATTATTCCTTCAATGTGCACATACCTATAAAACACATAAAATAGGTCATGCTATTATATAGATGCTGTATTATACAGAAGTGCCCTGAATTCAGACTTCTGTATCACAAAATACAGGCTGAGCTAAAACTCCAGTTCTGCACGACATTGAACAAAGCAGTTCATCTTCCAAACTAGATACTAACAACAATAAAATGAAAAGATTCCGTAGAGGAACACACTGAAAATTTGTATTGGTACCGAATGGCCAGAACATTTTTAAGTGCCAGACTCTTAAAAATATTCAGTCTCTTATTAAAAAAATAATCTGCTCATACAATGGACAATCATCAATCTTTTTAAAAGCTCTGAAAAGTCACTATTGGCATTCATAGAACAGATTCTATGTGGCATTAAATTGAAGATGTGCTAGTTCTGACTGAAACAAAAGATAAAACTTAGCCTGAAGAACATCTTCTGTCCTAAGCCCACCCTCAGTGTACCAACCCTAAAAAAAAAGCAAACAAACTAAAGAAAACCCTAAAAAAATTCAAAACAAACGAGAAGGTTTTTTTTACTGCTCTAATCAAAACTCCTCTAAGTTTGTGGTTTTTTAAAAAAAACAACTAAATCAAACAATTAAATTGTAGTAACTGCTGTTGTGGACATATCCTTCTGACACAAAGGTGCCATCCTTCCATGGTGGACTTTGAGTGGGAACTGCTCAGCTGTCAAGGTCCTCTAGTCAGTACAGCTGCTTCAACTGAAAGCATGAAATTCAAACAACATCAGTTCTTCATGCAGACAGAACCTATGAAGCTGAATGAAAATACTGGGAAAGGAAATAAAATACTGATTAACACTGCTGATTAAAAAAAAAACACGGTAAGTTTCCGGTATTGGCACTGCTGATCTCAGGTATGTTACAGGTAGTGTTGTTTCTCTACTTTTCCACTTTTTCTGAAAGCTAGTCAAGGGTAAGACAGAAAAAACGCTCAAAATACTAAAATGTAAAGACACTAGAGCTTATTTAAAAATGAGGTACCAAAGCAAAACTGACATATAGAATCTGCAGTGAAATGTGCATGAATGTATTTTTACAAAGCAGTTTCTGAATTTCTCATGTGTTGGTAACTTTCACCCATCCACAGGTTGCTGCCACCTGTCCAGGAGACCACAAGACACCCAGTGAGAATTTGTGTTCACACTGAATGTCAGAAAAGTTTATCTTTTTGAACAGGGCAAACACATAGTTCACGCAACCAACCAGCTCCTCACACAGAAATACTAAGATTTATTTTTTTTTTTTACACACATGTATGTTTCTTTACCTATCTACCTTTTTTGTCAAGAAATAAAAGAAGATAATTTCCTGACAAAACTGGGGATAACTTTTGGAGCCCATCTGGGATCCCACAGTCGCCTCAGTTTTGCAGAGCTGTTTGTAAGTGAGATGCGAGGGCTCTTTAGGAGTAGGAGCTGCATCTCTAACAAAAATTTCTGAAGGGAAAAAGAAAAAAAAAGAACACAATCTAGATGCAGTGTACAGTTTAAGAGAAAAACAGCTCAATTTGCAATCTCAAGGCCAGTGGGCAATAATTTCTGCTTCTGAAACAAAACACAGCACTTCTCAGCATTTGTTCCATTATAGACGCTGTTTTCTTTGGACCCCAGGAAAGCTGCCTGGTTACCATAGCAACAGATACAGGGGAAAGCTTTTCACTTGTAATTGGCCACTCCTTTAAAATTATACATGCTATTTTTCCCTAACCTTTTTAATATGCATAAAATAGAGAGTAGAATTATGAAAGCCAGTAGAGAGTACACAACAGCACTTAAAATACACAAGTTAATTTGCGGATAATCTTATTAGTAACACTTTCCAACCCCCAAGCACATTAGAAATATTTACAAAATAATCCTAAATGCTTACAAAGTAACGAATATGAAAATTATTCAACTGGTATATCCTGAACTGTCAATAGAGGAGCAATTATTCAACCCTTGCTGTTTCAGTGTATCAGTACAATGAAGGTTTATGTTCTAGCAGGGGAGGAGGAACAAATGACACAGTACAATTTAATTCAGCAAAGTCTGCCGCCTTGCTGCTGAAATCAACATTCTGAATCAGAATAAGCTTAAATGAGACAATTTTTACTAATTGCGGACAATAAAGGCGTCGTGATGGGCAATACATGTATCTTGCAACAGGGCTGTATTAAAAGCAAACCCACATACCCTTTTTCAAGCTGTAATTTACTCACAGGGAACCGAAAACCTAAGCAGAACGTATTACAACTTCATTAAAACAGACTCCTTGAGATCCTACCAAGACAATTCTAAGACAGCACTTTCACCAACTCAGTGTTCAGTACAGGCATTTTATCTGTCTCCTATGGACAAACATTAGGTCTAACACCAGATATGTATATCTCACAGTGACCTTGTTCTGATGTGAGGATTTCATTTTGGTTCACTTCCAGCAGAAAGTAGCTGTGTAACTGCACTAAAAGCAATAATTCCTGTAAATTAACTCCATTCACACCAGGCTGACAAACAGCAAAAATCAAAGAACAGAAGCTATGGGTATATTGCTGCTGCCATCAAGAAAATTCTTTTCCTAATTTCCACACCAACTTGTCGAGGCCACTTCACCCATGTGCTGCAGTTGCCATAGAAGTTTTATTCCTCCATTCTTCTATACAGACTCACACAAAGGCAACAAGTTCTAGGCTGACCTGCCGAAAGCTACGGCGATGGAGAAGAGATAAACGAAACCTGTACTTGAATAGAAACGTCCTGCTGTTCCAATTACAAATTAGAATAAATTGCATAGTTCTTTCCTAAGAAATTTAAACTCTTAATGAGATTATCTGTGATGAAAAAAACGGAACCAACAATAAAACCAACAACCCGCAAACAACAAAACCCTCTGTCTCTAACTCTCATTTTAACCTAAATGAATCCTGCCCTCCCTCTTTACTCCCCCTCCCCTCAAATCTGTAAGTCTACAGAGCTTCTGGATTCTCAAAGTTTTACTCCTTTTAATCACTGTTCACATTTTTAATTGTAGAACCTGTATATCATTATGTATTTAGGACTAAAGGCCTCCATGTGTTTTTCTCCATAATCTCTTTGCTTTCCCTTACAGAGTGTTTGTCAAACAAAACTCATTAAACAAAGTACTCCTTTATTCTCGGGTAGATGGAACTAAGAGAGCGAACAAACAGCAGTAATGCACTTGCTGCAGAGAAGAGAGAAAAAAAAAAAACAACATTCCAAGAAATTTTGTTAATACATGCCAATGCAGTTTTATATGAGAAGCAATAGTTCCACTCAAGAGAAACTGCATTTTTCCAGGACATCTGCAGTGAAGAAAACATCTCAGACCTCACATCCAGCAGTAAGTGCAACGCAAACAGCCATGAAACATAATGGTATTTTTTTTATTACACTTACAGTGCTTATACTTGAATTTATCATGCTTTTAATTTGGTTCATCCCATTAAATGTAATGTATGGCTGCCATTTGCAGTGGTTTATATTTATATTTGCATGTTTGTATATACTGAAATTTTAAAAAGGAAGTAATGAAAAAAGGTTAACCCAAGATTCTAATTAGCTGTTCCACAATGTGCTTTTGAATGAGTTTTGAGCTATCCAGGCATGTCAGTTCCTCCTGTAAAAGAAAGTTAAACCATCTTTCCCATGGGCCCGATACAGCAAATGATATGTATTTGCCAAAGAGACTCTTCACAGTCTGAACAAATGGGAGAGATTTGGAAATAAGCAGGTCTTTGAAGTCAGATTTTAAAAATGAGTAGCTATTAACCTTCTCACCTTAACTACATGCTTTTTCAATACATATACACTGGACAAACTTAGCATATCCTTGAGCAGTTACCTGAAATAGGTACTGTATGTAAAAAATTAGAGGATTACTTGTTAGATAATGCCAATAAAAATTGATAGATCTGTATCAGTCAAAGCCTTGAACTGAAATAAGAGTATGATGTTGCAAATACTTTTTGTTCCATCTATTTCAACTTTATCCCCTATTATTACAGCTTTCCCCCAAAATTCTAATGCTAAAGACCGATTTAAACGTGATTGTTAATATTTAAATGAGGTGTCTTGGAAGTCATAACCCAGACTGAGGACCACCCTTTCTCTGTCACTCTCATTCAAGACAAAACCTGCCAATTAGACAGCCCCACTCGAAAGGCAGGACACCATTTCTAATCCTCCTCACACAGGTTTCAAACCATTTTCCTTCACCTGCTTTCCCAACAGTCCAGCTGATGTAACAGCAACAGTTCTCTCTTCCCAGCTGCACCATTACCATACTGTATAAGTGTTCTCATCTGTCAAATGAAATCTGACTCTTTGTGCAAGAATAGCAGGCAGTTTTTTAAATGACATTTTAAAACTGCTACTTCATGGCAAGTTTGGCAATGATTTCAGGTAGGAAGTGATTTTAAAAAAAATGCCCTTAGACAACCGAGTTGTTCTTTATCAGTGTTAAAAACAGTATTTCGTTTTATAGACAAAAGCACATCATATTCAGTCTTGTGACTTGCTCAGTCCTGCTGCTCTAAGTCAAGAATTAAGAATCTCAGACTCAAAATAAAATACTAATTTAGAAGAGTCACGTGCAACTTGGGAAAATATTACAAAAACTAAATTTAATCTCATTCTCCTTAAAAACTCTGAAATTTGGTAACATTTAAGATAGTATTTTCAATGTTCATTATTATAAAATAGTTAAAAGGAGCTGAGTACGGCCATCAACACGTTTAAGGAAGGTACTTTAAATAAAAGTACAATGTATTTTCCACCACAGTGTTTTGCTAAAATGACTTCTAATCTGCAAGTTTCTAACCTTCCATTTACAACATATATTTGTCTAGTAAGCCTGCAATCTGTGTAGCATTACCAAAACCGACTCCAGTAAAGTACTTTTTGCTCAATGGCTTGTAATCAGGAATGAAAGGGCAGCAGCTCCATCTTACAAGCAGTTCTAAATGATGGCAAACGGGCAGTGGTTTATGTTCAAGTGCCTTGTGTACAGCTGCTCTCCTCTGCTGCAGGGTCATGGTCAGATACTCATTCAGATAGCTCTAATTTTAAATGCAAGCTTTTTTGTTGTTGTTGTTTGCTGATTTCTTTTTCTTTCCCCCCTCGCACTTCTCCTCCCCACTCCCCCTCCCTCCTCCTCCTCCCTATTACACAGAGGGCTACAGCCTTGGCTACGAAGCTACCAACCAGTTACACTCATTTACAAGAGAGAAACGGGCAGACAAAAGGTGACAGCAGATAATCATCATGGCATCAGCAAGCCTGCAGTTCTTTGCTTTTATTCTGGCTTTGTTCGGTGTTTTTGGGGACATCACGGCTACTTTGCTCCCCAACTGGAAGGTAAATGCAGATGTTGGTTCAAATATCATAACGGCTATAACACAGATGCAAGGGCTCTGGATGGACTGCACGTGGTACAGCACTGGGATGTTTAGCTGTACCCTGAAATACTCCGTTCTCTCCCTCCCCATCTACATCCAGGCCGCACGGACCACCATGGTACTGTCCTGCATCCTGTCAGCCTTTGGGATCTGCATCACTACAGTGGGAATGAAATGCACAAAGTTGGGAGGAGACAGCGACAGCAAAAGCCACGCTTGTTTTGCTGGAGGAGTCTGCTTCATTCTGGCAGGAATCTTTGGATTAGTACCCACATCCTGGTACACGAGAGAAATTATTTCAAATTTTCTGGACCAGACCATTCCAGAGAGCAATAAACACGAACCGGGAGGAGCGGTTTATACGGGGTTCATCTCAGCGGGGTTTCTGCTTATCGCTGGTGTGATCTTCTGCACTTCCTGTTTTAAAAAGCAGCAAGGAGCATGGATTTACCCTCCAAAGCAGCACCACTTCCCATCCACAGAGCAGGAGAGCGACGCAGGTTACAACCTGAAGGACTACGTGTAAATACAGTGACTTCTATCCATTCAAGTTTGTTTTTTTTTTTTTTTTTTTTGTGTGCTAAGTGTAGTTTGATTATTTCAAAGAATGTATAACATAGCACTTAACTTTTCTTACACCTGGGTTGCAATGATGTTTAAGTAAGGTATTTCATTTATAGTGGCATCCACAAAAAGAATGAAGTAGGAAACAATGCTTAAGTCAGCTACAGGAGTACTTTTCATTGATTTTTCAAACCATTCCCTTTGACTTTCCAAGTAACATTTACTGAAGAAAAAGAAACTATATTACAACATAACTGACAGTACAATTAATGTACTCATGGCTTGTTACAGCAAAGATGCTTAAAACCTAACTGACTTCTATTTAGCAAATCAGGTCATCAATAATGTATGAAGTTTTATAGTGCATTTTCCATTTTTATCTTTATTTCAATTACGAAGCAAGGAAGAAAAAAAACCCAACCGCTCTCTGTCCAAGAAGCCCAGTTCAATGGTTTTTAAGTAACAGACACATCTGCCTTTCATTTTCAGTTCTAAATTGTCTTGGTAATTAGATTTCTTAAAAAAACCCAAAGAAACAAAACCACACGCACATACAAACCATGCTAAAACAAAAAAGCATGACAAAAATCCTTAGCCCCAAGCCTTTACTGCATTGTATATTCTACATATCAAGCTGAAGAATCAGCAGTACCATTCAGATCTTGCTAAAAATGGCTCTCCCGCCCCGAACCGCCACCTGCTGTGGGTTCCATTTGTTATTGTTGAAAGAAACATCTACTGGGCACCCTCCAAGTGCTACTCATCTATCACTACACAATGATGTTAGATTTGAGGAGCAATACAACAACAGAAATGTAACCATGACTATGAAAACACCTGCAAACTGTAACACACAGGATACAAACTAAACACGTATGTTCCAGAAAAATCTGGAAGCCTTGTGGCTTACACTCACTCAAAGTAGCTTTTAACAACTCGAATAACACAGCTACCGTTTATTGTCTTCTCCATTTCTGGCCTTCTAAAAGAACTTTAAGTCCTTATTATTCCAGTAAGGCTTGTTTTGGGACCACCACCACATATTCTATTACTGTAAAATGTAATATACAATGGTGATAAAAAGCTTCATCATTTAAATTTATTTTCTTAACCCCCTTATTTTGCTTAATAACCTTTAACCGTTTCTTTAAACACATAGATTTTGTTTCATATTGATCACTGGCATCAAAGTGCATCTGATCTAAATGCTCCCCTAAATGAGATTCAAATTGATGTTAATTTGCTAGCATAGGTACAGAAATGAAAAGGGGATATGATACAGGCCTTTAAATTTAGGAGTATGATAATGCTGGACCAGTCTTTCAACAAAACCAACTGCTATTTATTTTGCATATTTATATACATGTCATTTTCCATATTATTAGGCAGAAATTCACTAAGACACTATGAAGGGGCCTTAACATACATTATATGTATAGGTCACTGGTAAAAGTAAGATCTTCTGTTATAGCATTTAGGAAAGTGAAAAGTTTTATGCATGTAATATGTAAAACGTCTTTATTCTAATATACATAGAATGGCATTACATCTTGCTTTTATGACTACTCTAATGTAGCCATTTCAAGTTTCCTATGTGTTCGTCAAGGAGCTTGTTTTGTACCACTGCTAATGCAAATACCAGCAGTTATTCAGTATTGCAGAGACTTAATTATGACCAAAAAGCCAATTTTTCTTTGTTTAGACATAATGCCTGTGTATTCTATAAACCATTCCATTCTATAAAGCAAGAGTCTTTTATGTCTCAATGTTCATAACTATTGTTGAAATAATATTCATTCATCATGGAAATGAAGTAAACTACTCAGTCCCATATACATGAATCTCCACCATCAGCAGGGGGTTTGACATGACACTAAGCTGTGATCATTGCTACGTATGTGAATTAAAACTAGCATTTGTAAAATAAGAACCAAAGGCGTACAGGAAAAGTAATAATTGCATACTATGAGCAAAATGAGGTATTCCTGGGTTACATGAGCAGCAAATTTTTCTTCCTAAATCTTAATACAGAAGTACCTGAACTTCTTTGTATACCTATGAAAAACAAATATCAAGCACTGAGCCTCTTCGTTCATAACATCCTGCAAGACCTTTCAAAGAAGACAAAGATTCTAGGGTAATACCTAAAACTACATCAGTATATGGCTAAAAGAACAGGGACAAAACAGAAGAACAATCTACAACAGGAGTTTGAAGGAAACAAAATATAGTGAAAACAGGTGCCACTTCAATCTGAAAAATTTGTACTTTCTGCTTTTGCCACACAAGCAATACTTGTTCTAAGTCAAAGAAATCTATTAAATAAAAAAGTGCTTATCTTTAGCAGTACTGCCTTTTTTATTCAACAGGGCACCAATTGACCACAGGATCTGCTAATAGTAAGATGTTTGTTCCAACTCTTGAGTTACCTCTCTCTCAGCCAACTATGGCCTTTGCAGTACAGGGAAATGGGAATATCGGTTACAGCTTCTCAGTTCTGAGGCACGTGGCTTTCAACTACACTACCCTACTATTGTACCCACCATTGAGAAAACACCACCACAAAATCGGAATTTTCACCTTCCTGAACACTATTTTGATTATTTAACAGTGATTTAACATCCTGAAATGGCTTTTCAAATCAGCTGGGAGACAGGGAAAAACCACAAAAATGCAAAGCAAAAAATACATCCTAAGGATGGTCATTTTTCTTCACCACAGACTGCTGTCACGAACAGTAACCTAACATGTTTGAACGGTTACTTGCTCAAAAAATACTAACAGAATCTTAAATTACCATCAGAATGTGCCCAGATAACAGCTTTAAAACTAACAATAATGAGAGAGGGAATGACCAAAGTTTCCCAAGAGATAAAAGGACCAAAAGATAGACTAAGGGGAAACGGAGATTATCGATTAACTGAACCAACCAGTTTAAGAGGAACTCTGAGAAGCTGCTATTTCATTTCCGAAACAGAACAGTAGGATTCCAGGTGTATTCAGGGGAAAAGACCCCACTTGGTGTCAGATACATTTTTACAAAAAGATACATTCTTGTCCAAAATGCAGTTTAATTTATTCATTCTTGATATCTGTGATCATGATGGTTATTAATAAAAACCAGTGGTAGTAGACAAGAGGACAGCAAAAAAACCCAGTTCTTCTTTACTCATCCAAGAGCAGATAGAAAAGACTGTTTCTTTTTTAAACATGCAGTGGGATGTAGGTGACAACATGCTATAGCGAAGAAGAGGGAGTTAAACATGCTAAAGATGAGTAAGGTGAAATGTAAAAGTTATAAACATTTAAATTTAAATTAGGTAAATTAAATTAGAGATCTTTGACAAAGATGACAAATGAAAAGCATCTTCAAAAGATCCATAAAATTTTCTAGGCACAATTCCCAAACTGTTTTTAAATGTAAGCCAGCAGCCTTTCCAAAGTAGCTACAATCCTAACAGGCTCTAGTCATTGAATCACATCTCCCTCTCAGAAATACCCACAGCAGCACACTGATCTTGCAGATAGATTTCAAGGTCAAAGCCAAGTCCCAAGGAACAAAACCCAAAAGCAAGTGTGCTTGGTTTACAGGTGTATCACCTCACTCCTCTCCATAGTATGGAGATGTTGAACTGAAGCACCCAACTGTCTTTTGTGCTCAAAATCAGATCCATTACCTGACTGACAAATGAACAAAAAAAAAGGTCAAATAAATATATCAAAGCTTACCTCGGGCTTTGGAACAAAGGCTTGACCTGGAATTATGAAACAGTTTTCAACAGTGCAGAGGTGCTGAGACATGATGGACAGTCTGCTGCGCTGCTTCCCTCCTGGGTTAGCTGTAAGCCTCTAGTGAAGAATCAAAACAGGTCAATCAGTGAAACTGAATTAACCAAGTGGTCAGCTACATGATTTTCAGTACAATCAAAGGCAAAGACAAATTAAAACCAAGTAATTAATTGTAAAAAACTCACATCAAAGTTTACACCCAGCTCGTTTAGATTTCTTTTTTCCAAAGTAGCAGCATTTCACTAAGATACCATGCTACTTTACAACCTGTGTCCTGCAACCAAGTGCACATGAACAGGAGCTCCTTGAACTTCTACAGAACTTAATCGATGTCAAAAGAATTTTCTATGGGCACAAGAGAAGAGTAAAACTTTTGACTGCAGAATTCAAAACAGACATAACATCAGCAGACATGAGTATTCTCACGTCCTTTCCTTCCACTGTTTATGTATCAAGTATTCTTTCTTCCCTCCTTCAAGATCAGACAAAGCTCCATAAACTCAAAATCAGACAGAAAACAAAATTTCTTGTTTATTAACTAGTCTATGCTTACAAGTCTATGCTTACAAGTCCACGCTTACAATATATGCAAGGAAGTTGGATCTACTTTAAACAATTGACAATACCTAATAGTAAGAGCACATAATACTTAAAGCTCAATTCAGTAATTACCTAATTTTCCCAAAACAAAGAAAAATAAATTAATAAATTAAATTTTTTAAAGAAAAGTAGCCCAGACAGATGTTTTCTACACTTTCATGAACTGGCAAGATATATGGTCTGTGCATTTTGTTACTACAAGCAAGATTTAAATATAAAAAGCACAGAGTAAAACAAGTCTGAAATGGTAAAAGACATTACACTAACTATGCAGAAATAGAATTTTGGAGATTCCTGTTAATAAAAACATAAATGATGAAAAGCAATTTGTGTATCTGGTAACACCTGTATGTCATGTATCTTCAGATGAAAATCATACTTACAAAATGCCGCCATGCTTACTAAAACTATCCCTGAAAAAGAAAATTAAACCTATTGCTTAAGTTTTACTTTTTTTTTTTTTTAAACAACTCTCCTGAAAAGTAGTTTAAGTATCAACATAGAGCAAAAAAAGCCACTTTTCAATGACTTTTCAGAAAAAGAAGCTCAGTGATTCTTTGCCTACATCAGCATTTAAAACTACCTTCCTGAATGTTTCATTATTATCTATCTGCCATCGTTACTATTCTCTGAAAAAAACCAGGCCTGGAAAGTCTAACAATGCAATCAGATTCGTGTTTCCTCAGCCTCTACAGGGGAAATGAAACAGACCTACTGACAAGGCTTGTAGCCCTTCCACTGCCAATTCAAACAAGCCACGAATTCCCACAAAAACGATCTAACAAGTCTCAGGTGGTTAAATTCTGCTTCCTAGCTACACATGGGATCATTTAAAAACATCCTCTGGGCAGTAACATCTTAAACCACATCAGCAGGAACATACCTGTGTATGGCATTGCTCAAGGAACACAAAAATGCTGAGAATATACTTCCGTAACCTCAGCTATTTTTGTAGGGTTTTTCCCCTCAGTTCTCAAAATTTTTTTTGTCCCTACTTTTAAAATACAGATGGCAGCTGAAACTGCACTAAGTCAACTATGCTGGAGGAGGCCAGCTAACTAGGTAACATTTTTGCATTTACTATTAAAATTTTAGCAAGGCATGAAGCAAAACCAAGATTCTGAGGCCTAACCTGGCATACAATAAAAGGTGGTGGCACCTGACATCTGTTTTAAAGCTGCTCACTCTCAGCCTCTCTCAATTAGAGTGTTCTTGAGTTGTTTTGTTTGTTTTGTTCTTCATTGAGCTATACTATATAACTGTCCTTTTCATAAACACATATTAAAACATTATCAATGAATCTAAAAAAATCAAACACAGCAATGAACCTACATGAAGAATTAGCAAAGCTGACTGTATAAAGGAATATTAAGCATGTTAGTAGACAAGCCACTTTCTGCAAAACAACTTTGGTTTTAGAAAATAAGCATTTATGTTTAACCTATGTCAGTTTAACCTATGAAAACATAATGGTAATTTTTCTTCTGTTTGCTGCCCAGAAATCTGAATTATTTTCCACTTTATTAGCACCTTTTGCCTAGTGTTCTAAACAAACAACAGTGTTAGATACAAAATCATTAAGTATTCTGCTCTTCTAACACGCCTGTCTTCTAGATATCTAACAGTCTAGCACCCACCTCCCAGCCTGCAGATCGTGTTGGCAGAACAGTTCAGGCAGATTACTCTCTGCCCAGTTTTACTCAAAATTTACTCAAAATTAGAGGCTGACAAAGATCGTCTAATTAAACAGAAACACAACTCATTTTAATGGGAGTGGGCCAGGAAGTACCCAGCTTAAGTGGCACATTTGAGGTGAAGCACTGAGGAATTTGAGGCAAGGTAAAAAATTCTTATCCATAAAGTAACAATCGTACAAATTTAAACTACAGAGACAGAACTGCTAGTTCTCTTCAACGGTTTTAATAAATTTAAACAAATCATATCAGAACAAAGTGGTCTGTAGTAACAGGTCTATGCTGACATAACTCATGCCAACGTAGCTGTGCCACAGGGAAACAGAAAAGCAGGAAACCACCACCAGCAGCAAGAAAGACAAAGGTATTTTCTACCTATTATATTACCAAAAGTGAACTTGACTGTAGATAACACAGAATGTTATTTTAATTTCTTAATGCTAATATCAAGTTATCCTAATTGATTGTAAAGCTCCGTGCATGGAGCGAGCACATGGCTCCATTCCATGACAGCATGTTACCCTTCTGCTCAGCTCACAGAATAAACACTCAAGACTTTCTTTGGTATTGAGGCTTTTAGCTTAGAAACACTCAGTGAGGACATCAAACTTTGGAGTATAAGAAATTTTTCTCACAAAAATATAAATTCAAAGATATATATCAGTAGCAACTTGTTTCACTATTCTCTAGTTCCTGGTACTGAATATGCCAATTATGATAGTAAACTTAGGCAGCTTCAGAGAGCCAGAAAAAAAAAAAAAGCACAGATTTTGATTACCATCACTTTTCCTAATCATAAAACGAAATAGCCTCTCTTCAACAAGATTTTCATGAATCAAATATGGAAACACAAACCAGGAACGATGAACAATTTTGTCTTCAGTGGACAATCTATGTTTAAATAAGAACAAGAATCAAGAGAACCCAGAATGTAAACTCAAGGACAATTAACGTTGATTCACTGCATGACCTTGAACAATGTATCTTTCAATTTCCTAGAGTTCCTAAATTCTCAGCTTGCTAAGCACGAGGAAGGTAAGAGTGCATGGTATTTTGCATCTCATTGAGCTGTGCTGGGTGCAGCAGCACTATAATCTGCACGTCACCAATGGCATACACAGCTGGTCACAGCTATAGAAAGTAGAGAGTGCATTTCTGTTCTCAGTCCGCACTGAGCCAATTCTTTCACTGATGTCACAAAAACTTTGTGTCTTGCCCATCATCACTTTGCATTTTACATCATCCTTCATTAGCCATATTTTGCTATGAGGTATAATCTCAAATGACATGAAGTCTTTCTGGAAAACAGATCTGGATTTTTCAGCGCCTGAAACCACACGAGCTCAAAACTGAATTCTGAATTCTATCTTATTTTGCACCAAATGTTTGTCCCTGGTGTTCTCTAGAGCCACCTACTGGAACTATTTCAGCACATCTTGAATCTTGACCAAAGGGCTAGAGTAATGACATGACATTATGTTTTTTTCTACGACCCCCAAAAATGACAGCAGACATGCCGTTTGCACCTACAATTATTACTAATTTACATAGTGAAAAAAACCACAGCAAAATTTTCTTATTAGAATTTTTACTTTGAAAGATTAGAATTAAAACAACATCTGCATTTAGGTTGCACACAGAAAATCAGATATTTATGAACACTGGAGTAGTTTGATGGAAATTCAGTATTCTGAGTGATGTGCAATTCCTTTTTCTTCTTTTTCTTTAAAAGCAAGTGGGATGCTGGTAAGAAGCTATACTGAGCTGCTGGAAAGAAGCCTTACTGCTTGCATAAATACAAAGCAAAAAGCCTTCCTCTACGTTATGTTTCATACAATGGCAACAGAACTAAACTGATGAGCCTGAAAGCACTGTGGAATAAGTCATCCTAGTATCAACTGATCTAGAATGAACACTACTACAGAGCAGGTAAGTTTGGCCCTTTTTGATAATCTAACTATTGAGACAAAGTAAAATCTCCATTTCCTCTTGGACCTGCTGTGGCAGAACTCAAATGATGCATTTTTACATACACAAGACAGGCAGCAATCCATTAATAATTCTCCTATCATGTCTCGTTCAAAAAAAGCCAGAATCAGTTTCCATGGTCTTGGCAAAACACTCCCTGTGTTTAAAGTGTTTGATGACAACTGGAAATAATGCTAAACCTGCAATTTCTCCTGATTTCAAGGAAGGTGGCTTTTTAAAAAAAATATTTATAATTAAGAAGCAAAGGTAATAACATGGAGTGTATTTCTTGAGGTGATTGAAAGAAAAGGAAAACCAAACTGATGAGATGGTGCATGAATGACTGTGAGAGAAGAAATATAGTTAAAAGACAGAAAAGTGCTGCAGAAATCATGTTGAAGAAATCAAGACTTCAGAATAGAAGTACCTCAAGGAAATTATATAGAAAGAAATCTAAGAAATTAAAAAAAAAAAAAAATTAAAATTTTGGGGAAACAGTAACATCTTACCTCTGCAACTTCTTTCTGAAAAGTCAATGTCATCTGTGTCCTGCCATAAATAAAAGGTCCATCCTTTTTGGAAACATTTTCAAGCCATTTGATGATTAAAGGTGTTGAAACACTGAAGGGCAGATTCCCAATAATATGTATATCTGGTGGCTCTATTGATGGAAAAAAACCCAACTGTTAAAAAGTTTTGGTTAAGATTTTGCCAGGAAAGAACAAGTAAGAAAAAGATGTGCATATCAAACCTAGGCTTAAAATATGAAAACAATTTTTATCATGCCACGCCAAAATTATGCCTTTCCATTTACACTTGTCTAACACTGACAAAACTGTTAGTATTCTCAGTAATTAGTTGGAAAAAAGTGGTTAGGTTTGGTTCTCATTTACATTTGAATAAATCAGTAGCTTTCAGCTGATTTTCAGCTGATCAGTAGATTTCAGCTGAGTTACTCCAGAATTGCAAAACTGTAAGAACAGCAAAACCATGGCAGCCTTTCCATGATTTTCAACTATGACTATTAGGCACAGAGGGAATAGCCAGAGTCATCCTTCTGCTCAACACGTTCTTCCCAGGAGCTTTTTACTGAGACTTCCATAATTCCCAAAACAATCACCCACCTCAAACCGAGCAGAGCTCTCCTTCTGTACAGAGCCCTCTGAAATGAAGCAGTCTTAGAGTAAGTACAAGACTTAGCCATTAGAAATTATATGTATTGTTCAATTACGTACTGTATCAGTATATATGTGTTGTACAGCACAAAGGAGGCATCTCTGAATAGATTCTACTTTTGCAAATATCCTGATGAAGCCAAAGCAATGAATAAATTAATTTTTTGAGGACAAGTTTCAAAGAGAGTTATAGAAACATCTTCAGTGGAATGGCAGCAGTGGTGGTGGTTTCTGGCTTCTTCAAAAAGAGGAAGAAGCTGCGAAGAAAGTAAATAATTTGATTTGCTTTTATAGTTTCTAAAAGATATTATTGTACAGTCAAGTCACCCTAAGGTTAGTAAGTTCCTGCAAAGTTCCTCAATAACGTTGCCTCAGGTGAGTGTCACGCAACTTCCATTGTTTGTCTTTGAAGAGGAAGATGATTCTCAGTCACCTAGAAAGGGTTTGCTCATCCCTCTCTTCTTACCTTCAAAACATACCAGAAGAGAAACAACTGCACTGAGTGAACTCCAACAACATCATCACACCTCAGACTAACTCAGAAGCCTTAAAAATTAAATAAACTGAACCCAAATACTAACCGTCCTCCCAGTTCTTCTTCAAGTGCTTTGGAAAAGCCTTCTCCATCTTATATGTCAGAATATCTCCATGAACAATGCGCACTTTTCCTGGAGCTGCTTCAGAGAGCATCTGTTTGTAAGCAAGCAAGTAGAATTCACAGGGAGTATCAATCAAACTCATTTCCAGCTTCAGCCACAGCAGGAATCAAACCATTGCTATGTATTTATTTTTTATATACAAAAAAAGCACAGTAACAGTTAAACCTGAGCACAGTGATAGTAAGCATGTACCTTCAAAAAGGAAATACTAACAAAAAAAGTTTAATGTGTGATTCTGTAAATGCTTACTATTCACAGGTGTAAAATTCTTAATGGGGAATTTAAACCTGAAAAGAGTCTCTTCAACAAGAAAAAATTAACAAACCCTGGGCCACTAATAGGACCCCGCCTGATCTATGTAATAATGCAAGCAGCAGGCTTTGAAAAGTTTTTAGTTTCATTACCTATGGAAACATGGCTCATGTTGTTTATTCTGTCTCCTCCATAGCTGTAGGGTCTATTATCCACTTGTAGCCATATGTGATACAAGACTGCAGAAATATTCATTTTTTCTTTTACATAAAAAAGGGGGAAACATTCTCTTAATATTCCCTGTAGTTGTCCAAACTCACACTATTAGAAACCAAGGATTTCCCAAAAATGGAGGAATGAATACCTAGCAGTAGAGGAAATCTCAAAAATTGGTTATCTTGTTAGACATTACAAAATCTGCTCTGTTGTCAACTTCTCTATCCCACTTCTGCAGCTTATCTAATATTTAATAAATGTTGAAATGCAAACGCAGAACCGGCTGTAGTTTGATGACCAATTCTTTCATTTCTATCAGGTTATACAATTAAAATTAGTTAAGTTTTTCACTGTTGTACTCATATTTTCTCTTACAACATGAAACTATGCATAAACAGCATAATTCAAAAGCAAAGTACCCCCAAATGTCATCCCTGTAAAAGTAGATTCATTGTTCCTAAGTCAGAATAATGAAAAATGTCTTAAAGAACAATTTTGCTTTCGCACAGAAATCCAAATCCATAAGCAGTTAAGTGCTTGTGCCTTAATTACCAAAATAAACTGCTCACCATTGTTAGTTTCATCTTCAATCACATTAATATGATCATGGGCATATAAAGAACTTTCACAGGTCTCTGAGCCAAAGGCAAGTGCTGCTTTCTCATACTGCTTACAAAATGTTTGCATGAAATTTTTTTGAGTAAAAGGCTTTTTTAACATCAAAACATCTAAATTATGTGCAGAGTTCTAAAAAAATAAAAGCTTAACTAAAAACTAAGTGTTCCTACATATTTTAAATGCAATTATTTCCAACTAGAAAAAATAAAACATCAACTCAAAACCACTTAACAGATTTTTCAGCATTAAACAAGCAATTATATTACATACAAATTCACTAATCTTCCATTTGTCAAATCTTCCTTTGAAGCTGCTATAAATGCTGTAATAGGATGAAAGATAATGTAACATCAATAAAGTTAGAAAACAGCATATGAGGAAGCAGCCAGCTGCCTACACAACAATGGTTATTAACATATATTGTTTTTTATAATGGTTTTCGTGTAAAGAGGAGTTTGGGTGTTTTTCAGTGTCACTCAAGATAATTGAGTACTGCATTTAATTTGTGAGAAAAAAATCACAGTTGCATATTTCTAATTTAAAACTGAGAAACCCACTGAAACTTTCTTCATTTTGAGGCCAGCGTGTGCACCTAACGCAGTTCTAGGAGCTCTTGTGCTCCAAGCACAGAAGCCAAGTGATTCTCCATCACACAGATTCTCTTCTTCTTCTTCTCTTTGGTTCACAACCAAAAGGGGACGAAGAAAACATAAAGGACTTATAGTTTAAAAAATGAAATGGTGTTCCAGAAAGAATTCTGTATTCCATCCACTCTCTGGTTGAGAGCACCCTTTCTCTCTCCTCATAAATCCTTCCAGCCTCACAACTATTAAGGCATATGGCACAGGGAGGTTGTGATTCTTGAAGAGCGAGACAGACTCTCAGCTTGTGTAACTGTTCCTCTGAACACATATGTTCTTCACTAGAGCTCAGTTTTGCAGTAAAGAGCATCCCGACTTCAGTTTCGTGATGGGGCTCACAGCCTGGAAAACAGCTAATGAAACACGCTGTATGCTCTATGTCAGTGGCTTTATAAGTATCTAAAGAGACATTTTTAAGTAACAGTTGTCAAATGTTATTTTACTCTTTGACATTTTCTGTTATTCAAACTTCAACCCTTTCATAAGCATTTGGTTTTGATACAGCTTTGAATGGAAAACTAAAAAAAAAAAAAAAGGTATTACAACCCACATTATCACAAAGGAGATTAATTCTAATTCTGTTATGTATCATCTTATTTGGAGGGGAAAAAACCAAATTTAACACTATGGAAGCAATATATTTCTTGTTGATTCCCATCCACTGAGTTATAGCATCTTTATATCCAGTTACCTCATTCACACATATTTATTTCTACTATGAAGAGGTTGCTAATGCAAAATAGTAACTAATGTTAATGCTCTTGAATAGTAAAGATGATTACATGCCAAAAGCTTGTAATAGACCCTGGAAAGTATACTTTTATTCAGAGAAATCTGTTGCAGTGGCTGCACTTCAGAAGACCAGAAAAATTGTCTTAAGTACTTAAAAAACTATGTTAACTGAAGCAAGTAGCATTTTATCTCGTATTATCTCTGATCCCAAAACAGTTCTTAAAATCTAAAACAAAAATGCAGATTTGCCACCACTCAAGAAAAGTGAAAACATGAAGTTTTCACACTTTAGAAGTTAAAGGTGGCATACTGTAAATTATCAATAGGTAGCCCTACAAAGACATAATTACATGCATATTCAGATTTAAGGTTATATGCAATTTCATTTGTAACTTTCGTTATTATTGTTCTAGAAAGAGACAGTTCTCAAGTGAACCACCCATTCATTTTCACTGCTACTTACTACAGAGGACACGGGGCAATATAAGGAAAGCCCTTTGAATTGCTAAGATTTGAGGTTGAAGAAGCACAAGAAAAACAGTCAAATCTAAAAAGATTTTGGACTGTTTTTCTTGCTAGATTTATACAGCCAAATTCCACAAACTTAACAGCAACACAAGTAAATGGTATTTGAAAAATCTCACAAAGACTTATGAACTTAAACCAGCAGCAAAAGAAAGGACAAAAGTTTAAGAGTTTTTTGAAAATGTAAAATAAATGCTTGCTTTATTCTTCTATGTCTGTATGTTAATCCACATTGAACTATATTAACTGGGGATATACATTCACAACTTTATAAGTTTTAAAGAATAATTAAAATGAAAAATAAGACCAAAGGACATTACGTTCAGCCTTCAAACTACTATTTCACCTGCATGGAGAGACGTTTAAAGCACCTGAAACATCTCAACCTGAAAAAAATGAGACAGGCCTCAGCCTTAATATAGTTGCAGGATCAGGTCCTGAAGAGACAATAGGCGTTTAAATGAACAGGAATATGAGAAAGCAGGAGCAATTAATTGCTACACTGTGTATATTCATCTTCAAGCAAATGGTAACTCTGATTTAAGTCAACGAAGCAAAAGCTCTTTTCAACTCTGAGACCTCAACAAGACACTTAGAACCTTTCTCTTTTCTTAAAATATTCTTATTCAATGTTGTCAACACATTTATACAAACTATTCTCCAGATGGTACCTTCAATCCTGGAATAAATCGAGCATCTTTTTCAATTAAAAGGAGTTGTTCGACACCAGCACTGAGAATGGATCTGGTAATACCTCCTGGCCCAGGGCCCACTTCACAAACATGGGCATTTTTCAGCTCACCAGCTTGTCTCACTATCTTGTCTGCAAGACAGAAAGAACATACTAAGCCTTTATTCTCCAAAAGATCCAGCCTACTAAGATAACCTCATTGTTTATTATTAAAGCACAAGTGTGCTTATCTCAGAACAGACACAAACAGTGACACATGCCAGCTAAATGATCACATGCCTGCCAGACTGCACAGAATTCAGATTTGGTTCATACTACAAGCTACGCTCAACTGTTTAAAGAAGACTACTTTCAGTTTAATGGCTTTATTATACATTGTTGCTAATTACAGAATAAAATAAAATTACAGAAAAAAGAAAAAATTATTTATCATTTGTAAACTAGTAGTACTATTCTCCTCCTGCAAGTAAGCACTTGTGTTCAGTGCCCTGAAGTCTCACTACTTATCCTTAAAAAGGTATTGCAATACAGTACCTCTATTTCAAGGAAACTTAAGAAGCAAAAATGATACAGTGAAATTCTATGAAAATTACAATACATACAGAGCAATTTTTTGAGGAAGAATTTGAGCTGGAGTAAAGTGAAAATTGGAATATAGGTCACTGGTAGTTATAGAAAATGAGGCAGTTGAAAAGTGAGAGAAGAGGAAGAATACAACATTGGAAGGCATTACAGACAGGAAAGAAAACTGATTAATGATTGACAAAGGATTAAAATAAGGATTAAAAATGTAGCTAATGAAACAAAGTGATCCCTAGGAAGCACGGAGAGAGGGATGCTGAGAGAAATTAATGCTGAACACTCCACAATTTCTTAAGCATGCAATAAAAACAAGAAATATTTGAAGACTTCTCTACTTAGAAGGTTTTACTAAACGCATGCAGACATTTTCATTCCAGGATAAGATTCCATTTATTCAGGTAGTGGAACTGAATTTCACGTTCATATCCTAAATCTTTATCAATGTAATCAAATAATCAGCGACATGAAGTTGCACTGCATTTATCACTGCAAACCCCAGCCATGATGAGGACAGTCAAGAAGCCCACCACTGCCTGAACAGTGCCAGCTTTGTCACACGTTGCTGATGTGAGGCTGGAAATAACCAGAATTGTTCAGAACAATGTAACTGGTTCAAAAAAGCCACAACATCTCTGATAAACTGAAGTAAATGACCTTCCTAACCACAGTATACAGTGAATTAAACTGTACAATGAGTTACAGTACTTTTTATGATACGTAACAATCTGAAAAAAAAAAGTAATTTTTGAATCCAACTTAGAAACTATAATAGTACCTGAGTGGTAAAAATATTGATTGCACTTCAATCAATAACCCATATTTTATACAGGAATAGAGTTTCTACCTAAAAACTTAATCTATAAATTATAAAGATTTCTATGCCTTTACATGTAAAATCAATTCATTTAAGCTAAAACCACTTTAAAAAGAATTCTTTAAAGGTTTACCATTGAGCTGTCATGAGCTTGACAGATGTCATCGCGCAATCATCTCCTTAACTAGAATCTGGATTTTGAAGAAAACCGGGCTAGATGCTTTTATAGTAGCTAAAAATATTAGAATAAAATATTTAACCTGTCAATCGCAAATCCAGTAGAAAGTTCTGGGAAAGTTGTTTCTGTGCTTTAAGGCGAAAGAGTTTAATAATCTCTCCGACAGTTGGCAGGGGAGGCAGATGGAAAGCCGTCACCTTTCTTGAAACAGCCATAAGGCAAAGCTCTTGTTCCTTCCTCCTAGAGAGAGATTGAAATGATGATTCTAGTATACGGCATAAACTCTAACATACTTAATATTAAAAATGCTAAGTTTACAAACCAAGACATGATTTACAAGCCGTTACACAAGTGCTAAATTCTAAACATGAGTATTTTGTCTACTGTGTGCAATGCTTACGCTAACCATGTGTTTGTGGGATTGGGCAAGTCTCGTTTTGTAGCTTTGCCAAAGCACCAGGTAAAACAAAAACCCTCTCACAACTGTTCCATGTCAATCTTTCATTCCTTTAGAAGAGAATCATTAAGGATAATCTGCCCAAATTCACGGCGATGCATAAAGACAGATTATAATTAACTGAAGTGCCCCTGAATAATTTTTTTATTTTATTTTATTACAGAACCACCTGGTTTTCAAAGCAGAGAACACAGAGTCACAGAATGGTTTCGGTTTGAAGGTACCTTAGAGATCATTGAGTTCCAACCCCCTGCCACGGGCAGGGACACCTCCCACCAGACCAGGTTGCTCAAAGCCCCATCCAGCCTGGCCTTGAACCCCTCCAGGGATGGGGCTGGCACAGCTTCTCTGGGCAACCTGTTCCAGGCCCAGATCGGAATCCCAAGTGTAAACAACAGCATTAACTAATTAAAAAGTGAATAAGTAAATCTTAACTTTCAGCACGACAGCACAAACCGCTTCGCCTCTCTCTGCTGGCACCCGCCACACACAGCCCCCCCGCCTCAGGAAGGCCGCCACCTCCCTCACCGCTCCCTCAGGTAACGGCCCCGCCCCCTGCCCGCTCAGGCCCCGCCCCGCCCCGCCCCGCCCCTCCCGGCGCGCGAGGACGCCGCAGCGCGCATGCTCCCGGCGAGGGCGCCCCGCGGGGTGGCAGAGGGCGGGAGGGGAAGCTGTGGTGGGGGCAGCCGGGTCGTACGACGGGAGGCGCCGCGGAGGCGCCGCGCGGCCACTCGCGCTTCTCCTCCCTCCGCTGTTCGATGGAGAACACCCTCCACCCCCCCGCCCCGCCGCGCGCGCGGGGCTCCTTACGGTGTAAGGCGTGGAGCGAACCCGGAAGAGGAAGTGTCCCTCCGCAGCCCCGCGCGTGTGTCGTTAAAGGCGCATGCGTTTGTTTCAGCGCCCTGATTGGCTCCGTGTCCCGCGGCAGGAAGGACCGTCGTGCTGCGTACGCCTGCGCAGTGGGCCAGCGGCTGTGGGCTCTATGTGTGGCGCCGTTCGTTAACGGAGCAGCTCGGGGCGGCCTCCGAGGCCGTTCCGCATGCACAGTATAAACCTTTCAGAGAGCTCTCGCTTGCCTGCTGCTGCCACGGAGGGCTCCTGCCGTATCCCCTCTGAACGAGGCCTCTTTGGAGCTGTAGGCCCTGCCGGCGGGGCTAGGCCGCAGCGGTGGGCCTGAAGTGGCAGTGTGGTTCTCAGTCAAAGATGCAATAAAAAAGGCAATAAAAAAATAAACAACAAAAGGCTAACTCGTTGGCAGTCATGGTTGTAGTTTATCCATTTCTGTGGTAACTTGATTGTTCTGACACCCTTCCAGATAGGTAGAACTGTTACTTGCAGGCTCCAGGGGTAGCAGGCATGTGGGTGTTGATGGTATGTTTTAAAAAGATGTGGAAATTGAGTGAGAATGCAGATTTGCAGATATGTCTAGAATTGAGTTTGACTTCGATATTTACAATGCAGCTCTGGGTTAGTTAGTTTGTTTGTTTGTTTTTTTTAATTGGAGCCACACAGCACACATCTTGCTCTGACAGGGGAATTAACATTGAAGAAACATTCAATACTCATGTTCATATGCGTAACTATATTATATAAACCCAGCTATTGCAAGTTGCAAAACTAGCTACAGGATACTGTACCAACATATAAATGCATGTGCTTCTATATATGTGCATATATGTTTATATCCGTGTATTTATTCTTAAAACACATGGGTTTTGCTCATCCGAAAATTCACTGGTGGCGTCAGAAGCCATTTTGGCAGAGTACTTCTGCAGTATCTTTTTGTCACAGTGGATTAAAGAAGTTCCCTTCTCTATAGCACTTTTGAACAACTGTTGGGTTTTAAGGTTCTTTTTCCATTTTGTCTTTATAATTCCATGCTTAATAGTTAGTGTGACAATGCAAGTGAATTCTAAGAAGATGTTTCTAGAAAGCTAAGTAGTTACTGAAAAGCCGTAGATAATGAAGGATATTGTTTGGTAGATGTAAGAAAATGAAGACATTAAAGGATTTGCAAAAAGTAATTCCTCACTCAGGATAAATAATGTGTAGTAGTTCTAAATTGCTCTGTGCATTAGACATAGCTTCTACTATCAATAGCCTGTTCTAGTTAAATCACAACAGCAGATGCTGTAATGTATTTTAGTGTTGTCCTGTGAAGAATTAAGTGGAAGAAGGTTGATAGACAGTATCTGCATCAATATCTCTTTACAGGCTTGAGTTTAGTTGTTTTCTGAGATCAATCAAGTTTCTCACAGTTGAAACCTGTCTATGCAAGATAAATGATACATGTGTGAACATTAGTGGAGTCAACGGGAAAGAATATAATGTAAAGAGGGCTCATTCAAAGAAAAAATGAAAATGGATCTAATTATTCAGTCACTAAAATCATAGGGAACTTTGTAATTGGTGTCAGAGAGAAGGAGGTGGCCTAGAGTTTATTGTTTACAGACAGTGGAATGTTGGAATAAAATGTCATGGTCCTAATCCTATCTGAAACACTGGAGTTTTGAGTTTGTGATGTATTTGTCTTAATATACATTGTTTGAATTTAAAGTCATTATAAATGAAATATAAAATGTAAGCTCCACCTGTTGGTAAAATGTGGGATTTCAAATGCTGTTTGTTTGCCCAATTCCAGAAGGGCTTTATAAGAAAATAATTCAGTGGTTATTTTTCTACTTAAAATCTGAAGAAATTTGAAGGATTATGGATTGGGTCTTAGGAGGAACAAGTGTAAAAACGGCATGGCATGAATCAGCTTTATGGCCAGCTGAGACATCCAGGCTATTTTAACTCTAAAGCAAAAAATGTGCCAGTTTTTCTCAGTAGATAAAAAATTTTATGTCAGATCATTGTTTTAACAATGTGTTTCGTACTTGGTTGTCAACAAAGCTGAGCTTTTTCATCTCACAACCTCAAGTTACTCAGCCTCTGTATACAAATATTGTTCTGTCCTAGTTAAAGTACAAGCTCTTTCTTGAGAAGTTTCCAGGGATTTCATATGGCCATAGCTCTTCCTGTAATAATAACAAGATATAATAGATTTATACTTAAGTACTTGAAAGAAATATAGCAATGTATCCTAATAGATCTCCTTGTAGAAAAATTTTGGTAGAAACCCCACTGAATAAAACAGTAATCCCACTTTGAAGTTGAAATGTTTTCCAGACTCCTAGTTGGTATAGGGGTAGTAGTGTATGGGTTGGAGGGTCAAGGTGGTCCCTGAAACTCATGGAGGGAAAGCAGGTGAGTTAAGCCTTAGCTCATCACTTCATCTGCTTGTTTGTAGAAGCTCTCTCCAATTAAGTCTTCTGTCTTCTGCAAGAAGGATAAGTCTGCTTATCCCAGCCCTATCGTTCCTCCACAAGTTATGTAGAGCATGCAGGAGGAGCACTTCCTTCTTAAAGTCCTAACAAAGTTCAAAGAAGAAATATGAGGAAAAAACAGAGGAAGGAATTTCTCCATTCCTGTGAATGTCTGACATCCAGAGTCTGTGACTCTTCAGCCTCTTAGTAGACCATGGTTTCTCCCTTGAAATGCTGGAATTGTCTCTGGAGGATGTTTCTGATTACCTGCCTCAAAGTCTGCAAGAAGAACAAGCTACTGGAAGATCTTCTGCACTACTCTAGCTATTGTGTCACATCCCAAACTCTGCCATTCTTAAAAAGGCCAGTTTCTAGTGGCCTGCACACTCTGTGTGAAAGCTTCATGTTCCAGAATTCACTGTCCAGAGGAGAACCTTGAGGAGTCATTGTGGTGCCACGGACAAGGCAGTGACCCATAGGTGGGGAGATTGTGCTCCCAGCTGTCCCAGTGATTTTTTTTAATTAGTTCTATGTTACAGCAGCATGTTGTAGGAAATAGGGTTCACACCACACTCTTTGAAATGCCGCACTCCATTCCAATTCTGGGACAGAAAAATCTATTTGACAACTGTTTTACATCATCTTAAGGTAGATGAGATGACAAGTTGTAAATGGCCAGATTGCATTGAAAAAGTGATAAGGAAATGTAACACCCAGAGGAGGTTAGATACAGAAAATGTTTTATTTTTCCACCCTCTTGGAAGTATTTTTATATCACAAGGCCTCTATTCTCCAGCTTGTTCTCAAAGTCCCTGTTTTCTATTGTTTGTTAAAATAAAATGTTTATTATTTCTACTGCCCTACCTCAGAAGGATCGTAAATAGATTTTAGAAGCCTGTTGCACCAGGCATTGTACAAACAATACAGTGACTGCCTTCTCTCAGGAAAGCTGTGGCCAGATAAAAGACTGAAGAAAATAAATGGGAAAAAAAGTTTAATTAAGATAAGAGCAGAGAGATGTGTATTTGCATAATCACAGTAATTTTAGAAGCCACAGGCTGCAAAAAAGTGCAAAACTGTCATGAAACATCTTCACTATTAACTCTGTAGAGGGCCTGTAAAGTGGTTC
The DNA here is from genome assembly GCA_004320125.1 of Scolopax mira. Classification (NCBI taxonomy): domain Eukaryota; kingdom Metazoa; phylum Chordata; class Aves; order Charadriiformes; family Scolopacidae; genus Scolopax; species Scolopax mira. Next base: position 332,130 of record BJBW01000384.1, on the reverse strand, counting down.
CTTGCTCTTTCATGGTGGGGGCAATGCATTTCAGAATACCTTTTTTGAACTAAAAGTTCTGCTTGGTGCAATGGTTATGTTGAATGTGAGATAAACCAGAATATTACTGCATCAGTTTCTTCCCCTAGAGCAAAACAATCCGGTTATGGGGGAAATCTTCCTACTTTTGTCAGTATAGCACTGTGGATTCATCAAGCCACATCATGATGAAGAACATTATTTTCCTTGTTATCACTTCCCATAATGTTGTGTAGCAAAAACTAGATATTCAAGGAACAAAGGCTTCCCGTTAACAGCAAATCTGGCAGAAATTTCTGCCCAGACTGCTGAGTTCTTTCCTAACATAACTCGGGAAGTACAAAGATCCATGGCTTTCAGTATTGCCACAGCAGATGTCTAAAAATCGTTATATTTATTTTAAAACATTAGAATTTCTTTTAATGCTTGATTCTTCTGATGTGCCTTTTGATTTGTGAGCCATTTAGTCTAATGGGGTCACATTGTCAAGCTCTAGCTGTGGCCAAACTTTATTTTTAGTTGATAGTTTTAATTTCCACTTGCCAATACCATTCTAGGGCATTTAGAAGGAATATCAGTTAATGCAAAGTTTGGGGTAAAATTTTAGAAGTGTCAGGAGTTACGAGAATCAAGACTATTCTCACGGACATTATCTGCTGACCTCTGTAGAAATGGGGATATTCACGCTGCAAGTAGGACCCAAATGGCAAACCCAGACTCTGCACTTCAAGCCACTGCACCATTATAACCCATTTATCATTGGGAATTATATAGCATTGTGAAACGTTGGTGTATTTATGGTCTTGTAAAACCCAGCCACAGACTGGGAGCAGCACAGGGATGGTGTGTTTCCCGTGAAAGGAGATCACAAGCAGGCTCCATCTCTGTGCGGGTGTCCCTTTCTGGTGGGGCACTTTAAAAATGTACATTTACCTCATCCGGACTTACTGAGCACTATAGAATCATAGGATTGTCTAGGTTGGAAGGGACCTTAAAGATTATCTAGTCCAACCATCAACCTAACCCTGACAAAAATCACTAAACTATATTCCAAAGGACTACATCAACCTGTCTTTTGAACACCTCCAGGGATGGTGCCTCGACCACTTCCCTGGGCAGCTTATTCCAATGCTTAATAACCCTCTTCATGAAGAAATGTTTCCTAATATCCAATTAAACCTCCCCTGGTGCAACTTGAGGCCATTGTCCCTTGTCCTATCTCCTGTGACTTGGGAGATGAGACCGACCCCCACCTCTCTACACCCCCCTTCAGGTAGTTATAAAGCATGATAAGGTCTCCCCTCAGCCTCCTCTTCCTCAGACTAAACACCCCCAGCTCCCTCAGCCTTTCCTCATAAGACTTACTCCAGACCCCTCACCAGCTTTGTTGCCCTTCTCTGGACCTGCTCCAGCACCTTCTCCTCCTTCTGTGCTTGTATCAGGCAGGTCAGTTGCTGCCTGTTCCCTCAGAAATAAGCGGCACCCCATTGCAAGTGCCTAATATCTGTGATGGCTCTCAGAAAAAGGGATATTCAAAAAGGCCACACAGGTGAAACCTTTCAGCTTCAGTTCTCTGGCTTCTCCTGCAAGTTCAAAGGTGGGAGAGGGGTCTGTGAGCTTGGACACGGAAGGATTTCTGTCTTCAAAATGCTGGAAGAGGATTTTGCGTAAGGCAGAAATTTCAGGGTCCGTGTATTGGACCCAGCTCTCTGGCCACTGGGTGCCACTCTTGTTCCATGGCGAGTGGAGCTGCACAGTCGTCAGCAAGGAACAGAAAGTTTACTGACTTCACTGTATGCCCTTATATTGAGTCAGGCTGCCAGAATACAACCGCCAAAATAAAAAACAGAAGGTCAATGATGGACACTTAGAGTAAACAAGAAGAGAAGATTTAGCACGTCAAATATAAGCCACAAAACCCAGGGGTTCAGATTTACTGAATATACCACGTTAAAGGGTAGGCTGTTAATCATAGTTGCTTCTGCTTTTGGGGAGCTCCTAAGTACCTAGGGCAGAAATTGTATTTTGCTAAGAAAAGGTTAAGATGACTGATTCAAAAGAACTTTCAGAAGAAAGCGCTTCATTAACTGTTAGATTTTAAGTCAGCTTTTTCCATCTAATGCAGCTGGTAGAGTAAAACGTAGCCCCTCTGTTTGAACCTTGGCTTGTTTTTATCATTAGGGTGCTGTAGCGACCACAGCCTTCTGACTGTGCCTTTCTGAGGTGTCCAACAACCACCACTGCTCTAGTGATGGATATCAGAGAATAAAATAACTGTAATGGATTTCTCTGTCCAGACTAAGGGAAATTAAAAATCCTCAGCAAGAAATTGTTCCCCTAGTCAACACTGGGAGTTTTTTTTTAAAGATACTGTGCTTGGTCTTTACCTGCCATAAATTGCTAGAGTTGTGTCAAAGCTGTGGTGACTGTGCTGATTTCTAGCAGGTGGGAATACTTTTAAATTTTTTTATGTTTTCTTAGTTTTATTTGGGTTTAAACCAAAATGTTCTAACATCTTTGAAAAAAAAAACAACACTGATCTGCTCACTTCCAGATATATTCTGTTATACTGTGATCTGAAAGTGGGGTAAATGGGGGATAAACTGATTTCTTTCTGGCTCTTCACTTGCAAAACTCTTGTTTGAAGTTAATTTGGAGCCACAGATCCGCTCAGACTGCTCATGAATGTGTCTGTTTAGCCCTGTGTATTAAATAGACACTATTCAGTGTTGTATTCAAAGCTTTGAATAGATTTTTTTTTTATTATAGCTACACCTGGAGGTCCCCGACACAACCCCAGCATGTCAGAAATTGTACTAACACAGCAGAAGATATGACCTGTCAGGAAAACCTTGCCATGTAAGTCTAAAAGAATAGGAAAGAGTAGAGACTGATGAATAAAGAGAATAAGGAGGCACTGAGTTAGTACTGGTCAGCATGACAAGCTGTGGTCTCAGCAAGGCAGCATTTTTCCTATAGCATCACAAAAGAAGGAACTGAAAGGTTCAATAAGGGAACTTTATGGATGTTTATGGGGAGGGCAGAGGGGAGAAAACATCAAGGTGCTTCTTTGAAACATGGGCTGCTGTCATGAACCAGCTGGCCTCTCAACAATGAGTAAGTTTCCAGGAAGGAGACTCAGAAATCTTTGTACAGGGGCAAGTGAATGTGAGGCCGTGTGATGGATATTGCAACATAAAAGGTGAAGCAGTGGGGGAAGTAAAGAGAAGAGGGATATGGCCAAGCAAGAGGTGTGTAGATAAGTGATGAAGGCTGGATATGACAAGTGGAAGAAGGAAGTGTTTATGAAGGCCACAGAGAAGGAGGTTTCAGTATGCAAGTCACGGAGAATTCAAAATTGGATGAGAATTTGAGATACGTGAGTGAAAAAGTATCTTACAGATGTTGTGCAGAAAAATCTGCAAGAACAAGGTTGGGGATGAGACTCACTTGGAGGTCAACGGTGCTAATGATAGTCTCATTATATCAGTAGATCGGAGCACAGTTGGTAATACTGTTGACAGTAATCAGAAAAATTGCTAGGAATGTGCAGGAAGAACATTTTAAGGTGTGTCTTTTTTGTCCAGACCATGCCATCCCAGGCATCAGTCTGCCACACAGGTACACGCTGGAAGCTTTATCTCTTGTCACATGCTAAGAGTGAGCTGAGAAGATCAATATCAGAAAGGATTCATGAAAGACTCCATATACTTGTTACCAGGAACAATTTAGGAAAGTATTTGAAGGCTAGGAAGAGTCTACTAAGACTGAAGCTGTAAATGAGAAGGATACAAAAGCTTGGATCTGGCTGCGATCTAGAAGAACAGCTGAGCGTTAGGAAAGATCTAACCAAGACACTGAAGGTTTGTTGCTCTAAGTACCTCCAAAACTTTGTTTCTCTGTTAAATAAAAGGCCTTAAAACAGGAATTAAAATCAGCAGGAATCCAAGGCATGGCTTCACCTGGATAAGTAGTTCACTGACTTGAAGAGTCACACTAGTGAACAAGAGATCATAAGAACAGTGGAAATAAGGCATTGTGAGACTTTGGGGTAAAGATAAAGTGAAGATATTTGATGTGAGAGAAATGGAGACTTCCTTTGATTAAACCCACAGTAACTACGGTGCACAGGGTCTAAATACCTTATTAGATATCTAAAACCTGCAGTCAATTATGTGACACTGGTGGAGAAAAATCCCTTAGAGACTTGAGGAGCTCTCTATGCAAAGACTCAGTTCCCAAGGTGGTGTACCAAGGTAGATGTCTGAATATCCATAGTACCAAAGTACCTCATCCACAAGTTATCAGACCATTCCATCTAGCCCTTGCAGCAGGATGTGGAGCAGATACAGTTGATACAGGGACTAGGAAGGCAGTTAATGTAACTCTTGGTTTTCAAGGATAACAGAGTCTGCCAATATCCATTCATTAACTCAAGGTGGTTTTTTCAATCTTGAGCTATTGGCAATTCCCCAAGTCTCTTGCGTTTCATCAGTTCAAAGCATCAGATTGAGTCAAATTCAACTGCTTCATTTTTCAGTACTCTTCTAGAAATCAATACAAAATGCAGATGCTACAAGCTAAAACAATTGGGACTTTTCAAAGATGCTTAAATGAACTATTTTCTGATTGTCTTTGATAAGTACCTTGCAGTGTTTTCTTTTGCCCTTAGTTGGTGATTCAATGTAGTTACAAAGGTGCTTGGCTGACCTGGTTAAGAAGACATCTGACAACTTCTTAACCACTCATGTAGCTTCCTCTTTGAGATGATCTATGATAGGTTTTCTCTGAGGAGTCATTTAGGTTCCTGTGCCAAAAGAGATATTTGAATTGGTAAGGTTAGTTCAGACAGTGCAACCTTGAATTTAACACATCTTTCCTGTTTTCCAAAATTGCAGCAGCCTATCATGACCACATTTCCCTGCTAAACAAAAAACATTTTAAGCTTCTCCACTCATCTTGGTATCTCAAAAGAAAATTTCTGACAATTTGGTGTTGTTTTCCATCAGAAAGGAAAATCTGATCAGATTTTTGGTAAGTAATGATCAACACTGAATTACGTTACTTTTGAGAATATAGTGTGGTATGTAGGTTCTTGGCAAAGGATACAACTCTGAGCAACTTCTTCAGACTGAGGATATATCAGATTATGTTTTTACTTCTAGTCCTTGAGTTTTTTTCTGCAGATTCAATATTCCCTGGTGCTACCTTATGTATTATAACTGGAAGGGAGAAAATTGTATAGATGACCATGAGACTTGTTAAACTGCAAACAAGGAATACAGCAATGTCTTAAAAGGATCACAGAATTGTTTAGGTTGGAAGGGAGCTTTTGAGATACTCTAGTCCTGTGTTTTAGTTCGTGCTCGTTTCTTACTGTTGCATCACTAGAAATCACTGAGAAAAGTCTGCATCTCTTTTCTTCATTTTCTCCCATCAGGTACTTACACTGATAAGATTCCCCTGAGCCTTCTCTTCTCCAGGCTGAACAGTCCCAGCTCACCAGTCCCATAATGGGTTTTTTGGCCCTTTGCTGGACTCACTCCAGTAAGTCCATATCTTTCTTACACTGGGTAGCCCAGCACTGGACCCAGCAATCTAGATGTACCTCGCCAGCCCTGAGTGGAGGCATAGGATCACCTCCCTCAACCTGTTCTTCCTTATGCAGCCCAGGATGCTGTTGCTATTGAATGATCTTTTCTTCCAAAGAATCAAGATCTGGTGTTGGGAAGCCCTGATCCTTTTATTCTGTGTTATCCTCATCAGGTCATCTGCCTATGGTACTGGGAATCCTCTATGGGATAAACTGGCATCTCACTTGCCAGTCATCCATAGAGTGAACTGAACAACCTGGTAACCACTCTTGGAATTTTGCCTGCCCCAGAAACACATGTTTTTTTACAATCAACCTGCAGAGACTGTTTTTCTGGGGTACACCATTATCCTGCAGTGATGCACCATTCTGGACATGATTTTCGTTGTATTGAAGTGATACAAGGAAAAGTCAGTTTCTCCTCGGGAGTTACACAAATGTACAGAATGTGATTTATGGTCCATAACAGAAATCAGTCTCCTAGGTTCCATTTTCAAGCCTCATGCAGCAGGATCACAGCAATTTGCTATTGTCACCTTATCTGACTTCAGTGTCAGTGTCTCTTTGGCCACATGCTGCATCCCATAAACATGCCTTGGGCCTGTTACTCAGCTTTGGGAGTTCTGAATTGTCCATTACCTGTGTCCTTCCCATTACAGTTATAGAAGCTCGCCAGCAACCTCTGAGATACAGCTACAGGTACTTAACATGAGGGAACCATAGACATTAGGTTTGTGACTTGTTCACAGTGAAATAAATTAAGGACCTCTCCTTTCTGCTAAGGTGCTTACTTTTTCTAAACCACTTCTCTTATCTAGTGTGGTTCCCAGAGTACATGGATAGAAAAAACAAGACCCAGCTTAGAAGAGGGGGCAGCCTAGAAGTTCAGGAGGAGCTGCCAAACTTAAGAGCTCAAGACCTTAGGCTTTTGGCTCTTTTGGTTGTTTAAAACCCAAGTCAAAATTCCTAACAGTTTTCTGCACATTATATCATTTCCTCGGGGCTTGAGGCATTGCTGGAAGCAAAACTATTCTTTGTATGGTGTCAGATGGAAAGCTATTGCAAAATCAATGATTCAACAGGAGAACATGCTTCTGGGTGAGCTGCACAAACTCCTGAGCTGCAGTGATGTTGTCCCGGATATGAGTCTGAAAAGAACATTTCCTGCTTAAATCATCAGCAGTAGACATCTTCACTCAACGTTGCTGCAGTCAGGGGTGACAGTTCCATGGCCTGTGCCATGCACCATGCTGGTGGCACAAAGACAGCCCATATGTGCCTGGGATGTGTATGGGCCTTGTAGGTCATTCTTAAACATCTCTGGAGGAGCTGCTGCCATGTTGGTATTCCCTCTCCTTGCATGACACTGTCTTGTGTGGCATATATGAACCCAGTCCAATAGCTGGCATAGAAGTAGTTACTGGGCATCCACATGCTTTACAGCCTCAGCTGCTCCTGCTGCCCTACTACCCATTCTGCTGCTGACAGCAGCCTCATTGTCCACATTTGCCCCACTATGGGACTGATCCTTCTCGCTTCTGACCATGACAAGAGATTGCCAAAGCCATGTTGCTTTGAATCTCACAAGCTAGCTTAGTTTGCATAAATCACAACAAATCCAAACACCAAACAGAAGATGCCACTAATCCTCCGTGAGGCCGCCTTCTAGCTACTCTTGGTCGAGGGCAAAACCGTTCTTCACTGAAAAATGGTCACTGCAAATGCTGTGCTCCCTGTCACGCTTCCTCTGCCCCTCCCTTTCCTGAACACCTTTGGCTTCTTCCCAGTTGCAAGGTGCTGTTTCCCAGCTCAACGAAAGGTCTTGCACCTTTGACAGGAGTTAGTATTGAAAATACTAATCTATACATGTCACAAATTTATGTCACATAAATGCCTGCATTGTATTGAAAGTCAATGTGATTTAGTCTCCTAACTCAATTCCTTTTGAAATGTTACCTTTGATAATCCCATGTATTTGATGAAAAATCCAGTTGTAAATATAATTTTGATTTAGTTGATAACCAAGACAAGTAAATGTTATGATTTTTAGCAGCTGTAGCATCGTTTAGAGACATTAGCAGATGTAGTTTTATAGCCATATACATCTGATCATCCTCTCCCAGCCTAAACACATAGTGAAATCTCATTCTTGTCTATTTCAGAAAGTGAAGTATCCAAACAAGAGCAGTGAGGAATGCAAATAAACTGGAAGGGCTTGAAAGCACCACCATGGACAATGTCCCGAGTTAAAGTCATTTTGCAAAATGTGAAAGCAACAACTTGCAAATATTCCAGATTCATACTCTTTGTAAGAACAATCTGTGTTGTTTCCCATTCCTAAGGTAATGGGATCTGCTTAATCTAACCTTGGATTTATTTTCACATTCTTCCAGACATCTGTGTGGGTACATTATTCTGGTTAAAAAAATTGCATAGTTCACGCTCTCAGCATCATTGTTGTGCTTTGATAGGAGGATATTCAACCCTGTTACTGAAACAGCTCTGTGAGACAGAGGTACCTTTTCTAGAGCTTCTAAACAGAGCTGTTCAAGGAGTCTCTCTGTGCAAGGTAATCAAAGGATGCTTTTTGCAGAAAGCTTTTTTTTGCTATATAAAGTCATTCTCTATATAAGTATCTCTGGTTTTTAGGAGATTCTCACTTTAATTGTTCATCTTTTCCCTTCCCACAGCACAATTTAGTCGTGTGCTCCATCCTTTGAAAGTGACTGGGTGGAATTTTAAGTGGCAGAACACTAAAAAAGTAATTCAGCTGTGGAGCTGCTACCATTCTGATGGTTTGGGTTCAACCCTACATGAGAGCATTAATTAGGTTCAGTTCATGAAGCAAGCTCTCAATGACTGCATTTCTAGATTGATATTGTCTTGTAGAGTAGTTTTCATTCCTCTGCTTAACAGTATGTCCCAGAGCTTTGTGGTGCTGGCAGCTAGGGGAGTTGAACTTACACAGTAAGGTATGAGTTGCTTTTTCCCCCCTCAACTTTATTTTATTGACAGGGAATTTTGACAATTAATAGAACCATTTTCTCTGATGAGCTTTGGCTTTTTATATGCAAGTTAGCAGTAGTCAAAAAAGAGGAGGATAAAATCAGCATAATAAAATACCTTCTGTTCTCTTCCTCCCATCACAACTGCAAATGTTCATAAATATTTTCTGATTACTTCTGCAGGAGTTGAAGTGTACTAAATCCTTCCTCCCCTAGCATTAATTTAATGGAAAATATTAGTGAATGGAATGAGAAGGAATGAATTTACTCTTGTAAATAGTATTATTGCAGACACAGCTTTAATGTACCTTTAAGCAGGGCAATAACCAAATACCATTAGTGTGGATTAGTATGGAGCCAATAGCAGGGGTGATAAAGAGTTGGGATAAAGACTTCATATCTTGTTCTTTTAGAATTTATTTTAAGCTGTTAATGGACAATAGACATAAGAAATAACTGGGTCTGCCTTTGCAATCTTAGAAAATTCTCTAAGTACAAGCAAGGTGACAGAAAGCAGAAAGCAAACAAATGCAGTGTAACCTCAAATGGTCATAAAGGGGATAAGTGCATCTCAGGAAACTGAAGCAGAATGTTATTTATTTACCTAGCTTTATTATTTGTTATTGTGTATTCTTTACATGAAATATTTAAAGAAGAGCTTTAATACACTTGAAAATTTTCTGATCTGTCCTACATGAAAATGAAATCCTGACAGCACGTTGCTGTGCTCTGTGGTGTTTAGCTGGAGCCTGTTACTATGTGAGGCAACAAGCATTTTCCTGTGTTCCTTCCTCAGAGTAGGATCAGGCTCGAGTCCAGCATCAAAATCTGTACTCAGATATTTGGATAATACTGCTTAGTAGAAAACCTCAAATCTTGTTTCTTTTCTGATACATTTTTTTTATTTGCTTTAAGCCTCCCCTTTTATCACAGAAATGACTCATTTTATGCCATTACTTTTCATGTAAATACTTTATATCATACATGTAATTCTAAGAGTGAGCAAACATATATCATGCTGGTTCTGGGAATCAAAATACTTGTCTTTCAAACCATGCTGCCTAATAACAATATTAGCTATTGCCACTAAAAGAAAATAATTCAGTTCAGCTTTATGTTCATTCAGAAAGCTCACAGATATTTTTAAGGGTCCTGTCAAATACACGTAATGCAGTTTATGGGAGAGGAAGATGGCTGTTGCAGTTCAAGCAATAGTCTTGGTCCCGAAAGGCTGTGGTTTGATCCTTGTTCTGTCATTCCTTTGAGAGCTCGAGGCAAACCACTTAGCACTTCTATGTCTCAGTTCCCCATCTAAAACTGGAAGTAGTAAATATTCTACCTGACAAAGATATTATGAGAAAACATACATTCAAAGCATTTTGAACCCCAAAGGGACCACTACCCTTTTACCCTTGATGCTTAAGTAGCAGCAGCCAATAATTTCAACCCACTTACCCAACTGTACCAGTAGCTTCCACTTAACTGAGCCTAACTTGAGTCTGGCTGTTATGGACCTTCCAGAGTAGCCCCCAGGCTTGACTGGATGACAGCAAGATAGACAAGTTTTAACATTTCCGATGGGGGTCTTCCGGTAGCTAATCACCTCCTCTGTTAAAAATGGGTGCCTCATTTCCTATTTGAAATTGTTCTTGTTATGGTTTAATATGTTAGATTAAAGAGCCTGCTAGTGCCTAGATTTTCTCCACATGAAGGTACTTGTATGCTATTATAGAGTCATCTCTTAATCTAATTTTTGATATGCTAAGCTGATTGAGCCCTTTAATTGCAAGGTATTTTCTGAAGTCCTTGAATATGTTTCTGGCTCTTTTCTGTAGCCTAATTTCTTAACATCCTAGGATGTTATAGGATGTATAACAGAACAATTTGAAATATACCAGTGTTAGTCTCATCCCTCCCTTATACAAAGGAACAATTATCTCTTTTGCTGTGTTATTTTGGTGATGGCCTGTGATGAGATGTTTGTCTATTAAAGCCTCATTTTCTTCTTCATTGTCGCTAATTTCCAAGGTCCAGCAGCGTGCTCTGAGTTTGGGATGCCTTCCAAGCCCTCAGATGTGCAGCTTCTCACTTGCATGTGTTCAGACAGTTTTTGTTTGAGTGGCTGCTCTGTGACATTGCCCACTCGTTAAAGCTTCTGGAGTATTCAGACCTTTTCCAGTGATGTGGGCTATATAAGAGTTTAGTTATCTACATTATATCTTGGTTGAAATTCATTGGCAAATTAAGCAATATTTGCTGATGAGTAGAGGGGCAGAAAGGGGAACCAGTGGACAGACAGAGAGACACACATCGTAACTGCGTAAGTCTTATTTCTTTAGGGGACCACATTACAACCAGTTACTATGGCAAATGCAAATCTAAAAATTGAGATTGGTCTTGGCTCCCCAGAAAAATGGGTAACCAGTTTCGTACCTGTGTACAAGACAAGATTTATTTGGAGAGAAAAAAACCGAGACTCACAGTTTCTTCACTAACCCTGTGAGAAAAGTCTCTTATAATTCAGGAAAAACTTCCCTGTGGAGGCATTTAGAATCTCACTTGAACAAAGATATGGACTGACCCTGAGCATGTGTCTAACCCCCTTGAAAGAAAATACCCATCTTAAGCATAAGAACAAACACTCTGCTTAATTGGAGCCTGGCATAGTATCATTAATAGTATAATATATATTATATATATGAATATAATTGCATCCATCCCCCAAAAGGCATCTCCCCATTTACAGACTGTGTTATTGATGCCTATCTACACGGACAGCAGTAAGACAATCATCATGGAGTAAAGTACTGGCTATTTCATCATAAACATCAGACAATTTGAAGTGAATTAATTTTTTTCCTTTAAAGTTCAGTGTTCCATATTTGCAATATGGAAACTTTTGTCATTCTGCACTGACATTGACTAACTGAGCCAAATTCTGCTGCCCTCATTTTGGTAGAACTCCAGTTAATTTTGTTGTCTGGGCTCCAAAGGTCCAGTTCTGCAGGATACAGTTTCTCTTGGTTTCACTAAAAGCTCTCTCAGCTCAGCACCTCCCAGCATCAGACCATTTTTAAAGTGTCTCAGGCTCCTTTATGAATGTGCAATGTTATAGAAGGATGATGTACTTGCTGTAATATGCATAGGGAGGCCAGCATTTGTGATTATGCTGGATACTACAGATGCATCTTTGTAATGGCAACTGCAGCTTCCATTAAATAATAAAATAGTTGATGTACATTCCTGTCAGAGAAATTGTACTTGGGCATGTTTTTTTACAAAAGGTCCAGTTCAGTCAAATCTATCTGTTCTCCACACAGTTTATATTTAAAGTAACTTCTGTGTTGACCAGTATCACAGCATACATTTGTTTGTTTCATCCTCAAACCTTTGATATTACATTCAAAGTTGTCCAGCTGTGCCTCTTAACTATCTTCCTCTTGCCAGCATGGTAAGGAATCTAAAAAGGAGTGATCTTAAATGGCTAGCTCTGCATTGGTATGCGTTCTGCATTGCCCTCTGAATTTCCTTAGCAGCACACAAACTCAGAAAATTGCGTGGATATTTTACTAATATTAATGAGAAAATGGTGGGCATTCTTCAATCTATACATTTTTATCTTAATGTAATGTAATTGTATAGTAGTGTATAATTAATGAGTGTGATGTGTTGCAGGTTGATTAGGTGCCTGTGACCTTTTGAATTCAAAGTTTGTCTTCCAGTTGTTTGACCTTGATCAGTTCTTGCAAACATGAGAATAAATACGTTGTTCTCGTTACAGAAAGAGGGAATTGTGGACATCAGCTTCTGTGACATCTAAAAGAGACTGTTTCTGCAAATTTCCTGTGAGCATCCACACCACAACTACAGTGTGTTAATTTGGGCTTGTGTGTGCTTTCTTATCTTTGCTCACAATGTCCCACTTACTGCATTTTTTCGACAGTAATGATTTCTGTGGGGGGGTTTGCAGCCTCAGACTGCAGCAGGAGGAAAGATGTCACTTTTATGAAGAGAACCCTCTTCTCAAGCAAGGACACAGGCCACTGCATGGGACAGGAGATTTAACATTTAAGGCAGCGATGCTGGGGAATGGTCAGCAGTGGGGAGAAGACCAGGACTTCTGTCCTGGAGGAAAGGCTCATGTCTGCCCTCTCTCCTGCTTGTTTGCATGTATCCACAGAATAAAATGTTCAGATCTACGTATTCATCATTTGGCAAAATAAAAAAAAAAAAAGATAAAAGCTTTTCCCAAACCCACATTTTTTGTTTGACAGAAGCTATAAGACCACTGAAAAACAGGCCTTTTATTAAAGTGCGTAAGTGCAATCTTATCTGTGTACCTTAAGGCAATCATGACTGTAAATTGTCTTTCATATTCAGAATTACTATACCAGAAAAATGGTCTCTAGAAGACAATCAAGACAGTCCAAAACTTTAGTAGCTGAATAATACAGATCAGCCTTCAGGACCCAACCTTGAGTCTGACATCAGGCTTCTGTGCATGAGCTTCAAAGAAAACCATATGTAGTCCTCTAGGACAGTAAAAAGATTGTTTGAAGTTAGTAAAGCACATGTGTAAGTATTGGCAGGCTCAGGGCTTTTATCCTCAATGAATACAAATGTCTTACCATGTTAGAAGTCATTATTGTTTAGAAATAATAGTTGTAAATGTTTGAAGCAGATAGCCTTTGAAATATGCTGGTTTGAGTGGTTCATTATACTGTACAACTTTTGTTTATTTCTATGTATTCTGAAAGGATATTAATATATCTTTTAAAGAGTTTAAGCCTTTTTGTCCTTTTTTGCTTTTGAAAGGAGAAAAAGATGTGTTTCCATGTCAACTAACACATTTGTTCACATAAATTAAGACCATTGTGTAATTGAGATTTTTTCACCGTAAGTTATGATTTGTTGAAGGTCAAGATGACTCCTGTTAAATGGACTTAACTGGTTATAGTGTTGAAATGTAAATCATCGATCCACTCTCATTCAAACACGTTCAGTAACATGTAAGTGGATATTCCTGGAAAATTATTCTTCTTGTGGCTGCAGCTTTAATGAAACGTCCTCTTGATTTTATTCCACAGAACTGCAGAACAGATAACCTGACTGAGGGGAGAAGGCCTCAGCTCAGCCCGTTTCCAGCACTGGGAAGGTTAAGGCCAGCCAGTCTTCAGTAGAGGGCCTCCCCACCTTCTGAGCGGTCACCAAGGTGACTTCACTCCTGGTATATGGTTGCCCGAGAAGTACCAGCAGGAGAGATGAAGGCCTTGGGACAATTCGCCTGCGCTGCTGCTGTGACCATCACGGGGTTTGCATTCCTCGTTTTTTGGCTGACTATGCGTGTTTCATTTAAGCTTTTGGTGTTCATAGGGCAAAGTGGGTGGAAGCACTGTCACATTTTGCTTTTCCATTTCTCTGTTCCTGAATAAATGCAGGTGATTTTCCCTCAACAAAAACCACCAAAAAACCACAACCCAAAAAACCCTCACTGAAATTTTTGAACTGGTTGAGATTGTAAACCTACCGTGTCATTTAGTTTATTACTTTTCCAGAGCAACTGAGCTGCCTTTAAGGCAGTTCTTATAAAATCTCCTGGTAATCAGGAGTACTCAAATCTATGAAAAGTTTGCCACTTTTTTGCAGCTAACAGTATTTCCTCTGAACCATTTTATTATATCTAAAAGCAGGAGAGAAGCAGGAGAGTCCTTATAATGTTGATGATATGGCACAGGCACCATGTGATGGACCTTCTGCTAACATTGGCAGTTCCTGTTTCATCTTTCAGTGTAAACTAAGCAGGAAACTTAAATAATTTATACTCTAAGATTAACTTGGGAGGAGGGAGAGGAGGGGGAACCCGGAATGTATAAACCCAAGTATTTTAATTTACACTTACTAGTGAATAAACTTAAATTATCATAAGACAACTTCATTCACTGTAATACCATTCTTTTTATTGTAAGAGGCAAAGTAATTAATCTGTATATTTACAGTCCTTGTCTATGATTAGTTTTCTGTCACTGGATGTGGTGAGCCCTCACTGTTATGACTATATTTTATTTACTAATATTTTCCTACATAAGGACTGAACACTCCCTGCTGAAGAAGCTGAATGGACAAATCCATGAAGATATCTTTCATTTTCCCTGACAGTGAATGATGTTTCCATATATAAACATAATAATAGAGTCATTACATATGCACTCACATTATCATCGCTGCTGTGCGCTCGGTGTTATTCAAAACAAGGCAGGAAGCCAAATCTTCCTAGTTCCCATTTTGATTTAAATTGTATTTGTAATAAAGGGATTTTCATTCAACCTAAATGCTGTTTCATCCTGGTCCAACAAACCTCCCCACTTCTTTTTTTTTTATTATTATTATTTTTCCTTTATTCTAGGTCACTCAGTCCTGATACAAGTGAAATTCTCCTCTCGTGGTGATAACAGCAGTGCTACTCAATGAACTATAACAAGGGCTCTAAATGCATCTCCTGTAGCATACCACAGTGATTTGCAAAAGCGGGAATAAATCAAAGCAGTGAAGAGATGCCATGTTGAGCCAGAAGCTAAATGTTACATCTTGTTGCAGGAGGCTAGGGGGAGAACAGATCCTGTTTTTCTGGCAGCACAATATCTTTGTGCTTGTTACCTCCGATCCAACCCCATTAAAACAATCATTCAGAATCTGCAGGAAATTGTCACCTCTTTCTTTCATGCAATGGCAGCTGGTATTGGTGCCTACACACATTTCTCATTTCCTTCAAGATTTTCAACACACATTAAAAAAAAGAAGCTTAATTTATATTAAAAAATGTGTCAGCTTACCCTGAGGCTCAGCACGGGCACCAGGGAAAAAAATAAAAGATAAATGCCTCTAGGTGAACTGGCAGAGGCTCTAATTCTCCACTCACTCTACTGCTACACAGTATGCACCGCATTAATCATTTCACATAGGCAGGCATTTAAAAAAACTTCAACAATTTTAAAACAAAGATGCATTGCCCTAAACTTAATAATAATAATACAAATGTATCTTGTAGAACAGTCTCAGTTCACACATACTGTATCCCCTAATAGAAGAGGTATAAAATAATATTGGAGTCTTCTGTGACATAGTTTTTATTATTCACTTTCTTTTGTCTATACAGTTATGTCCCCTCTAGTGGGCATTTGTGTGTGTGTGTGTGTGTGTAACTGTACATATGTAATGTTGTCATTTGTCTTATTTGAGTGTTGACATACACAGGGTGTTTTCTACCTCCCATTTTTATTGTGTGGCTGGGTAAATAGCTTATGTGATCCTAATGAACTCTGTTACCGGTCCAACTTGAATATAGTTTAATTTTCTGTGCTGGGAATAGGGAAATAGTTTTCTCACTTTTTGGCTTTTCTAGCATATGTGAATGTTATAACATTAAGGTATTTTTTTTTTGGTTTTGTCTCTCCCTCATTCTGGATTTATCTTGTGCTCCATGTGCTTAGTAGTACTAATGTCACAATGATAAGTACAAGTAATAGTTGAAGGTGGAAGACATCAGGTTTAGGAAGGTGGCAAAGATATACTCAAATGACAAAGATGAGGAGTACAAGGCACAGTGAGAGAAGGACTGCTGTAGGGGACAGGACCTATAGCCATGGCAGCTGTGGTGCCATGTAGTGAGAGCTACGAGAAGATCAGTAAAGATCTGGGTTGCATAGAATCGTAGAATCAAATCATAGAATTGTCCAGGCCAAAAGGGACCTCCAAAGGTCATCTAGTCTGACCTACCCGCAGTCAGCAGGGACACCCCCAACTAGACCAGGTTGCCCAGGGCCTCATTGAGCCTCACCTGGAATATCTTCAGGGATGGGGCCTCAACCACCTCCCTGGGCAACCTGTTCCATTGCTCCACCACCCTCAGAGTAAAGAGCTTTCTCCTAATCTCCAATCTAAATCTGTTCCCCTCCAGCTTAAAGCCATAAGACATGAAGGCCACTGTTTCATTGCTTTGATATACAAGGTGCTGCAAGGCTGGCTGAACTAACCAGCCTGAACTAGCTGGAGACAGTCCTTTTTTGGAGAAAGCATCAGTGGTTTTACAGATGGCATGCATAGCTTTGCATTAGTCCCAGCATGTTAGAAGATCTGGCTCCAGGGAACAGACCATGGGGCCTGGATGGGTTGTTAGAAAGAGTGTGGTCAGACAAGAGCATTTCCAGCAGCTCTGCAGCTGGCCTCAGTGGTATTTGAGGACTCCCAGCAGCTGCCTGAGGTTTGCAGAGGTGAAAAGATGCCTTACTGTTTTATACCTACTTCTCAGAGCTGTGTGAGGATAGCAGAGAACAGGAGTCTAGGTCACTCCACATAGGTCTGTGACCTATGAGGAAAGGCTGGGTCAGTTACAAGGCAGATATAAAAACAAGAAATGCAGATCTGAATTAGACTATGGTACAAATCCTAAGCAGTGATACACCCGTACAGCATTCCTGGGGCTGTCAGCTTGGCATATGACGAAATGGCAGGCAAACACAGTTCCTCCCTCATTGACAGAGATTAGTGAACACCCAGCCAAACAAAAGGCTTCTCTGTAAGATGGGGAGCTTGGTGCACCTGGATCCTGCAAGTCAACAACTGGTTGTGCAGCTGGTGGTGACATCAGGGATGTGGATCTGGCTTTTACAACGATGAGACCCTCAAGGGGACTCAGGGCCATTAAGAAGAGATGGAATCCACCGCAGTGGTGTATCAAAGGCTGGGCAGCCTGTGATGAGATCTTTAAATTAGCAATGATGGGGTGGGAGTGGATGACCAACAATCCAATGAGGAAGTGGTGGACTAGGGTGACAGGCAAAGTGTGCGGGCTGACATCCAGTAGAATGGAGAACTGGATGATTTTCAAGAAGTGCCACCTACAAATTAAAAAATGATCCCTCTTGCTGTGGAGTAAGTCAAGAAAAGGTGGTAGCCTGCATGGATGAACAAATCCCTCCTGACAAAACACAAAAGGAGGCATACAAGAGATGGAGAAGGGGCAAGATACTAAGCGTATAGGTATAGGGTTAGGGAAGTCAAAGCTCCTTGAGAGTTGAATCTGGTGAGAGAAGTGAAGGGCAATTTGCATGAATGAGTAGCAAAAGGAAAACTAGGGAAATGTTGGTCTAGTAAAAACAAAAAAAGGGGGGACCTGGTGCCCAAGGCCACAGAGAAGATAGAGGTACTCAATGCCTTTTTCACCTCAGTCTTTACTGGGAAGCACCCACAAGTGCTGAGGGACCTGACCATTTGTCATTATTTTTGAATGGTCATGGTGATGGGAGGATGTTTCTGACAACTGGAAGAATGCAAATGTTGCTACTGTCTACACAGAATCAGCTCTGAGCAGGGGCTTTGGAGTAGGTGATCTCCAGGGGTGCCTTCCCACCTCAGTCACTTTGTGAGGTATCTTTGATTTTTTTTGTATCTTTTAAAGCCCATTAAGTTGTGTGACATTTAAAGGACACCTGAAACTTTTTTCCAGTTTCTGTTGCCTGTCTCAGGAGATCCATTTGCTGAGTGCAAAAGTTTCTGGAATCTCCTTAATATATTCATCCTCAGAACATATTATTTTATGACTTGCACAGCCATCGTCACTACAGAAATGGCAGGTTTAGATGGTGCATACTTTGGCAGGGTAAAAGGAATTTGTTGGACGGTGTGTATATAAATGGTATTACTGTGGCACAAAAGGGGACATGGATGTGGATGTGTACGCAGTGGAAAGCTATAAGATGTGCAAAATCAGAACACCAGGAAGGAAAATGGGCACAATTTAAACAGCAGGAATGTGAGTATTGCCTGTGGTGGTAGTTTGATCATACGCAGCAGTGAGGTACAGTTCTCAGTGTACATTTTGCTCATGCCTTTTTCTTGAAAGGTTAGTGGTTTGTGCTTGTTTTCACACATATGTCAGATGTAGGTGGATTCACAGCATCATTAAGTAAGCAATGGAGAATCGGCCTTTCAGTTCTTTGAAGGAAAGGCTAAGGATGGCGTCCAAATCTTTCGTTGGCACAGGATGGCATTTTTCTATTGAAGTCAATGCCCCTACTTCAGTGAGTGCTGCAGAATGAGTAGAGGACAGGAGAAGGTGAGGAAAAAATATACAACTTGGTAATACCAATCATGTAGTTAAGAAGTACAGGCTAGAAACTTTCTTTGTTATAGTGAAACTGAACTCCTCTTGGATCAACTGATGAATATGAGTTGCATGTCCTTTGAAGGATCTTAGAGAGAGTCTTGGGTCCACAGAAGAATACTCCAATACTGTTGCTGTAATCACAATAACAACAAAAACATGAGAGTAGCAGAGTAAATGAATAAACTGTATCTTTTGGCTGCCTCCAGCTTGGCATCTTTCGAAATGGCTTTTTGAGAGATACATTTGTAAAAAAAATGGTGCTATTGTCAGAGAGTATTACAGTATAATTATTTTAATACTTTAGTGTTTATTATATCTTACAGTGTTTATTATGTCTTATTGCATTATTTATTTGGATTGCTATATTAGAGGTCAAAAACTGTTTTAAATGGTAGTTCTTTTGGTTTGATCTTCATTGTTTATTTTAATCAGAGAAGTAAATACTCTGCTTGGACTGAAAATTTGAAATTATTTTTCTCCAGATGAGTTAATTAATTTTTTTTTCTAAAACATACACAAATTTTTCAGTTACTTCTGAGTTTTCTCCTTTTTTTTTTTTTGTTTCCCCTCATTTTAACACTTTTCTGCCTATGGACAATTTCTAAATAGCTGACAATAACAGAATTTGTTAATAGGTAGTTCTTATAAAATAAGAACGTGACCAATGTAAGTGCACAAGTCTGTTACAGGGAGCTAGAAACCTGGTTACTTGCTGCAAAGTGCCTTAAAGGGTTTACACCTAAATACACAGCACATATTGCTTTGAAACATCTATTTGTACACATATATCTATATATAGCACAAATGCTGTGTTACTGGGGAAAGTTAACATATGTAACTGCAGTGCAAATGACAAGTGACAGCATAGGTTTCAAAATTGACTCTTGTAAAGGAGGGTCTGTAGAAATGTTTGGGTGCCCAAGCCATAGTCCCCAGAAGTAGTGTCCATATTGTCCTGATGCTGGATCGCACTAGGTTTAACCTGGAATTGTTTATTCCTGCTAATCCACTAAAAGACACTGTTGCAGCCAATGGAAACTCCATGGACCTAAGTGCAGGGACCCAAAATTTAGTCAGTTTGTAAAAGCTGCTTGTTCCACCACACAAAAGAAACACTTGAATTTCTCTGTCTCTTGAACCTTCTGTTACTCAGGGCAAGAAAAGGTAGAGCATTTTTTTTCTCATAAGGAAAGCTTAGTTCATGCAAGGTTTTCTTTAAAAGGTTCAACATTGACCATAAGGATGGACATCGAGGTTCAGAAGCAAATATAGATTTTTCTGTCACTTTAGCACTGACTTTCTAAGGAAATACCACAAGATCCATAATAGACAGTTAATGCCCATCTCCTTCCCTGAGCATCAGAAAACTGTCTTTTCTCAGTCGTGCTTAACAAAAGTAACAAATAATGTTACAACTATAACTTTAAAAGCTCTCCTTATGCAGTAGACTCCCTATAGAAGGTCTTTCAAAAATCATATTTTCTACTCTTGGCCTTTTCCTATTTTTAATCTTTCATATTTCCTGATTGTATTTATTTTGACCTCCATCAAATGATTTCTCTATTACTGTTATTTTTGCAATTTTATGGTATTCTTGTAGCTTACTGTATTCTCTTTGATCTCCTCCCTTTCAATTTTTTCTTGAGTCTTTTTCATCTTTAAAAAAAGTTTTCTGCTTTATTTTTTTGTCTTTCTCTCTCCTAAGTGCAAGCCTTATTTTGCATTTGCAAGTAAATTTTTGGAAATCATAAAGAGTCATAAGTATTCTGGATTTTCCTACCACTGAACACAAAATGTTTCAAATTCTTGCTTCAAAGGCTTTCAGGAACAAAGAGGCTTTTCTCAGACCACTAGCGAATCCACCAAGTTCAAATGAACTGTCTTTGCCAGCAGAGATGAACTAATAACAGAACAGCATAGTCTTGCAAGAGTAGCCAAATATGTTAGGGGAACAAACATATCCTTGACATCATAAGAAAAAAATCACAGTTTATCTCTTTAATAACCATCTTCAAGGGAAATTAATGCTACTTTGTCCTTTGTGCAGAACAGTAATTGGATTGTGTGTTTCAATTATATCTGGACAAAGGCCAGGATATTGAAATACTTCTAAATATTAGATTTTCTTGTCCAAAAATTAGATTTTATTGGCATTCTCTTTCCGAGATTTCTTCATTAAAAGCTTCATTAAGCATAAATCTTCTTTCCACACAGCAAAAAAACTAAATTATTTTAAAAGGGTCATTTAGAAAGGTTTGCCCTCCCCTTCTCCCACTGTTTATGCTGAGAGAAGAGTAACCTAACAAGGTTAGAAGCCAACTTGCCTTACCTAGGATGGTTTTCGGCTAGTTGCTTGAACTCATTGTCCCAGTTTGGCCTTCCGTAGCAAGTCTTTTGTCTCAAACCAGTAATTACATCCATCTTGTCATCATAATGTAGCGCTATGTGAGTAGCCTAAAGGTAAATTTACAAGATAATAATTTATGAGTCAACAATGTATACTCCAAGTAAGAGAAGAAAGCTTCATGCTGAAAGACAGAGCTATTAATGAGGGAAACTCTGTAATTATCCACAGAAAGAGGAAGAGAGGAGAGAGAAGAGAGGAGAGGAATACTCAGGAGTTTACAAAATGACTAAGAAGCATAAAAAGCACTTCCAAAAGTACCAGAGACCTCGGAGGAGTTCAGCTTCTTGAAACGAAATATTTGAAATGAGTTGGGATTAAATACCTGTCTTTACTGGCCTGGGCCTAAGCACCTCAGTCACTTTTACAGGCAGGTCTTAGATTCCTAAACCTTTTCTTAGTCTTTGAATATCTCACCCTACACTTTATTCATTTCAGATCCTGAAGTAACAGTCACCATTTTAAAGGTGGAGTTGGAGTTTAGGAAAGGGAACAAAGTGTACTGCAACAGAGTTTGACAATGAATATCAGCAATGGCATCCAGCTTTAGATAAACCCAGAGCATTCTGCTGCTGATGAAAAAGAAGGGCAGCCATACCAGCTCAGCAGGGGTGGTTTGACTCTTCTTCTCAGGTGGAGGCAGGCACAGAAAGTGGATCAGCTCAGGTGAAGCACTGAACTAAGAGAGCTGCACTGGGATAGCTGAACTGGGAGAGCAGCTCCCAGTGCCAAGAAAACAAATTCCGATTTTCATAGGCGTTTACAGTCTCTCAGCTCCTATGCTACACCCATTACCATGTTATCTGGGTACTTCCCAGGTGCATATAAAAACAAAAGCACC
The DNA here is from genome assembly GCA_004320125.1 of Scolopax mira. Lineage (NCBI taxonomy): Eukaryota > Metazoa > Chordata > Aves > Charadriiformes > Scolopacidae > Scolopax > Scolopax mira. The sequence goes on along the minus strand of BJBW01000384.1, from coordinate 310,107 downwards.
TTCTCTCCTAATTCTGCTGCTGTTATGTAGGAGTAAGATGCGTGTTTTCACTACAGACTATCATCATTGCTATCACTGTCAAGAAATTACCAGAGGAAGACTAAGTTGAAAGATGGGCTTTGCATTTAGTTCAGGCCCTAGCCTTAACTAGGCATCATTATCATCTCACTGCTGAAATTTAGGCTCATTTCCTGAGAATATTGTATATTTCTTGTGCTAATGAGTCTTAAGAACTCAGTTATTCTAGTCAAGCAGAGTTGTCACAAGAGGTCACATTTCTAGAATTTTCCTGTTAGTTTGGGCCAATGTCATGAAGGATTTAGAATGGTATAAGAGCAAGCTTAAAGTGTTTGGTAGGAATGGGAGGTTGGGAATGAAAGGATTTTTTAATTGTTTGCAGCAAAATTGTGCCACTGAGCAGATGGGCTATTTCTGTTCACTTTTCCAGGATTTTTGATGTTGACCCTTGTTACAGCTCACAGCATTAAAGTTGCCTAGGAATCTCAGGGGCACTGCAAGGACCAATAGGCTGAAATATGATTTCTTGACCAAGCAGAGGCAGACATGTGCCATATCAGCTTGACAATCTGATGCCAATGGTGAAGCATTGAACAAGTTTGAGGAATAAACACCTGCCAGTTGTGAAGGGTGCAATAGAAGTCGTAAATTGCCCATCCTGCTTGGGTTCAGCTTCACCCAACTGACAGGCAGAGACTGGGGAGATTGTTGTATTTGTTGTTTGCTAAGGGAGAAGTAAAGGACCATCCAAATATCACTGGTGCTGAAGCTCAGATTTTGAGGAGTAATGAACTGGAATATTCTAAAGATTAGGAAGACCTGTAAGATGAGGGACCTTTGTGGATGTCTGAAGAAGGTGGAGCTGTTACCCAGCACAGTTCCCTAGGCTTGGTCAGAGTAGGAGAAGCAGCCACTGAAAAGCATTCCTCTTCCCCACAGCCTTTCAGAGGTGAGATGCTGGCGGGCTTCAGTGGCAAGAGCAGTACCAGTGTAGGTGGGAACACAGCACAGCTTCAGGGATGCTTCTATGTCACCTAAAAAGCAGCACAGGGCAACAACACAGTGCTGACAGGCAACTGGATGATGGGGTTTGAAGAGAAGGAGGCACTTAAGAAGAATGCAGGGCACGTGAGTGAAGAGACTCAGACATCCCAGCAAGAATAGTTGTCTCCCTACCTGACTTTTTGACTGATGCTTGCCCAAGAGAGAAGTGGAATGATGACAGCTGAGAGAGGAGGGCAACTTTGTGTTTTGTGAGGTTCCTCAATAGCTTCTTTCTAAAGAGGTTTTGGGTAATACCTTGTGATATTGCTAATGTACAGTGGTGGTTTCTGTGACTGCCATATACTTCACAGTAGGAGTAGATTTTTCTGAATACAGCTTTATGCACATACCTCATTGCTTGACAGAAGCTTTAAAGAAAGCAGAAAGAAACAGGGTTGGTTGGTTGTGGGTTTGTTTGGTTTGGTTTGGTTTGGTTTTGTAGCAGCAGAGGCAGGAAGGGAAAAGCTGTATGGAATCTGTTTTTTCTTTTATCTCTACTAGACAGTCCTTCATTCAACACAAACCACAGGAAATAAGCAGAGTAAATAAGAGCAAAGACTTTCCTGTGAGAGTTTTTCTGGCAGGTGCCTAACTGATCGCAGTGTCATCTGAGTGATCCATTTAAAAAAAGAGGGAAAGAAAATCAACCCAGAAAATCTGGGTCTAAGTAAGACTAAAGAAGTTGAATGAAATTGACTCAGTCTAAGGATTGAGTTGGGATGGTCCGGTGAAATTGTAAGATGGGAAATTTGAAGTCAACCAGAGAAAATATATTTTCAAACAATTGAATGAATTAGTCCATAGAGCTTGTTGCCAAAATGTTCTAAACATAGCAGGGTTCAAGAGTGTACTGGACATGTACATGAACAACAAAAATTTTACTAAATAATATCGGTAAACAAACCCAAAACGTTTTATACAACCCTGCTTTGTGAACACATGGACAAATGTCCATTCACAAGCTCCTGAGAAGTTCTCTGCACTTTTCTGCAAAACACCTGGTAACCAGCACTGCCCACTGGCTCGATTTCTTCATTTCTATTTTCCTAAATGTGAGATGGAAACAGACAGCTTGGTGTCTTTATATTTACAGTTCTTTGTCTCTCTGTTTCATCCATCATTTATTCAGCTGTTCCTGTTCCATATGTTCCCATACTGGAAAAGCAAGGTACATTAACTCAGACTCATGAGAGTTTCATTATTACCTGACTTTCATCCCAGCCGGTAAGAAATATATGATAACTTAGAAAATCATTTTTTCCTTTTTCAGCCATTTTTGTTTCCAAGTGGAATAGAAGATCAGCAAACCACTCAAATGCTGATGGGTCTCGACAAATCCAGTAAAAATAAACCTGTCAGATAAAAGTAAAGAGATTTAACGAGAAGCAAACTGTCAATAAAACTTCCTAATGATTGGCTCAACTTGTTAACTACATAGTGTGTCTCTTCTTCACAGTAAATTTAAACATCATTTTGATGATATAATTTCTATCTTTTAAAAATTTCATTCTTTTCTTAAACATTGAGTGAATGTATTAATGTGCTAGTGAAGAAAGGCAATGCACAAGTTTCCCATCTTCCCATGCAAGTGCACCTCAGCTTTGACTTATAATATGTAACCCTGCATTTCTTGCAAACTATTTGATTATATTTTGAAATTTTGGATTTATTTTCAGTTATGTTTAAAATGGAATTTCAGTTTCATTCATCAATGAAGAAAGGAATTCCAGTTTTTCAAGACCGTATGCCATAGGTTAACAATTGATGTAGTCAAAAGATAGTTGTGCTTTTCAAGTTGGATACCCTGTATAAAACAGACTACAGAATGCCCATACTTATTTTTAAATGTATTTCTTATTTAACTTGGAGCATATAATTTCTAGAGAAAAATAAAACTGTAATTTTAAAGTTGCCAAAGGAGTAAAATGAACCGCTACCTCATAATTGGCTTTCAATTGGTTGAAAACCTCCTGTCTATGAAAAATTTACACAGTTTTTCTCATCCACATTTCTCTTAAACTTCAGCTTCCGTATGCTAGATCTTGTTTAAGTTGTCTGCTGGACTGGAGAGCCTGTTCTTAAGGTTTTATTCCCCAGGTAAAAATTAGAAGCTGGGATCAGGTCATCCTATAATCCTCTCTATGGTAAACCAAACAGTCCTGGGTTCTGTCACTGACAGGCTAATTTTCCAGCCCTTAATCATTCCTATTGCTTATTTCTGTCTATTCCTCCTCTACCGCAGTCAGCCACAAACAGAACTAAAAGTTTGTTTAAATGAAATAAATAAATAAATATAAACCCCCCTCATTTATTAGGATCTTGGCATAAAACCTTTTAAAAAAATAAACCAGTTAGTCACTGTCCATATGATGATGAAAGTTTCTATTTCAAGAGTCCTTGCTGTGACATCTTCAGCTGGACCAGGTGAGACTCCTCAAACCCCTTTCTCTGTTCAAATCATTGTAGCCATCTGGCCCAGGGACCATTGCGGCCACTTCAGCATGTGCATGATCTATTGTGATCATCTATTGTGATTTATTGTCCTCACTACATACAAGGCATCTTCTAACTAATTACCTATGTATTAAAGACTCTCCTCTGTGACCACTTCTGCAGGAACAGTTTCTGCTGACCATTGGCAAATGTCTTACCTGTGGACAAGTTAATCGGTTTTGCAGCAGGAACTGCCTGCAGAGTCTCAGGACTGGTGAGATTGCCCTCCCAGGATCTTAATCAACACACAGAGCAGGAGCTGCCTTAGGGAGTCTTCCGAACAGTTGGAAATTCCCACCTGGAAACTTCCCCCTGTAGTGAGTCAGATTCAGGTTTCAGCTCAGTCCCCTGGTTTCAGCTCAGTCCCTTGTCTGGAGTGGGTCCAGCTGTGTAGATGGCTAATTTGGGAGTTCCTGCAGCACCCAGGGGCTGAATGCCCAAAGTTCCCTGCATGTGTGCCCAGGTGCTACCCTGATACCTGGCTGAACCACAATTATAAGAAAGATCTGATTGTGATTCTTATAACTTGAGTTCTGTAGCTCTGGACACACAATCCGTGATGACTCTTGATTAGAGGGTACCAGACCTCCAGTGACCCCTCTGTGGGCAAGGTAATTTTGAGTGTAATTATTTTTATAATGCCTCCAAAGATGTAATTCACAAACATGGAGGAAGCCTAAAATCCCCACAATTTTGGATGAAAAAGGAACAGCATAGAGGACAATGTATAAGCTTATAACAAAGGGATGGCAGGAACTTATTTTTTATTTTGTAGCCAAATTCATTAATTTCCTCCAACCCATCTCTCTGTGCTCACCAGCCCCTCTGTCTTTCATTACACCTCAATATCAAAGGTAATCTGGAAGGTGTGTCCCCAAGGTAATCATTGTGGGAGCTCTGATGATTTGGAGTTTGTAGCCCTTTGTCATAGGATCAATGAGACAAAGATGCATATTAGACACTTCTGAAGTGAAAAATTGGAAGAGAAATCAGAAAGCTATAAAGAGATTTCCCGAAGATTTAATATACTAGGTTGTCAGACTTCTGGTAAGGTGGTGGGAGAAAAATGAGCTAACATCATGCTTCACTGGAGATTTGGTGAAGGAGACTAACAGTAATTCGAGATGTTTCCTAGCTCTGAGTGTACTGTAAGGAACCATCTGTGGTTTTTGTAAGAAATATAAATGAAGTATGATCCCAGGAAACAGAGATAAAGCATTCAGGGTTAAATAGGGTATTTTTACAGCTCAGCGATAGGACTGTCTGCAGAACTTTAGTACCAACCATCTTGGCTGCTTGCTTTTTCCCCTTCTGTTTCAATGTTTTGCCTTAAATATAACCTCATTGCTTTACGGGGTGTTGCTGCTGATTTGCAATGGCATAGTTTATGAGGAAAAAAGCAAGCCCACTGACTTTAGAGCATTTCATTTTTGTGACCAACAACAGCATTATTTTAAATTACCGAAACTAGATAAGATTTATAGCCTTAACCTTTATGTTTTTTTTTGTGTATGTGTGTCTGAATCCCAAAGACCCTGCTTGTTCCACGTCCTCAGCACCTCGAAAATCAGGCCACTGAGTGCTGTCAGTCTGTATCACGCTGTGGCTGTTGATTTGTAGTGAGAAATTTCTTCCCCCAGCCTCTACTTGATCATCTTATTTCTCAAGTCTTTTCAGCAGTGCATTTTATGGAAATGTATATATTTAGTACACGTGTGTGGAGAGGAGGCATGTGCTTCTAAATGAATAATGAATTGTGCTCAGGGTAGCAACTGGGAGCATGTGGGCAGGACTGGGAGCCAAGCATGTTCAGGGAAGGAGGAAGAAAAGCCAGGTGATGAGCTGAGACAATGTGCTTTTGGAAATGGGGGGACTATTTTCCACAGTATCATGCTACGGAGCTTGAAAGAGTGGTTTTAGCTGGTTGCAGACCTAACTGTCACAGTGACAGCCAGTCCAATCAAACTGTCTCAAGCCACCATTGGTGCAGTCCTCTTGAGAAAAGGGTGTAGCTTTCTGAGATTACAGAAATTCCTTAAACTCATCCCCAGTGCAGTTCCACTGAAGCAGTAGCCATAGCACTGCATCTAATTTTCACATTAGAGGTGGAGAGCACTTGGTAATGAAGAAAGACTGTCATTATAAGGTGATTTTTTTGGACATGATTATAATCTTAGAAAGAAAAGTGGTAGTGAAGAGGGATGGTAAAAGGTCTCCCTTTCCCTTAGATCAGAGGACTTCTAGTGTAATATGTTAAAATAAATGCTATTTACAAAGGAGTCTTCCTTTCATTACTCTGACTGTCCATAGCATAGCACCACATATTACATGTATAATTAAAATACAATAAATGCACAATGAAATTAATCCTTATTAAAATTGTAGAATAAAGCCAGCATCAGTGCATTTCTATAATTAAACAATTATTCTGAATCCTATCTTTTTTTCATGTAAGCCTCATACTATTAACCAACTGCAATTATTTAGGGTCCTTAAAAATCTGTTTTAGATTTATGTTTCATTAATCTCCACCCACCCTACCCCCATTGACTACATTCATCAGCTTGATGGCTTGCCCAAGTAAGCTGCCTAGAATTTTCCAAGTGCTCTTTTTGCAAATTGAGTTAGATGCAGTATTGCTATTAATCAGATCCGTAATGCAGGGGTTAGAGTAGTCACTTATTTCTGTAATACTCTGCTCCCTTGCAACACGTGGATGTTTATCATTTAGTTTCCTACACCCCGAATTTTGGACAAAAGACAGGAACAAAAGAGCTCTGATAGCTCTTTCCTGTAAAGTGAAAGAATTTAGTTTGTAAATCAGCTTCCATCATGTGGAAAGTCATTAGTAATTACCTGTTGATGACTATCTGTCTGTTTCTCCCTGCTCCCTGAAGACAGAGGTGGAGCAGTAGCTCTGGGCAAAGCCAGCTTTTCACTAATGGGTTGTGAAAGGTGATGAAGCAGGGGGTGCCCAGGGAGGCACCTTCATCCCTGACTCTTCCTGTTGCCTCTTAGATGTGACTAGTCCCTACAAAACCTTCTTACACCTCCAGCTGGGCACCTCCCTGCAAAACTCAAATCCTTTCTGCTCCTGACTGTACCATACCACCCGTGGGCTGTAGTATACCAAAAAAAGATCAGAGAACTTCTAGATGATCTCCAGAGGTCCCTTCCAACCTCATATGATTCTATGATTCTAGTTGGTCCCGTGGGCCACTACAGGTAAGATCCACCAGTGTCTGTCGGTGGGGGCATGCAGGGGACTTAGAGCTAGGGTGGCAGCAGGCAGCCTTTTGTATAAATGCAGGATGAGGCTTGGATTCATACCCTTAAATTTGAAGAAAAAGGCCTAAACCATTCTCAAATACAGCTCAGAAAGGTGGTTATGTTTGACAGCAAAAAGAAACCAGGTTTTTAAGTCTTCAGGAGAAGATGTTTTGCAGAGAAGGCTGTGGGCTACAGTAGAGCTCAAAGCAGTTTAACTCAGGCAGTGATGGTTGGTCTCAAAGCAAATGGAAGAGGGTGTTCTTGTTTGCCTAACTGTACATATATGAACTTATTGCCAGAACTTTCTGTGGCTGTCAAAGGTCTACATGGGTTCAAAAAGCAATTAGACAAATCCATGAATTCATAGAAGAAAAGTCTACTAAGGGTTAAGAAACACAAGAGATGCAGCTCTTCTTTCAAGATGTTGCTGAACTGCAAGTTGCTTAAGGATGAGAAGGTGTCCACTAAGGACATATCACTGTATGATTTTCTAGTCTGTACACTGTCCCTAGACATTCATGAAGAGCCACCACTGGAGACAGAATATTGGGTTAGATAGATCTTTGGTGAGACCCAGTAGGACCTTTCCTATGTCCTTATGTAGGGTAAAAGAGAAAGTGAATGTTTGCTGATATTAGTAACTCATGGATCAGTACAATTTTATCAATTTCAGCAGCAATTGATATGAAAAATGAGACCATTAATGTGAAAAAAAAGATCATTTTATGCATAACTGAAGCCAATAGAAACTTTCCAGCCATGAGTAGTAGTAGCACCCTTCCTCATTGCAATAAATGATAGGGAAATGAAGGCTCTAAGGCTATTTAATTGTGAAGAATCAATTAGATAAATGTGTACTCCTTTTGATTTGCTGGGTTTTTTAAATTATACAGCTGCAGACATTATGGAAGCTATGAGTATTTATATCTCAACCGTATGTGGGCAACACTAAGAAATATTAGTTCAATAAGCGTAATGATAGCTGTACTCAAATCAAAACGAAGTTGTTAAAAAAAGAAAAACCTCTTATTTATTTCCTTAATAGACATTTCTATGGTACTCATCATGGCAGAAAAAGAGTACTGAATACTTTGAGGAAGATTAAATTATTTGTAATTATACCATAAGTGGAAGCTTTTAAGCAATGGAAAAAAAATTGTGGAGCTACCCTGAGATTAATCGTTTTCACTAAGATGACTGCTAAATTTTTTTAAGTAATGCTGTGAACTTCCCCAGAACCTTTCACCCAGGCTTTCAAAATATTTTACAAACACTGATGAAGTTTAGCCTCATAACACCTGTGAAAAATAAGCATCACTATTCCCACTGCACCAATAAGGAAGCCAGGACATATAGAAATCATGATACTTTTCTATTTCATGGGAATTCAGGAAAACTGAACTCTATAGTAGAAAACGGCGGCAGAAGGCACCATGTGTTTATCCTTATAGGCACCTTACGCAGGATTCTTCCTAAGCTATGGATGAACAGCCTGAAGTATACTATACTCTCAATGCACGGTTATATTCTGTTCTTTCCCCCTTAAGATAGCAACAACGACAATAGTAAGAAATTAACATGTACACATATATAATACACATAATTACTTATATAACATGTATATACATATACGTAGCTCTCCTTCCAGTGGAAAAGATCATTCTGGTACAGTGGTATCATTTGTAAATACACTTCTTTTCTCGACTCACACATATTTTCATTTTTATTTCACTCCCTTCTCAGTGCTTTTTCTGCCTCAAAGTTCCCCCCTGGCAATTTGAACCTGTCCTCAACTCCTCAGTTGCAAAAATCCCAGATGCTTTTTCAGTGGCAGCTTGTCATTAAGATGCCAGTTTTAACACTCTTTCATTTAAAAAGATCAGCCCCTTAGTCCTGCAATCAGCTCCATATGTACTGACCCTCTCAGAGATCTGTCCACTCCAATGCAATTTCAAGATCTGTCCTTAAATGTGAAATGTTGAACAGTTCCCGATTCAGCTTTTAAATTGGAAAATGAGCTAAAAGAAGCTGTAAGGACCGCAAGCTACCACGTGCTATGATGGATAAGGATGAGAATGTTTAATGCTGATTTTTTTTCTCTGAACCTTCTTGTCCCTCACCCTACATCACCCATCATCTCTTCTTCACCTATCCTCCCCCAATGCTGCCTCACATATCCTTAGCAGAAGAGGTATAACAGGTTAGCAGATCAAGAGGATGTTAACTTAATTGGTGCCATCCATGCCTTACAGACCCCAATATATTTTGTTCAACAAAATAATTGAAGTGGTTTGAGGCAGTAATGTGCATTTTGATATATGCATCTCAATATATGCATCTCATCCACAGCTTAGATGCCTCTTTTTTTTTAATTCCTTCTATGCTGGCTAATATCCTGACTTTGCAAGGTGAGAAAAGCAGCCAATGGTCTCTGAATGCAGCATTCTGGACCAGGACATGCAGCTGAAGGACCTTCAAAAAACCTGCATCTGGACAAGGAGCAAGTGCTGCCCTTCACTTCTGTCAGAGATGGCCTTGCAGAATTTATTTTTGGTAGGAAAGAAGACAGATTTCTCTTCCAGCTCTCTAACTATCTGTCTAGCTATGAAAGGCATTCCACATTTATCTCCAGTTGCTGTTGAAAATCTGATTCTTCAGCTTTTACTAAAAACACTGCACCTATGGGTATCTTCTTCTTCAGGGAACGACTGAATTTGGGAGACCCTAAGCCCACAGCAGCTCCTGAGGCAGCTGGAAAGCGGGCGACTGCTTTCGAGAGCGGGTTAAAGAGCTCAAGTGAGTCTCTGGCTCTGAGTTGCCTCTCCCACCTGGGCGAAACAAGCTCATTTTGGATGGAGCGATAGGTAGCTTTCCCACCTACCTTCTGCAGGGCCAGCCCTGTGTTAGGGTCGCAGCATTTGTACCAAATGGATTTTAAAATAGAGGCAAACGGCGTGATTCCGATCCCCGCTGCGATGCACACGCTCACTCGGTAGTGAAAGACGTCTGTGGTTGCAGATCCATATGGTCCATCCACGGCCACTCTACAGCAACAAGACATTTAGTCAAGGGTCAGCAACGTATAAGGTGAAAGAAAGGTTAAAAATCTGTCAGGCTACGTGCTTTCAAAGCGGAACTTCTGTTAAAATGAAAAAGAATTATCTAAACTGGCACGCAAATTAGCCTTACAAACACATGTAATTTTTCGGTGGGTGCCGTTTAATAGCAAAGCAACTGTTATTTCTGAAATGAGGGAACAAGAGCACCCATGTGGGTTTGGGGCCTGGCCACCTATTTAAGTATGCAATTGCAATTTTCTGGCTTTCTGAAATGTGATTAGTCATATAATTGCATGTCCAAATTTAGCTGTGGAATTTACATATTTAATTATGAATTACTGAAAAGCATCCTGTTTTGGATCTTTATTTTCTATATTGTATATATCAAAGTAAAGAGGAAAAGATTATATTAATCATTTTGAAAAGTTCTTCCTATGTGTTCAAGGAATAAAAGAGAAAGCAAGAAAGAGGACATTATATGCAAGGAAACTACTATTTTCTCAGCTCCTTTTGAAAAAACAGTATTTCAGACATATATTTTTGGCAATAATACTGTACTTAGGATCTGACATAAAGGCAAAATTTGTAAGGAGAAACACTTGTTTATTTTACTACGTCCTATAATCAACAATGCTGAGGCATTCATTTAGAATTAGAATTTCATCTCTAAGATTAGAGATGAAAAAGATTATTAAATAATCAGATTCATTCCTCTAGCAACATGGAATGTAAATATACACAGTACTTTGGAGTGCTCTGTCCAGTCTGTCTTTAAATAACCTAAGTGCTCTGGAAGACAGTTTCATTAATACCCAGTCCTTAGGAAAAATTATTTTTTACCCTGTTTCAGATTTTCTGTTGCTTTGTGCTCTTTATTGCATGAATGATCTTTAATATTCAGTTTAAGTAATACAAAAAAATATGTGGGCATAAGAAGAATGAAATGTTTCAATGGGAAAAGAAAGGGGGACCACCAAGCAATGGTACATTCAGATATAGGGACACAGGGTACCTGAAACCCTATTGTTGCTTTCTTAAAGAGTACCTGAAGCCCTAGCAAACATCTGCCCTTTCATCTGTACTTGTCACATGGTTCATTTTTATTTCAGTATTCCAAATACTCTACAAGTGGAGTAGCAAATGAAACAGCTACTCAAGGATGGTTTTTGAAAATCTGGCCTTGTGTATAAACAAAATAAACTTTAAAAAAAATAAATGTGGTGTTATTCAGATTATTTCCCGGCCTTGTACCTTTTGAGCACTCAAAAATTCCTGTGAAATATGGATAGAGAATATATGTAGAGTGTCTGAGAACTGCTTTCAGGTAAGCTTTCTATAGAGTTCAATGTGGGCTTGGGAGCAATTATTATTAGTAGATTGAGAAAAAGCTAGTCTGGAGGGAATTTCAATAGATTGAGAAAAAGCTAGTCTGGAGGGAATTTCAAGAGATTCTTTAATCTTTCTCTGTGCTACAAGACAGGATCAATTATTTCTGAATCATTCCTTACAGAGATTTATCTTGTCAGTCTGCTCCTAAATCCTCAGGTGACAGAGATCCCATCATTGGTTTGAAGGCCTTGCTCAGATGTAGCAAGAGAGCTTAGCTGAGTACAAAGACACAGAGAATTCAGCAGGAGAAAGTGGAAAGGGAAAGTGAGACATATGACCCATTCATTTGATCCAGAGAGGGTGGAGGAAGGTAGAAAAAAGGTAAAAAAAGTGAAAATAAATATTACATTTGCATTTGCCAAGGAAGAAGTAGAAAACAGGGCTATAGATGGTTTCTAGCTATGGCTTGGATTGTTGGCATTTTTTGCATCCATCTACACAATTTCATTAGAAAGAAACATTATACTTTTGGGGAAGGCAGGGAAATATTTAGTTTTGGAAAAGTAACATTACTGGATTTTTGTCTTATTTTTAGAATTTAAGCATTTGCTGATCAGCATGATTAGGTAGTACTCCTGACTGTGAGGGAGGTTAGATTTTGGGACGGTGTAGTAAAGCAGCAATTAAGTGAGCCAAAATTCTGAAGAGGCTTAATATGGAAATTGATTATTTTCACAGGAATAGTCTTTTCTATGGTGTTATCTCTCAAACTGACCAGCAATCACAACTGGTTTTTCTACCTGTATAAATGTACCTATATTTTATTTTTATCTTCTTTTATTCATTACAATATACATATTTTATTTTTAGAACCTTACCTTATCATTCAGTTGCTACATGGCTTCTGTCTTCTGCTTAGTTTCTGCTATATGTTATTTTTTAATATAGTCACCAGTTCAGTGTTTATCCTTAGATATTGAAACCTTTGTAAAAGACCTGTTTTTTGCTTTATTGCTAGCTTAACTATTGAAAAATTCTTTTTAATATATTGCAAGAAAGCAACTGAATGATGGCATTAGGCACCCTAACAAGATTAAAAAGAAGAGCCTTTTTATATGATAGTGCTGCTAATTTCAGCCCTGCATTGTGGCCAGCAATGTTTGATAATATTTTTCTCTTTCTCATTCTTTACACGGGCTGTCAATCACTTTGGACCGTTTTTGCTCCTGTTCTGCTGAAACAGCATACTTCTCATTCCAGTTGCCTTTAACAAAGGCACAGCTTTCATTTCTAATTCTTATTAACTGATACATGATACAATGAAAAGACTGGACCAGACTTTCTTCTCTGCTCCCACCTTCCAGTGTGCCTCTGTAGCTCAGTGATGTCTATAAGCTTTTTCAGGGAATGCTCTTGATATTCCAAATCCCATTCAACTATATAAATGTAGTAAAACAAGTGCCTTTTGCTGTTCAATTTTACTAGAACTCCCTCATCAAAAGCAATTTTCCAGGGGGAAAATAGTCCCTTCGGTCCCAGGCTCCACACACTCCACCAGAATTGAAATGGTCCCAGGACGGGCTCTTTTCCTTGCTGAAAATCTCCACTACACCTGCAAGGAGCTAAGTGGTTCAAATCCATGATGTGTAGAGCTGGATGCTTTGCTGCTGTAAGGCAGGACGGCTCCATGAACTTCAGTGGAGCCCTGCTGTCTCTCAACAAGAAAGCATCAACCTAGGATGCCACAGTTACAGAATTTGAAAGTCGTTAATCTCTATAAAGAGGAGAAGGGCTTGGAGACCAGAGAGGGAGTTGAGGGAGACAACTGGAAAGAAGTAATGTTCAGATAGAAATTTCTGGGGCGACAAAACATCTAAGCACCTGAAAGAGAAAAACTCAAAGTTCGGATGGCAGCTGATGGGACTCATCAGAGCATAAGCATGTAGACACAAAGCTGTCAGATAGTTTCTAGCACCATTTCCATTCAGTTCATAAGCCCTTATCTGTTGAAATGGCTATCTTTGTGTGTAGATGTAGATATTATAGATTTAGATGATAATGACAGAGATATAGATATTGATATGGACTTTAAATCTTGTATTAGTCTACAGGTGTTCTTGATAGCCATTGGCCTAGTGTCATGGCTGTGTTTATTTCTGGTTTTTTAGCATAATGGCATATTTATAGATCCTGAACTACAATCTATTACTGGGCCATAAAGAACACACAAAATGAATTAAAGTTAAAATGTTAACATTTATTTTAAAATGTAGAATTAACATTTTAAAATGTATTGCTTGCAATTCAAACCTTGGTAACATCCACAATTCCTTGAAAGCTTTTTCCTCAGCTCCAAAGGCCTTGAAAAGGGCTCCAGTCCAGTCCCCAACGACCCGTATGTGAACACTGAAGAAGTCCTCCTCGGGAGCTGAGGTGAGAGTAAAAGGGTGCCACTGCAGCTGTGAGATTGATGGGCACTGCAGAAAGATATATTGACCAGGTCCCATTTTAAAGCCACGTTTCTTCATGTGAAGCTCAAGGACTCCAGAGGAATGTGTCACCACCTAAACAGTAATAGAAAGATCTGCTTCGTTATCCTTCAGAAGAGTTAACTGTTTGTTTCCAAACAGTATAGGTGACTTTGCAACCATTTCTATTTGAGTTCAAACACATGTTAAAGTGAATTGGAATGCATCACAATTTGTAAATGTCTTGTAAATTATGGCCTAAACTGCATGTTGCTGCCCACTAACTTGAGGGCACCTACAGTGTCTATCGTGGGGCAGCTTGCTTTGTGAGTGCGAGAGGCAGAGGAAAGGCTGTAACAATTGAAAAAATTGTCAACTTTCCATCTTAGTAGAGCCTATGCAAAAGTATTCCTTAACAGACTGGAATAATTGCCCAGTTTTGCTCACAATTAACACGTACGGGGTTATTGTTGGTTTGGCAAGAAGAAAAAAGCCCAGTGAGCTCAATTCTAATATACATTTATTAAGAGGTAATCTCAGTTAAGCAGCCAGTTTTATAAGTCCCACATAGTAAACTGAGATTTTCAGATCACAGCCACTCTGTGAAATCAACAGCAAGACTTATCCGACATGCTTTTCCCCCTCATACAAGATAAGCCTCTTTCTCATCTCCAGCTTGATACATGTGGGCTCGGCTGCTTCAGTCATGGCATTCTCAATCTATTCAGCTGTGATTTAAACAGGCCCTTAACACCCAGAGGTGTTTACAACTGGGATAAATTGTTACAGTGGTATTAATGAATCTTCGGCTATTTATGCTAAATGATAGTATAACCCTTAATCTCCTTGGAAGGCTCCAAGTTTGAAAGTAAAAGCCACGTCCTACTGAAGTCAAAGTCCTGCAAAGACACGTCTCCACCATTTGCTGCAGCAGAATATGGTTTTCAGTTCAGCACAAAGAGACACCCTCTGCACAGAGGGTTGTGTTATGGTGGTGTAGCAGACTTTTAAGTCTGGTACTTCATTAATCAAATTGGGTCCCGTATGGAATATTCTCATGGACTTGCTGTTGGAATAACTGCAAAACCTAAAATCAATACTTGGCTGAAACCATGGTAATGATATAAGAGCTGCTGAAGCTAGGAGTGAAAAATGAGGTCATAATATAAAGGAGTTATCTATAAGAGATAAAAAAAGTCATTGACATAATGTTATTTTTACACAGACATGCAAGTTCTGTTACATACCTTAGTAATGACCACCTCCTGTTGAAATCTCCAAAATCTAACAATTCTTTCATATATATACAGCACCATAGGACTTAAAACCCACTTCCAAGCCTGTGGAAAGTTGCATATTACAAAACCAACATTTATGTTAATTTCTAGAAAAATATTTTGCATTTCTGGTTTAAATCCGCAGGTTGCCTAAAATGAAATTATTTTATTTCTCTCCCGTGATTTTTGGTTCGCCTTTCTCAGGAGAGTATTTCTGTTGCTACTGTAGCAGTTCTGGCTTTCTTGTGGAACAGACATATGGGGCTCCTTCACAGATGCACTCCAAAAGCAGTGCTAATATCTATCTGTATTCTGGCCAAGAAGAATCCTTTAAAATCTTTTCCTACTAAAAGGCAAAAGGATTAATCTATTTAGGTGTTACATATGAATGTCATTGGACCTGAAGATGTATAGATGCATACATTTGTACAATATTACCCATAGACTTACTATTTTTTTTGCTCTTCAAACTCTGAAATTTTTCAGAAGGGTCAGATAGGAGTAGCGTTTATTGTCAGCTGTGATTTTTCTGATGCTGCATGAGAAAACATTAAGTCCAATATATTCAATTAGAGGAATGGGTTATATTTCCATTTAATCCATTAGCTGGCTCTGTATCAATAAATGTGTTTTTTTGATCTAGGATACTAAGCTGGTCATACTTTAAGTATTGCAGATGATTTCCGTGCTTGTACTTGCTAATTGTATCTACTGATCACTAGAACAATCAAATATACTTGGCTATTCAAGTATACTAGCTGATGATTTCACTGAGTTGCACTGATAGCTGAGATAATTAGATGTAATTGAATCTTGATGATTTTTAAAAAAAATTTTTTTTTTCCTAGAAGAGATACTGGTTTATTTCCAGTTTTGTTAATTACACAGCTCATTGTAGCCAACTGAAGACTCCACAATCATGTGGCTTTTAAAATCTCGGAAGAGTAACTTTACTTGCTGAAACATTGACTTTGCTCCACAAGCTGGGTAACAGGGGTTATAAAGTATCTTTTATGAGAAGCAAGCTATAAAATTATGTGGCTTCCTTAGAAAGTGCTAAGAGGATGGAGTGGCAATTTCCCAAGGTTAAGTCTTGAAAATTAAATTAAAAGAATGCATGATTTAATAATGGGAATAAACCAGCATAAGACAGAAGATTCTCAGTTAAAGCAGAAACTCAACACATCCGTTGTCCCTAAATACTACAGGTGTCTCTGCACAGTGGGTAATCTCACATATCTTGAATATATTTACATATATCAAGCCACAATAATGATGAGACTTGTTTTTCCTCCCTCCCATTTGTGCTATCTGTAAATAAAAGCACATGACAGGAATGCTAAGGCTGAAGGCTACCCTGTGGGAGAGCTCAGCTGAGATTTCAAACGTGCCATTGCTCCAGTGCAATGGAGCATTCAATCCAAAATATCTTTTGGCTGGGTTGGGAGAACAGGGCATCCACCAGGAGGGATTTGCTGCCAGGCAACACGGCTCCTGGCCGATTAATCAGGGCATTGGTATTCTTGCCCACGTGGTGTTTCCTTCTGTAATGAGAATGAACTGAGACGGGGCAGTGATGGCTCAGGAGACACTGTGAGGATAAAAGTCTGGATGCCCCAGGTGTTACAGTAGTGCTTCATTGTCCACAGCGGGAGCCAGATCAGGCTCCTACCTGCTGAAATTCAGAGCAGGGGAGCGCATGACCAAGACTGCTGCGGTAGCCTCCCCCAGGAGCAGTGCACAAGGATTTCATTGAATTTCACTGAATTTTTTTAGAGTTGGAAGGGACCGTAGAGATCATCTAGTCCAACTCCCCTGCTGAAGCAGGATTGCCTAGAGCTAGGCAATGTCCCTTCTCTGCTCAATCCCATCTAGGATTGTCTAGAGCTAGGAAGTCCCTTCCCTGCTCAATCCCATCCACACCGGCCTCTGCCAGCGCTGTGCAAGTATCGCCGTGGCTTTTTAGCCTCTGTATGAATTTGTGCTAACCGAGGTGCCTAGCAGGTATCACACCATAGCACATTACCCATCTGGTGCAGCACTGTTGTTGTAGATGATCTATATGCCATATGGTATTATCACAATTCATTTCAAGTGATGTGACTTAGCGAGTTCGGCCTTTATGCAGGAAAGTGTGGCAAAATAGGTTTAACACAGAGAAGTGGAAGTTAGCTTTACGATAATGAATGTCAAGACATGCTGTTGGAAGCAAGCTTGTGTCTGTATTCATGGTGCGTAGCCATGTATTGATTTTTATGGCGACATTGTAGCTGAAATTTTTAGCGAGGCATTCATTTTCTCATTAATATGCAGGTTGGATAGTGGCTAACAATAGTTTAGTTTAAGAAAAATCTATGTCAGCCATTAAAAGAGCTACAAGGCACTGAATGCTAATTTTTCTCCTTTACTATACGATTTCCTTTGGTATGTTTTCTCTTTTTGGAAGAAACAACAAAAACTTGCATATGAGCAAGCTAAATCTTGAGCTGTAAATGTTAAATGATTTTGTTTGGATGCTAGACATCTGACATACTGTACAAGTCTGCTACTTAATTACCCCCTGTGGATTTGCAATCTTGTTGCAGCAAAACCACCCTTCCGTGGGATATTTTTCCTGCCTTTTGCCTTTCCCTTTCATAATTCATTGTTTAAAATTCTCTCCTTTTTACCTAACTTAAGACATCAAGGCTGGACAATATGAGTCATGTGTCCCAAAGCAAGGACATAATTTTATCTCCAACTTATTCTCCCTTGGTATTTAGACTATCCATATTAAAGTATTATTAGTTAAAATAATAATATTAATTTGCATCCCGAGCTTTACTGTTCCATTGTATTTTCTGTGTCTCTACCTCATAAGGTTTTTGCTTGGAGGCTATGCTTGTGCAATGAACACATCAAGGATATCGGTTATATTAAATAATTAAAAATAAATGTACATACACAACAAATTTAGATATAGTAAAATTCTGAAATTCAAAGGGAGAGTTGCCTAACTAAAGGATCTTACAGAAATAACAATTTTTATTAATAACACCAAAAATTTTACACATCACTCTTAATTTGTACCTGTCTGTACTGATTATAGGGGAGGTTGGGCTCACAATCTCAATGCACAGGGAGAGGTCATGGAAAAGAAATGTCACACTATTCTCTAAACATAACGCCTAGTGCCAGTCACCATCATACACTCCAGCTCCCTGCTCCCTAAGGCATTTGGCCCCCCAAGGAAGGACATTAAGTTAGAAACAGAGGACCAACATCACTCTTACCACAGGTTTGTTGCCGGAAAACTGAGGCAAAGGGCACTGAGTGGCGTTCTCCCATTCCAAGTAGTGATCTTTACAGTAAGTGACATTGTGAAGCAGCAGACTCTGAGACGTCTGACCTCGGACAAGCTGACTTAAAACAAAATTGTCCATCAGTGATATGCTTCTTTGCAAGGTTTCTATGCATCTCTACATTTTGCACTTGTAGTCAAATGCAGATTCAGAGATAACTGAACGCTCAAGAACTGGCCATTTCAGTCCTTTTCTTCTGTCTTGTTCAAATTACCTTTCCTTTAGCTTTGCCATGACTTTTTGACCAAATACAAGAAGTGTGCTATAGTATTGGTATACATCAATGCAACTGAAGCGTGGAGAGTCCTTGCATAGAAAATGTACATTTTGCTGTTTGTGGCAAAATTGGAATGATTTCCAAGTTCTTTGCAGCAGACACTTTGACCTCCTCTGTATATAAGCATCTGGTATTGTTTGGAAAAAATAATAAAATTTAGTAGTGACAGACCTTCTCTTTCCTTTGCAGCTTTCTAAATGTATTTTTGAAAGCTGCAAATAAAGTTGGAGGACTGTAATTAGATGTATACTCTCTAAACATATTAAATTCTAGCTTCTTTACTTCTGAGAGTGTTAATGATGTGAATTTTCCCCAACACATCAATCCTGACTGTTCAGTTTAATGGGTTTCAGCTGGTGTTGATTATGGGTAGAGAAGGGAGATTTTTATGGGGAAACCCTGTTTGTTTCATATTGTTTCACTAAATTTTCCATTCCATACTTTGGCTCTATAACATTATCCTCTCCTGCCACTGACAAGAGAGAAGGAGATAAGAAGTGCTACTGCCTTTTACACGGCAGTGTCATCAGCTGCCACCACTTCAGACAGAAAGACAGAAAAGGAGGTAGGCTCAAGTGAGTTTTGTTCAGTCATCTGGGGAGGAAGAGATGGGAAGTGGATGATGAAACCTTGGCTTTTGACTTCTTTTCAGAAGTGGGGTAGTGGTAGGGATGTGCTGAGGGAGGAAGGAGCTGCTCTGCTGCAGTGTGCTCACTGCATGCTGTCCATAGGGTTCTTAAATTAGTGTCCCCTTTTCGGGGACATCTCGTGCTGAGGACTGTCGATGAGCTAGCTAGGCAGAGGGAGCTTACAAAGATGAAGATTTAAAGGGCTCGTTGGAGTTGTTTGAAATTGGATCTTAAAAGATTTGCCAGGGAGAGAGGGGAGGGGGCCATTTTAATCAGGCCAGGATACAGTTTACATTCAATATAAATTAGAAAATTTTGCTGTGTAGCTCTCTCTCCCTTGATGGCAGCGGGTCCAGACAACTCCTTGCCCTGGTGATGGACCCCTGAGGCCTTCCCTTCCTCCTGAAGCCATTGCGCTGGCAGTGTCCGCCATTTGCTGTCCCTGCTGGGAGTGCACAGCTTCCTGCTGAGAGAACTGGCTGAGTATAATTCCTGTGTCTTATATCAGTATTGGGATTAATACTGGTTCTTTAGTATTATTGTTAATTATTTAGTCTTAGTCTATTAAATCTATTTATATTTCAACCCTTGTGTTTCTTTGTGTTTCCTGATTCCCCTTTCTGGGTAGGGAGGGGTCATTGGGTGATAGAATAATTGTCTAAACGACAATAGATTGTTATGGGTTTTCTCAAACCATAACAAGGTGGGAAAAGTAAGACGCCACAAAACATCCTACCAGCCTGTTCCCTGCTCCATGGTGATGCCAGGTACCTGCAGAGAGCAGGCAGATGCATGCACCGCTGTGGAAGTTCCCCAGTGTCTGAGAGTAGCGGTTGTACATACTTTAGTGGTGGGAGATACCATCTGAATGTTTTATGAAACAGACATAAAAAGTGTATTATGATAACACCAAGTGACTCTGTCTTCAGATCCGAAAAGCTTTACTACAGCTGGAGGCCATGGTTACCCTAGGTAGTCATCAGGGACAGATCTACAGAGCACAGCAGTCTTTGCTGAAGACCTTGCACTGAATGTGTTTGAGGGCTGCCTAGGGCTCAGGACAAGGTCTGGTTTGGTCACTTAGTGCTTGCCACAGAGAGATGTGTTCCTGTCACTGTGGTTTCATCCCAAAACACTCTGTAATGCAGTCCAGGGATTGTGCCATGTATGAGCCAGACCTATGAAGGAGAAGGATTAAGAGGTTTACCTCAAAACTGCACTTGATATCTGAACCAAAATGTGAATGTAGATGCCTTACTGTAGATTCACATTAACCCTATTGCAAAGAAATGAGACAGGGAAATGGGGGAAAACACACAGGGGAGAAGAAGCAAAAAATGTCAATGGAACTAGAAACAGAAGATGGAAATATTTTCAGCACTAGGCACCTCTTGCTCTCACTCTGCATCAACGGGGGATTTATCAGCCCATAAGCTTCTCAAGGAGGCTTCCTTGATTCTGCTGTCCCTCAACATAAGAACCAGAGTCCTGGACCAAGAGGATGGACCTTCCTTTTGCGCTGAAGAACAGTGAGAAAATCAGCAGCCCAGGAGTCATAGAAGCCACCTGACTGGGCTAGTCATAAACTTAAGTTGTTTGTTACTGTTGTCATTTAAACCTGGTTTGTAATATAGAGCCTACTGCTACTGGACAGTCTTTCTCTATGGTAAGGAAATTTTGGGTTCTTTTCCCCACTGAGAAAGAAGGTCAAAACTGCCTTACATTTATGGATGCAGAGGAGCATGGGTACAGGCACATCCACCATAAGGTAGCTGACATGCTGAAAGCTTGTCAGGCTTGTAAAAGCTGCTTGCAAAGTGCCTTACAAGAGTTATGATCATAAAGTCTATCTTTCATTAATTTGAACCTGCAAAGGTTTGATTCCTAATCTGTACTGCCCGCAGTTCCCAGGGATGACAGTTCATTCAGACCAATGCAGGTGCAGTCTGTAAAATGTTAGAAGGGTGGCTGAAAGAACTTAAACCTGCTTTTAATCCTCAGAAAAGAAGTGGTGTGTTTTAATTTCAAAATGCTTTCATTTTGCAATCTGTCTCCAAGCAAAGATCCCAGCAGTTTGCTAATAGAAAAGCACAGGATTATAGATTTGAATCATGTTTCATCTCAAACTGTGTACATATAGCCCATGTAGTTTATGCAGACACTTACCCCATACCATGGGTTATTAAACCAATGAAGAAAACCACAAAGAGGTGATGTGCATACCAGAACACCTCATAGCATGACCTTCTGATGAGCTCAGTGGATGAAGTCATGATCAGAATTAAAGCCACAGTTATCACAACTCCAGTTATTCCAGCTACAGTGGTTAGTAGCTCTCCTGTTGTGTTCTGGAATAAGAATACAGTAGTTATTGTTGTTATAATTGTTATTTTTATTACTACTTCTGTTACTATTGTTACTGTTGCTGTTATAACATATGAAGCCACAATGTAAGATATATTTTCAGCATAGGAACAAACCCAGAAGAAGACATTGAAGTAAAGCAAACCTCCATTTTACCACAGAAAAGCATGGAAAAATATCCTGTTTCCACTCAAACTTGTCCCAGACAGATGTGTAAATGTTTGCTGCCACTTACTTGTTTCAGGAATTGAAAGGAGGAAATTAGACAGTCTCATTAGTACTTTTATCTATTTTGTAAATGTGTCTCAGAAAAAAAAGGAAACTGATTAGAGAAATTAGAAGATTAAACCCAGAGATATAATAAGCAAAACATCACTAGAAACCAGCTTATTCATGTGAGGGTGATTAAGTGAAGTGCTAAGACGCCTGCAATCATAAAGGTGTGGGGCTGGGGCTCTTTTGTGCTTATTTTACTTCAAAGTTTGTGAGTTTTTAGCAGCGCTGAAACGGTATATAAAAATGCATGCTCTCATTTACTTGAACTGCATACTTCATTTAACTGTTCCTTAAATTTACCTGGAGATACACTGGATAATACTTGGTTTTAGTTTTTAAAAGACTTATTTATATTTACATTTTTATGCTTGTCTGTGATGAAGCATTAATATGTTAGGCTAGAACATGTTCCTTCTTGTTCGTGACTCACAGACATCAGCACAGGTCTGTTACATCTGTCTAAACCCACCAAAATAAACTGAAGTGAGAATGAAGATGTATTTTGAACACAACAGTCAGATGCTGATCTCAATTATAAAGTGCAATTCGTGAAGAACAGCAGTAAGAATCTCACACGCAAGATGAGACTCAAGCTAAATATGCCAGCAGAGTGTAAATGAAGTCCTCGTTTGGCCTGGAAAGCATATATATCTGTTTTCCTGGTGCTGATGTGTAAGAATGGAGTTGCTCAGCATGCCTTCTGGATCCTGAGTTGGTTCTACAGTTTAATACACTAGGGAAAAAAAAAGCCCTATATTGTACTTTTAAAGTGCACTCATTTGATATGGAAATCCTAGAGGTGATAAAATTCCACAATGCCATTTTTACAGACACTTTTTACAGTAAAATCATTCTTTCAAATGTTCACACTTGACAACACACAGTACATTTTCAAATTGGTGCCTGTGAAGAGTGTGTTCAGATCCTATTACATATTAACAGGATTGATCTAGGTGATATTTTGAACATTTCCACTACAGTGGCTAGTTTGAATGTTGAGATGAAACAGGGAAAAATGTCAAAGACACTTAGTACATTGCTACTACAGGGGTAGGATGAAAAGAAAGCCTGAATTGCTGCTCTCAGAACTTTCTTCTTCTTCTTTATTTGTTTTCCTTCACAATTTGTTAATTCTGAGTGTAGCTACTGAGACGCAAGCAGGCAATAAAAGAAATATAAATATTAGAGGTTAGAGTAAAATGTAGGCTGTAAACTGGAAGGTAATTGTGGGGCATATTACTGTGAGAAATCTGGGAAAAGATTTTAAAAAATGTTAGCCTGCCTTCTCAGGATCTTAATGATAATTAAAGGCCTACATCCCAATTATATCACCATGGGAAGGCTTAGTGGAGAAAAAATTGCATGATAAAAGATGGTAGGTTCTCATTCAGGACTTGGTTCTGCTCTTGGTGAGGATCTCACGTGCATGCAGTGGGAGTGGGCACCAGGTATACTGAAAGACACTGCAGCTGAGTCCTTGGCTCCCTGTCCTGTTCTAATAGACCCGGCCGCTCCGTCAGCACGAACATCAAGACTTTTGTATTCAGACGATTGAGAGCATTAATTTGTTTGATTTTCTTCAAAGTTGAGAATTGTTTACTTGTTTGTTTTGAAAGCTGCAAAAATTAAGAACTGGAAAGGAACTGGGAAAAAGCAAGACAAAATGTCTTGTAACTGAAATGTACTATCGAATACTATTGATGGTTGTCCAGCCATCATCTCACTTCATTTCTTGTTTCATAGGAACACACCACTGATCAAAAGAGCCCCACTTCATGGAGTTCAAACAGTCTTTATTGCGTGCTGGCTATGTGGGAATTTTCTAAAGAGCAGAAACAATGTGTGTAGGAGTCTCACTGGGGTCATTTCAAACCCTGGAGTATATCACATTACCCAACAGTATACACAAGCACACATATAACATAAATGTGATGTATAGCACAACAGAATAAGGAAAAAAAACTGAATAACTTTTGCATATTTCACATGTATACCCTGCAGAATGGGTCTGTTTTTCTTTATATGAGCATTATAAGGAAGAGCTTGCAACAATGTTGTGAGATAGCCAAGGAAGTGGACAGGAGGCACAAACACTTTTTTTCCCCAAAGCCAGCAACACCATTTATATGCAGGGCTGAGGTGCCCCTAATCCTGCTTGGCTCTGGGGAGCACACAGCGGCACCAGTGTCCCTGTGTACTTCTTGCTGTACACAAGACACCCAGTGGTTTTGCTTGTGCTCTTCCCTGGGAAGCCACACTCAACATGTAACAGGGCAGAATCAACCCTTGAATTGGGAAGATACTGCACAACCACAGGGAGGGACAAATCACAACTGTTAAAAAAATATTGCCAAGTGCTATTGCTCTTGGGGTTTTGTTTTGGTTTGGTTTTTTTCTTTCTGGAAGTAAGTTGTGTTTGTTCCATGTATTGATAGTATAGTTTAGGCTTTTTTTGTAAATTCTTTGCAGGTTCATTTCATTGTCTTCTATTCACAACACTCCTTATCCTTCCCCCCCTCACCCCCCTGCAGCTGTCGCCTGACAAACTAATTAAAATACTGTAGGCATTTCTTTGAGCTTAGTAACCTGAAAATTGCAGCTCTGAGTAAGTGTTTTCAGCTGAAATTGAGGTTAACCTTTGGCAGCACCTTCTCACTCTGGTTAAAAGGCTTTGAAATACAGTTTTACCGACAATAGAATCCACAGAGGAAAACTTTTTAGATGAGGAAAACCAAAAAGTGACAGCTTACCGTTTCATAGGTCCTGATTGGGTTCAAGTAGCTTTCATGTGGGTTCTTGCCAAGGCCAGAAAGTTTATTCCGTAATGCCCCGGCTTCCTTTGACTGGCTGGTATGATACCGCTCGATGTTGATCAAGTGGGCAACAATATGGATGGCTGCATGAGAGAAAGAGTGGTGTGAAATTACAGACACATTGGTACGTGTCCACGGCGCTGGAAGGAACTTCATTAAGCACACCACACTCTATTTGAAAAGATGGGGTGTAAATTGGGAGCTTTGCGCAGGTTAAGCTGACAATAAAAGGAAAATTTTATCAAATGCCTGTCGTATATGAAGCAACTGCTTCACGTTGGAGAGAAGAAGAACAGCTCCAGGGTCACCTCCCATGTTTACAGTCAAGTGCTCTGCAGTCTCCAGTGTCATCAAAGGAGGACCTCTTGAGACATGATATAAAGGTGTTTGCCTCTGATTTTAAATTGTTCAAAATGAGGTAAACTGATTAAAATCCCGAATTTTTTATTAACATACTAGGATGTGCCACAGTCTAATACTGCTACGCAGGACACTTGTCCGTTTTAGTCACATTGGAGTTTGAAACCCACACCAGGGATATTTAAGAGATGCATCCAAAATCTGTCTCAAAAATAGTTAATTGTCCCTATTAACAAGTAGCTATAGGATTACTGTATGTGGGTAGATCCTGTGGAAGCCACAGGAAGTATGATTTTAAGGGAGAAGTCTGAATCACAGTCTTAGATCTGATTTGTCCTGGGCATCATATATCACCTCTACTTCTGGCCTGCTCCCAAAAGGTGTATGAAATGGTCAGTTTAGAAAAATGCTGGAGAGTGAAGTAAGAACTCCCCTGTAATTATTTTCCTGAGTGGAAAGATGATAATTTCAAATGAGGGAAAAATGAAGGACTTTGTTTTATTACTGGCTAATATAGATAAAGCCATAATCAACCTAGGTGCAGAGTTTCAGTATTCAATATGAGAGATTCTGAAATCCATTACAGGAAAGTTGTAATTAACACAAAATATTAAATGTCAAAGGACGAAAAAATGACAATGAAAAACAATTATATGTTTACAGTAGAGCTATTAGGATATGCTATTTCTAGTTTTTATAATTAGCTTCCCATTATCATCTCTCCTTCAGTGTTTATCTGTTCCTGTCTCTGACCATTTAAAAAGCCTTTATAAAAGGCAGTATTTGTAGTAAGACAAATATGATCTGGTTCCCTGAACAATATTACCTCAAAAGAAGATTCTTTTCCCTTTTTCTTTTTTTTTTCCTTTCTCTTCTCTTCTCTTCTCTTCTCTTCTCTTCTCTTCTCTTCTCTTCTCTTCTCTTCTCTTCTCTTCTCTTCTCTTCTCCTCTCCTCTTTCCTCTTCTTCCTTCTTTCCTCTTTCTTCTTTCTTTTTTTTTTCTTTTTTTTTTTTTTTTCTAATTGTAACTATTTGCACAAAAGTCACCTTGTAATCATAGATGAAAACACAGGATTAAATCCATAAGGACATTGGTATTGCTAAGGTTTTTAGATGCCTATTCACTTTGTGAGCTCCCTCACTCCACAAGCCAGACTCCAGCCCCTGTGCAGTGCCTGGGGAACGCTGTTGGCATGGCAATACAAGTTAAGGTAGGATGCTGGTCATGGAAATAACCACTGCAAAAAGGCAGAAGATTGTAGGCTAGCCCATTAGTCCAGGTTGGAGAGAGGTTATTTTCACTCTGATATTCTGAAGTGATCCTTCTAGAGCAGTAGATGTGCTGTGGTTGGTTTACTGTCAGGTTGCACTTGATTCAAAATAGCTTAGGAACTTCCCCCCACCACTCCCTAACACCTGCTTCACCTCATTGTCCTGTCCTTAGATACTTAATGGGAGATGAAAGACCTATTTTAAAATCCTTGTTATGTTGCATTTAAAGTAGGGCTTTAAATGGAATCACATGTCCTAGTCACTGGGCTGACTGGTATTCTCTTGTGAGTTGTCACCTGATGAAAAGCTTAATAAAAATAATCAAATATTTATTGACACAGGCATCTCAAGTGAATATCCTGAGCACCCAAACTGCAAAATCAAGCTCCTATTTTTTCAGAATCTTTGGCCCAATGAATAGTAAAGTATTTATACAAACTGGAATAGCTTCATCAGAATGGAGACTGAATCCAAATGGGTATGAACCACCCAGAGATAAAATGAGCCTGGAAATTAGAAGACCGATTCAAGCCATCAAAGGAATGAGACTCTAAAATAACCTTTCAATAAATGGGATAATGAGATCAAGCAATCTAAGCAGCTTTCAGCTGAAGGTTGGTCATTTTATGAAATAGCATATATGACGTGACTGTGAGCGTTAGAGGGTATTGGACTCAGTGACCCAGCATGTCCTGCGTACGTTGTTATGGATTAGGTGCTGCGTGTGAAACAACCTGGCCAGCATCATCCAGGAGGTGCTCCCCAGAACCTGTGCATGAGGGGGTGCTCCTGGCACCTTGGCTGCACTGGGACACTGGAAGGAATGTTGCACAAGACCACAAGCAGTAAGTGGAATGAGATGTGTAGATTCAGACTGTCAAAACCCAAAAGCCTGAGAGGCTCTGAGCTGTAGGGTTTAGGTGGCAGCTGTGTGGGGGCTGTGGCAATCTGTTCCCCAGCGTACAACTGATGTATAAGCAGTATATAAACACAGTTTATGTATTTAAGTGTAACAGCGCTTTTAAGTGCTGAGTGGGAAGGAGGGGGAGCTGTTTCTACAAGGGGCTCCTTTCAGAACAGATGTTTTGGCTTGGTAAGGATGTTATCAGATCCAGCTGGAAGGCAACCAAGTCATTGCTTGATGAGGACCTGATTTCTCTGACATCTGAAAGAGCTCACTTGGAGCACGGGAGCATGGGGTAACAGGCTGCTGCCTGCGGTAGGTTGTAGAGCTACATGTTGCATGTAGTCCAGTACTGGACTAAGGGAAAGAAGAGAGAAAACTTTCAAAGAATGGAAAGCCCTGACAATGAATCTGAGTGGACACCTACTGAGCTGTTATATCTTGGCATCTGCTAGTGATTAGTGGTGTAATCAGTAGGGTGCTTGGGTCTCTTGTCCCTACCTGCAGGATGTTCTTTATAACACTGATACTATATAAAAGTCACCATAGCCTTGGGACCAGGAGAATTTCATGCAGTTGTGATCCATAGTGTTGTTATACTGAGGGTTCCCTGCAACATATAAACTACAAGATTTGGACTATCGTTGCTCACTTAAAATAGCAACATTGACTAGAGGTGGCAGTTTGAATCTGTGTTCAGAGAATAACACACTTTCAGCTACAAAACACATAGATTTTTCTGCAGATTGCAAAATCTTCATGTGCAATGATGACATTTCTGTTGTTTAGAAGGCTATGAAATCTTGCACTTTCCTCAAAGTGCAGGATTGTCCATGATTTGTACAAATTCCATTCATGTCAGCAGCAACAGGAAACGTAGTGGTATCTGGTACACGATGAGTGTTGAGAATGAAATGAGGTGGTAGTTTCTTCCAGATAGAGGTCTGCATTTCCTAACATAGTATTTGCAGTCTTGAACAGGAAGACTGTGGGTTAAGTAGACAGAGCTTCCCAAGAAGGTCTCAGTCCTAAGGTTTAATGAAGGGCAATCATGTTGCAACTTTTCTCTGGAAGAAGAAATCCACTTTCTGCATCTTAACCTAATGAGATTTTTCTGCCGGCTACTAAAAGACACCATTTTGTCCATCTGCGTATTGTTCTGCTTTATTGCCTTACTGTTGATAAACATATCATCATGCTCTCTTCTTTGGGATTTACCACATCTTCCCTTTTGGGTGCTGTTCCCTCCAGTTTTCATCTAACAGGCAGAGGATATTACAAGTGTAGAAGACTTCCAGAACGGAGAGGTCTTTTCTGCAAGCTGTTTCTGTGGTAGCTGTTAATGTTCAGAGTACAATGGTAACATTCAAACTAATGATGTACTAAATATGTTGGTTTACCTGAGTCTCCCATGATCTTAAATATTGCCTGGAGTATTATTGATGAATAATTCTCATGATTTTTTGTGTGCTGCTAGGAAAAAATGATGCAATCTAAAAGTGAATTATAGCTGGATGGTAAGAGTAATGCAAAGATCTAATTCCGTTTTCAGTGTGGTTCATTTAATGTACAATAGTTGTAGCAGACTGAAAAGTCTGGCACTGGATACGCTGCCATTAGCTAAAATATTTTACATCCCTAAAGTGCATTTTCTGAAGGTCCTTTGCATCTGCAGCGTATAGGATTTACTAAGCAATTCCAAAACTAATATGCAGATTTCTGAAACCTGAGTTTACAACAGTTGTGTTTTTTTTCTCTGCACCACTTAAATAAGTTAACCATGAGGGCAAAGTTTAAGGTACTACATCTCAGGATTTTCAGTTCAATTTTTTCCTCATTCTGCAAGACCAAATATAATGTATGGAATAAATCAAGCAATCTTTTAAACAAAGTTCTTTTTTATAACTGTTGATGAAGACTAAAGGATTTTGACTGGTTTTTTTAACAACATCTGGAACCTCTGAAGCACTTAACATACATTAATTTGTATTTGACCCCAAGATGTTCTATCTACTCCACCTCTGAGATCAAATAAAAGGTTTTATTGGAAGAAGGGAGGGAGGAAAAGGGTTGCTATTAGAGCATGTTGTTTACTGTACATATTCTTAAATACAAAGAGATGTAATTAAATTATCTTGAAAGTCTGGTTGATTTAGCTAGTCTTATTCAGCCAATTGTGCCTTCAGTGAAGCATGCACGGCTCTCGTTGTACTAAACAGAAATTGCATGTGTTTATTTGAGGACAAGATTTCACTCTCTCTTTTTCTGGATGCCTGTGCAGGATAATAATCAAATTGGAGCTTGCTAATAGCAGCTAAATGTTCTGGCTAACCAACCCATCATGTTGGTTAAATCCTGAGTCAAATCCTGGCCTCTCTACCCGCAGTGAAGAGAATGGCTTTGCAAGCAGCTGACCCAGACATGGGAAATTCTGTCCCCGACCAAGCCCGGGTTGTTTTGCCACCCACAGCCTTGTGCCTTTCCTAGTTACTGAACTTTTAATTTAGCTTCATGCTGTCTTTGTGGACTAAAAAAGTGCAGGTTATGTAAAAATTACAACAACAGTGACCACACACATACTTGCATTGGATTATATTTTTTTAAGAGTGGTTATAAACATCAAAGAAGAACATGACTTGGACAATTTTTTATCCTAGCTGGAAGCTTATAATCTTTAATTTAATATAGTTTGCTTCCTAGGACTTGTGCTAAGTCTGGATTTAAACAGTCTCACTGAAAAAAAATGCAGTTTAATGGAAATTTGATTTTTTTTTTGTAATTTCTGGAGTACAACACTGAGATATCAGCTAAACCTCTTTTGAAGATAAGCATCTTCTTCCCTGAAAACTTCATTGCTTACACAAAACTGTTAGTCAGATCACCAAAGCCCTTCACATAGACACCACTACCAAAATGTGCTTGAAAATGGCAAGGTTTTCTAGTTTTTTTAGCTATAGATTTCTCAGAGTTTGCCAGAAGCCACAGACACCTGGCATCCCTATCCTTCTGTCTGTATTTTGCACGTTTTTAAAGAAAATTGCATTGCTGGAATTTTTAAGGAGAAGGAACCACCATTCAAACAGCCTAACTACAAAGAACCTCACTGTCCTTCCCCTACTTTCCCTTAATTGTTTAAGCTTTATTAGTATCATAGTTCAAAAGACTTTTGGAACAGTATATTTATTTTACCTTCCTGCAAACAGCAAAACATCACAAGAAGCAGTTTGCTCTTCAAAATGTGCACCATCTGCCAAAGTGAAAAAAAACACAAAAACCTGCCCCACTCCAACACTTCCCACCTCAGAATATACTCTCTTATGAGGGTAAAAACAATAAAGTAAGACAGAAGAGTGTACAAAACATTATTTACTATCTCTTGTAGTTATCTTTTGGTTTCAGACAACCTCCTCTCAGATGAAAAGTCTCTTTTGCATTAGAAAGCATAGAATGATTTGCACTGATCAAACTAAGAGTGCATGAAACTATGATTTTATTCTAGCAGAGTTACAGGTCTATAAGGAAGATTTATTAGTGGGTGAATAACTCCCAGACAGCTCTTATCACAGACAGGCATGCAGAACGCAGGAAGCCAAACTAAGTAGAATTCCCTTTACTGAATTTTCAATGATGCCCTTGATTATAGATAGCATTGTTTACTCTCTCTCTTCCCTCCAACTTCCCTCTTCCACTAGTCTCTAATTATATCCCTTTATGACCTGACCAATTAAAGCCTGCTCTTGAATTTGTATTAGAGCTGATGAAAAATTAAAGGTACAGATGTATGTTTTCCAAGGCCATGCTCACTTCAGCTGAGACGGTTGCCTGTTAAAAGCCAGACAATACTAGTGTTGCACTGACTATTTTTAGCCCGCTATTAAATAAATATGCTGGAATAACACCACCTGGCAAGCCGAGATGAATACATGTTACTTTTATAATAAGGGAGTCTACAATTTTATATTGCGAGGCTAAGCTTACCGGTCTGATCTGCAAATTGGTTTAACTTCTTGCTGCCACATTTAGGCTATTGATCATACAGGGGAGAACATTCATTTAACGAAGAATTACTAAATTGCAATAGACTAATAGGAGCTGACTATGTTTTTGTGTAACAAAAGGCAATATGGGTAGTACTTGGATAAATAATGTGTCAGTTGAGAGGAAAATGGCATCTATTTACACATCATTTTAACACTGTAAGATGTTATAAAAAGAGACTCAATATACTTGTGGTTGCCTCTTTACTCTGAAATGTTGCTTTTCTGTCACAATATATGCTGTAGATTGCAGGGGGGGGTTATGAATTTGAAATTTAATTTCAGGCAACTGAGTTTCTGGCTATTCTTTACACAAGTATGAATATACACAGATGTAGTGTTTTCCCAAATATGACAGTTGTTTCTAACTGTCCATCAGAGAAGCATGAGTTTATAAGTTGTCATGTTTTGTTCACTGTTCACTAGAATTCCCTGTATTTTGTTTTCTTCCTCAAATACCTCATTAGCTATTTGTCCATTTCATAGTCTGGCAAAAAAGCCCAACCCAAATAACAACCCAACAGTGAACGCTGATTTTCTCCCTAAAGGATGACAGAATTAAATAACGGTGATTTTTGTCATTTCATATCAGCTCCTATGTCTTTTTCCTTGGAATTACTGAATCCATAAAGTAATCACTTTTCTGATAGAGTTGCACTTCCCAAACTGTCCACCTTAATGAACTAGCAAACTTTTTTTTATGAATGTAAAAACCGAAACATAAAAGATTTGTGCAGTTTTCCTTTCTTTTTGGAGCATGACAGATTATATACCAAGTGGAAGTTGGTTAATTTACATTCTTGTGTTGATTTGTTAATTAAAGAAGCAGCGTTGCGTTATGCAGGAATCTGCTGTGTACTGCAACTGAACTGAACTCTGATAAATTAATGGACATGACAGTTAAGTAAATCATCATAATCTACTGTAAGATGCACATTCTCATCCTCTGAATTCCTTAGCACTATATAAAACGGACAGATTTTAGCTATTGGTTCCTGATGGTAATCCTGACTTCATATTCTTCTCTCACTGCATTGGGGACATTAACAGCCCATATACGCAAAAGCAGCTCCCTCATGTAGACTTAAAAAAAATATTGGGGCCAGGATCCACACTAACAGCCTGGGGATAGAACTGGTACCCAGCAATGTCTTATGCTTACAAATAGCCCTAATTAACTCCCGTGTCTCCTTCACATTTTCTAAGAGAACTATCTGCCCCAGATATGTCTCCATCTCCAAGTACTTGGGTTCTTTCCTCATATTCCCTTTTGTTATTCTTTCTTTGCACATCTCTCTCCCCCATACTACCCCTCTGAACTCCTACAAGCTTCAGTCTTTTAAGAGCTTGGGGAGCTTGAAGGTGCCATGCCTTTTTCCCAGCCAGGCGAACAAACACCTGTAGCTCAGTAAGTCGCTAGGACCAGCACAACAGGTAACTTTTCGTCTCAGAATGCAGCTAATAGTTCCCTATTAGTTCCCTATCACCTATTTAAAAAAAAAAAAAATTCAGGAATTTAATGTTTTTAAACCAGCTGCTTATCTCAAATTCAGATTAAATTTATTACCCGGTGGACAAATTATTGAAGAAGATGTAGTATTGAACAGATGAGGAGTGTGACTCATAAACACCATTTCATTAGGACATCAGATTGTAATGCTATGTCATTTTCTCAAACATCTACACTCAGGGATTTAATGAAAGTTATTTACACTAAATGTTAAGAGCAGACAAGTTGGCCACATCAACTAAATGGTAACTAGTACTTATTATTCAGGTTGAAAGTTTATTGACTTACAGCCAAATTTTTCTCCAGCAAAAAAGGTTACAAATGCTTAATCAGATGGGACTCCTACACCTATTTAAAGCTGCAGTTGCCAAATGATTGCACTGAAATAGCATGTCTCAGAGCTGATGGGCATTACAGCATTAAGCAGAATCACTGTGAAATTCAAAATAGTTCAAAGGCAAAGAAGAAAAAATGAAAACAAAAATAAAGCTTACTTGCATTTACAGCTATTCCATAGGCAACCATCTTGTGAAATGCGATGTTTTTGTCAAGCTGTCTCCTCAGTGCTCCTCCACAGCACTTGGTGAAAAAGCAGACCTTGTTTTATATCTCCTATTACTATTTACAGCTCACATTTTGGAGAGGAGAAGAGAGGAATTCAATACATTTGAAAAGACAATGCTGCAGGAGTTCAGTGGGAGTTTTGGGTTAGCCTTAACTTTGAGGCTCAGGTAACTGGTTTTGGCATAGTGACACTCCAGGGTTTCTTAAGCTGTTCAGCCTATGAAGGGGCTCAAAACTGGCTTTGATAACACTACGCTGTGATTTCCAAGCGTTTTTTCTGGGCTGGTGATTAACTGATTTGCTGGTATGAGGACACCAGGCTGGGCCACTGCTGTTTTGCAAGCTTAGGTTTAGCTGCCTGAGCACAGCTGAACTTCTGGCCGGGCTGGCTGGCAGTGAAAACATTCTCCCAGCTTCCATGAAATGAACACCCCAGGAGAGTGAGGCTGTCTAGACCTCAGGTGGCTGCTCACTTATGTGTCACTAAGCCTTCACCCCATGCCTGGGAGGGTGGTGTGCTCACAGCCAGCTGGGAGCCAACCTGGGGCCATCAGCCAAAGCTAACACACTCCGCTGGAACCTGGACAGCCCCCCTCGCAGACTGAATTTGGGCTCTGAACGGTGCTCAGGGTGTCTGCATTGCTCCCTCGACTTGGCAGAGCTCCATGCCAAAGACCCTGGCGTTTATCCACCCTGTTTCCTGCCTAATAAACCTTCCCAAACTCTGGAGCACCACAATGCCAAGACACAGCACCTCCTCGGAGAGTTGTGGGAGTCATGGAGTCACTCGCTCCAGGCTGGAGCCCGACAAGTTGCTCTGCACCACACTCCTCCAGAGCAAAATATTGTCCAGAAGAGCAAGTTCTCTGGATTCTTACTCAGTATCTAAGTAGGGGTGCAAATATTTTATGTTAATTCACAAACTGGTGCAGAAGCCTGACAAGACTTCTTTTTTTCTTAAATGCTCAGCTCCTGGGCTAAAACAATTAAAAACCAGTGTTGATTCCCAGCCTAAGGACCGCTGGAAATTTAACTGCAGCTCTGAAGGACAAAAAGGCAGAACTGAAATAAGAATCAGCTTACAGTAAAACAATTAATGCTACGATTTCTAAATTCCTGTTTTTCTTGGAGTCATGAAGTGATCAGTGATTTTTTTTTACCCAAACATGTGGTATTGGAATTGCTCTGACTTGCAATAATTCACTGCAAGTTGCAGCTATAGCCAGTAAAGCTAAAGCCTTAAATACTTCCTATGCGTGATGCTGAGGGTAATGTAAATCCCTCTGAGCAGATGAGCATTCCATTACAAAAACACGTTTACAAGAAAGGAAGACCTGACTGGTAGCCACTCAAACAGAAGGTTTTAAATGTGTTCCTTATTATCTTTAGGACAGTTTTATCTATCTGTACAGTTTCTCTCTCCAGTTTTTTGCAGCTACACAGGGTACACATGATGGATACGTTACTTTCTCCATTTGGCCAAGTTTCATTATTACATCCGCTTTTTGTGGCTCCTCACTTTTCACTTCATGACACCACGCTACACAGCGACTGCCAAAATCAGTGTTGCATTCAGAGCACTGCATTAAACAAGCCATTTGTTTCTCTTCAGTCATGAATAATGACAATTGAAATGTTAATAACTAGGCAATAGTGTGTAGACTCAACTATCAAAAATTAAAATTCCTTGGAAAACATTTGATATGGATAATACCGCTAAACTACAAAAATAAAAAAGGGAGGATAAAATGGCTATTTGAGAAATGGCACTTACAAAGCTTGCTCCTCGTAAGAATGAAATAAGGTTTCTACTGACTGGTAACAGGATTAGCATGCAGTTAAAATTAAGGCACGTTGCAGAAGCTCTTGCCCAAGCCAGGGTTGACTGTAGATATAACAGTATAAAGAAATTAAATTACAAGCTTGGTATAGGAAGAGCAAAAGAAAGAAAATACTATATTAACATAAAACTTTTATATGGGAAAATTGCTGTTGAAGCATCAAAAATATTATTATGAAGGATATAAATAAAACCAGACTATGCATACATTCTTCTTTTGGAGCACTTTAACAATCAAACTCGTACTTACTCCCAGCATAATCCGTGTATAAATGTAAGCATCTTCATCTTCATACCAGTGGAAGGTATCAATAAACAAATAGAAATTCAGTCCCAGCCACAGCAGCTACAAAGCAGACAGGCTACAAATTAGTGATGCTTACAGTATTTTTTAATACATATAAAACTGGTTATGGGTATTGTTTCAAAAGTGTCTGAGAGATACTTCAAAATCAGTGTGCAATGCAGTTCTTGATCACAGATGATAGAAATCACAAATGCCTGCTGGATTGAGGCTATCGTTTAGCAAATGCAGGATTACAGTCCTATCCCCACATCTGCAGCAGAGGATATAGATGACATTTACTGTGTGATGGCAAACTTGATCTTGAACACAGGACTTAGCCTGGTCTCTAAAAAGGCAATAAAATCTAAAATTAAAGAATTCCAGTAATGGAGGGAGTAAGGAGCTGAGGAAATTTCTTTCTCTGTCCCCCCATACTCAATTCACCAAAGCCTCTAAAAATAGTTAAGAATATAATTTCAATTAAAATTGCAAACTCCTGTTCCCTTTATCTGAGGACTAAAATACACAGACTTAAAAATAATTAAAAATAAAACAGTAAGTCTCTAAATTGTTTTTAAGACTAGATATAAAAAAGCTGCTGAATATTTTATAGCAAGTTTTACATTAAACTTGGGAGTATTACTGTAAGCAAAGCATAAAATGTCTTTTAAACAAGCTTAAAATATTTATATATATCCAATTAGATTTTTTTAATGCTAAAAATACTCACTAATAACAGCACTGAGAGTTTTTCATTCAAAATCCAGCATCCCATCCTGAGTGCCTCTCCCTATGCTAGCAGCAGCTGACTGTTGCCTTCCAGTGCAACCTGAGTTCTCTGTCCATTCCTCAGGCTTTTCTACTAACTCCTTTTGTCTTTAGATTTTAATAAGCACCTAGTGGGAGCAGGAGCTCTCTCTAGGAATTTTCTAATTAAGGGTTCCCTGACAAGAACAGATCACCCAAGTGACATGCCTCATGACCTGTGTAAATAAAATGCTGGTCATTGCCCAGTCCTTTCCAGAGTTTTTTCTCAGCAAATGAGAGATGCTGTCATTAAATTGTCCTCTCGTACCAACATGTATTTGGGTGGGGTTTTTTGCGTTGTCTTTGCAGTTTGAAGAGTTCAACGTTTCCTCATGATTTGTTTTTTTAATTTAGTAGCAAATGGGAGCATCCCTTACGTATGCATAAGACAGGAGCATTACTAAAAGGTCTTGGGAGTGGCAGTCATTCACTCAGAAGTTGTGAACTATCAGAATAAAGACTGCACATGCAACATTCATCTGGATTTATTGTGAATATAGATTATGTCAATGTCAAAATGCACGATAGTTATTCATTCATTTGGCTGCAGTCATAAAATAAGCGGTTGTTTTCTCTTCTTTCTATTTTCATTGTTCAGTGCAAGGACACAAATCCTACTTCCTTCTCTCCCTGCTAGGAGGGGAGAAATAGAAATTGGTGTTCTCCTGGGCTTCTCTGTCAAGCCTCACAAACACCCATGACCTGTGAGATGAGGAGAGGATGCCTATTCCAGAGGTCTGAGCACAGAGGCTTTAGGAAAAACCGTGTCCCTTCCTCGTGCATGTGGCTTGA
Organism: Scolopax mira; assembly: GCA_004320125.1. Taxonomy (NCBI): domain Eukaryota; kingdom Metazoa; phylum Chordata; class Aves; order Charadriiformes; family Scolopacidae; genus Scolopax; species Scolopax mira. The sequence continues at coordinate 273,078 of BJBW01000384.1, read as the reverse complement.
GCAGCCTGGCAGGTGCTCTGGTTCTCCGTGTACTCCAGACCCTGCTCCCACATTTTGTCTGCAAAGTGACATTACTTTGGCAGGACTTAAGGTACTCAGGAAATATAAGCCTCTTCCAAATACAGCCCACAAATGCTGTCCTGGGCTAGAGCTTACATCTTCTTTTTTTTTTTTTTTTTCCCAGAATTTGTTTTTATTTATAAAACCAGATGTTCCTGTTCCTCCAGGTTTGTCCTGATGACTGTTCAGCCTACTTCTTTCTCCTTGGAGGTTAACTCCTGCAAGGGTCTAATGAGCCACCTGCAAAAATGAGTCAGCAGGATTCAGTACCTCTCAGCAAGATCAAAACCTTTCAACAGGTCAGTGTAATAGAGAATGCTGTTAGTCTGTTCAAGATTTTTCTTTAGTAGGTGGTTATTAAAGCAGCCAGCAACATGACTATATTCAACAAGAAGAACACATTTTCTCTTTTAGTAAAATAGAAGAATAATTTATTCACTTTTCTGCACTTCTCCAGAGGGAAATCCCTTCCCCTTGGCCTCCTGTAACATCACGGAACTGGCAACTATGTGAGTAAGGGATTGCTTTGAAACATGGTCAAGTTCACTGCAGGAAGGTCCTCCTGGACAACCAGGTTTTAGCTTCTCTTTTGTCTTGCCCTGGTGAGCACTCTGCATTGACCCTTGGTTCCCCTTGCCAAAAGCTCTGTAAACTCTGCCTCTAGTAATCGTGTTTCTTCCACAGCAAAACCATTTGTTAAGGCCTTCCTAACTTGGCTGCGAGGGAGACCTTTCTGTGACGAAGTAGCTTAGAATTTCTTAAAGTTGAAATGCTATTAAGCTTAGCTGCTTTTTAATCTAGTGCTAATGACCATTAATATGAGGTAGCAGAAATGGAAATATGGTTACGAATGCTCTGAATACAAGCATATACAAGGGATTTATTTTGAGCTTTACTTTTCTTGGATGGTAAAATTAAGCATTATTTATTAACAAACTTTATGACGAGCAGTAATTGTCCACTGTCCATTATGTGACTTGATATAGGCTATTCCTACAACCACCGTCTTTTAATCGCTAACAAGACAGTGAGTATTGCTGTTTTTTTCAGAGAGGTCATAAAAGAAGAAGAAATAAGGGAGAAGGGAAGAAGAATGTGCATAGGGTGAGAAGAAATACTGGTAAGGTCAGATGCCAATTTTAACTACTTAAAAAAAGGGGAGGGGGAGAAAACTCACTATCTGGATTAGCTGCACTTCAAAGGAACATGCTGCACTGCGATGTTCTGCTTTGAAGTTCAGCCGATCCAGACAGCAATTTTCTAAAATGAGTCAAAACTGGCATCTGAAATAGATTTTTTTTCAGAGTACAGCAGATTCATATGCTGGTTTAGGCTCCAAAATTTGTCTGGATCAGCAGCTGTACTTCAAAGCAGCACATCTCAGTATAGCATTTGACTTTGAAGTGCATGTGGTCCAGATGCCAGTCCTCTTAAAGGAGCTGATGAATCAACTGCACTCTATTTTTTGTCTGTTGAAACAGCTATGTTTTTTCTCATATATAACGGTAATGTGTGTGGTCTCCAGTATGGTATCTATCAATAAAAACATAAAGCTAACACAAAAGCTCTTTATTGCTTCATTTTCTACAAAGGAACTGGTCATCATTATTTTATTATACTGATTTGCAGTGATCTCAGCCAATTTCTAGCACAAACTATTCAGACAAGACTCGGGAAAGGACATTTTATTGATTAAAGAGCTAACTGTATTCCTTTTTGTTATTGTTTTATCATTATCATGAGCTGCAACTGTCCTAAAAAGGACATAGAACAAGGATGAAAAGGAATTTGTTCTGGCAGTTTGGGAAAAAGCAGCAATGGGCATGTGCTGAGTTCCCGTGCATGAGACAGGCAATTCTGTCATTAGCTTAAAAGGTCAGTTTTTGCATGGAAAGAGGTTTATGAGGTGCTGAATTCTTCCATGTAAGTATCTCAGCAGTAATGTCAATGTTTATATCAATTACTGCTACAGATCTCAATCGCAGTTACTTCTATTCTATTTGACAGCAACCTCTATCTAAGGTTGTTAGTAATTTTTTTAAAGTACTTTCAGCAGAGCTTACCCTTTACAAGACAAATTAATTATTAGCATGAGACGGTATACATATACCTACATATATTTCATTTTGCTAGGCTATCCTAATTTTACTATTAGGTATGCATGCCTTGTTTCTCAAAGGCAAAATCATCTCATTTGACTCTGAACTCTGCCCTGACCCTCTCATAGTTCTTCTGTGTGCTTGACTTTCTGTCTGTGAGTAACCTGGATGAACTCGATAAGCCTCACGATGCTACAGATAGAGATGGATGTAGGTAAATGTGATCCAGAGGATCAGGGGTGCTGTAATTGTGCAGACCATCTGACAGCCATTTAATTGCTGACTATATCAGAGGGTACACTTTGTGTTAGACCACACAAAATGGTGGCGCTGCTGTGTTCTCGCATTTTTACATTATTTCTACATAATGTTTCCCAATAATGAAGAAATGAGAGGCAGATTTGCCTCTGTTGAATGAAGAAGCTGAACAATATATTTGATAAACAATTCAACTTTTGTGGAGAGAAGATGCTGAAGTTGCTAGAGTGCAAACCTTTCCCTATTTTTCTCTTTTTTCCTTTTAAAAGACAATTCTGAAGGAAATGAGGCCAAGGTTAGGCTTTAGTTTTCTTCAATGCTCTGATTCTAGCTTTGTAAATTTCTATAAACAGTGGCAGAGGGACTAGTAGCAGAAAAACAGGGATATAATTTTTAGAATTTTCTTATACTGATTTTTTTTTTTATTTAAGTACCTCATTAATGTTAATGGATTATTATTTTGTTTATGAACTGTACTAACATTATGGATGGGGGAACTGTTTTGCAATTTGAGAACATTCAAAAAATCCCCAAAGCTCTAAAAGACTAATGTAATATCAGCCTTGTCAGTGCCAAAGGTTCAGGAAGCATCAGATTGTTCTAAAATTTATGTTTGTTTTTTTTTTAAAAAAAAGAATGTGCGGTTTGGGAGAGAGTGCTGACTGAGACTTCAAGGGCACCTGGCCTCTCATTTACAGCTTTTTTTCAGTAACATTGTAGTTATTTTTTAATAAAATAGTAAAAAATCTTGGCCCCAGAAGTGGGCTTGAACAACAAAAAGTTATCAACACACTTGTGATGCAGCTGGCAGAATTAGCAATGGTATAGCAAGTATTGACTTATTCTCCTCTGTTTAATGTCAGTTGCCTGTAGTAGGCCTCCAAGACTTTCTAATTTCTGAAACTTGTTTTTTTTGGGCAACAAATGAAATATATTCACGTTTTTATGTATGTTCTATTTCTAAAAACATTGCCATTGGTCACAAAGCACAAAACGCAGAGAAAGACTTCTGTCTCTATTCAGAAAAGCAGAATAAATTTCATAATCCCTTTAAAAAGAAGAAAAATCTTTTGGTTGTAGATCCAGCTCCTCTTGAGCTCCGCAAACCAGTGCAATAAAATGGACACAGTGCAATAAACCAGTTGGTCAAGTTGAAAGAGGAGAAAACCAAAGGGTTTGGGACCAAAATCAAAAGTCACATTGGGGCCTTAAAGGGAGATTGTCGTTGGCCAGGGTGTGAAAAACTGTTGCTTCTGCCCGAAACAGGGCTCAGTGCCCTGTTTGCAGAGGGCAACCCCGGTTCTAACTCTTTCCAAAAGCCAGTAGAAAGGTTTATCAACAAGAAACCTAATAGCTCTAGCTTGGGAGCTAATCAGTTCCCAGCCAAATGGTATTAATATTTGAATCGAAATCTTTTCTCTCCCAAGGGACTCCTTTATTACCATGTTCACACTGTAATCAAAATATATTCAGGAGCAATTTCAGACATTCAAAAGCTATTTGTTTCAGTAAGTGCCAAAGTCTCCCAGCTCTTGACTGTGCACCTCCAGAAATAGAGTATCCTACCTTCCTAATTACATGTGCAAAATGCTGGTTTTCCCACACGAGCTGTTTTTCAGCTTAATAAAACAAAATAACCCCTCAAAGCAGCTGAAATCTTGTACAAAGAGATGTGTCCATGGGTTAGTCAGACATACTTTCCTTGTAGCTGTTCTGTAGGTAACAAACCATGGAAAACATCTTAAAAATAAGCTGAGAAATGGCAAAAATAAGGAGCAGGAGGAGCAGGGGATGACAGTAGCATCCATGGTGTTTTCTGCGTGTTGCCAGTCCTGAAAAATCCCACAATATATGAGATATTTTTCATCTGACCCTGTCCTCATGTTCCAAATACAGCACCAAGCAAGTTATGCTTCAGGTGGCCTCCCTCCAACTCTTCATCTCCTGTACCAGGTGCCACTACTAAGTCACTAAGTCCACTGAGCTGCAATCTGTGACACTTTTTTTGCAAGACTCTGCTTAGAAAACACCCCTTATGGGAGTAGGGTCTGCCAGTCTGAGTATTACGCATGATAAAAGGGAAGTGAGGGCTGTGCCCTGGGAGGTGAGGTGATGGATGGGCAAGATGGCTGCCAACTGGCTTGTCACCTCCCCAAGTCAGGGCATCACTGACACCATGGAGAAAGTATTGAGAGACTCAATATAGGTATAATAGAGTTGTTCAGGTTCCAGATCTGCCCACAATCATTTCCCCTACACTACTGCATATACGTAACCCTCTCCATGCTCTCCAGGACTGACCAGAAAACAGCTGTACAGAGAAGACCCTGAGGGTCATGGTGGGCAACTAACTGAGCTACGAGCTAGCAGTGTGCCCTCATGGCAAAGAAGGACAACAGCCTTGTGGGCTGTATTGGGAAAGCACATTGCCATCAAGTCAAGGGAAGCGATCCTTCACCTCCTCTCAGTGCTGGTGAGACACTTCTGGAGTCTTGGGTCTAGTGCTGGGTTACCCAGTGTACAAAAGACACGTATTTACTGGAATGAGTCCAGTCAGGGCCACAAAGATGATTAAGGCACTGGAGTATCTTTCATAAGAGAACAAGATGAGAAAGCTGGAGAGCTGATGTTCAGCCTCAAGAGAGCAGACTCAGGGAGATCTTATTGATGTGTGTAAGTACTTGATGGGAGGCTCCAAAGGAAATGGAGCCAAAGTCTTCCCAATGATGCCCAGTGACAGGACCAGAGGTAATGAGCACAAACTGAAACACAGGAGGTTCTGTCTGAACATTGAGAAACTCTTACTGCAAGGGTTGACCAAGTGCTGGCACAGGTTGCTCAAAGAGGGTATGGAGTCTCCCTCCTTGGAGGTACTCAAACTCATCCTGAGCAGCCCCGTGTAGATGACCCAGCTCTGAGCAGGGAGGTTGGACTGGGCAATATTTGGAGGTCCTTTCCAGCCTCAGCCATTTTGTGTAATCTGTGATTTCCACTTAGTTTACTAGAGAAAAGTGAACGAACCATTCTGAAGTTTCTTAACCTAGACTATGAGCATACTTAATTTGACTAAATTAATTTGTCTTTTGTTAAAATTTTCATGAAGAAGTTATTAGATTAGTCTGATTTTATTTCTGGCTCTTATTCAGAACTATGTGATCTCATTAGCAGCCCGGTTTTATGAGGATGAAATGTTTTTGAGTGCTAGATTGAATATTTTCAGTGGAATATTTTATAGCAAGTTTAGTTCATGCAGTCTTAAATTCTTTCACTGGATACACCAAAAACAATGATAAGAAGGAAACATAGGTATTTAAGTGACTGCATATACCCTTAATATGAGTAGCAATGACATGAATAAAGACTTTCACTGAATTAATATAGGGACTTGTATATAGGGATATTTTTAAGACTGTGCCGCAAATCATTTTTACAAAAAACACATCACCATGCAAATTCCTCATTTGCATAGTAGTAAAATTGCCAGAGTTGATAAAACTGTGTGTTATCTGAATGTTTTTCAGTGAATGATTTCTCCTCATTTAGACTTTACATTCCTTCCCAAATTCATTCTGAGATTATTATTAAATCCTGTTCCATATTGAATTAAAAATGAAGTACAGTTTGCTCAGCACAGGAGCATTTAAGGGTCACTCCGATGTAGTTCTTGGTGTCAGTAATCATATGCATGTGCAGGAAGAGTAGTGATACGTACAGCCTTTCCCGATGGCTACTCACAACTGTGCACAAGAACAGAGGTCAAGAGCTAAGAGTTCACCTAGTAGAAAGCATTTTCTAGCATGTTCAAAGTGGAAATTGTATTTTAAAGTAATTACAGGCCATCATTTTTAACACTGCAGTATAGCAATATATAAAAGAATAAGCCATAAGTGTTCTGGACTCATTTCTCTGCCACTAAAATGTTATTTGCTTCCATTACCTTCAATTCAAATAAGCTGATGGCACTGTCTATAAAGCATCTCCCTGTTGTGAGAACAAGCCATGAAGAGGCATAGGCAGGGGGGAGAATAAAGATCAAATACACCAAGAAGTGGTGAAGAAACACTGAATAAAGACAAAATGGGAGGATGAGAGACCTTTAAATAGTGTTTTCGTAGTCTAAGCAATAGTACCCTTGTGAGCAAAAGTTTTCAATGAAGTTTTAGGACTTTGGATCCATCCCAAAGGGCCAAGTGGTTGTATGTGTTTAACACATCTTGTGATTTGGTTCTTGAAATTGGAATGAAGTTTTAACTGATTCCTTTCTCATCAGATCTTGGGATCATTCATTCTCACCTGTAGTGGAGTAATCTCTGATCAATGGGGGTCTGAGTCAAAGCATGGAGAAGAAAGCACCAGATGAGCTCATACTCCTTTCTCTTCTCACCTCTCCTCTCCTTTGGGCAAGGCATGGGGGCTTTTTCCTCTCTCCCCACTGTGTGCAGGCTGGTCTCCTGCCACAAGTGCTTTCTTGAGAAAGCAACATAAGCAGTGCAATCAGCTCCTATCTCCTCCAGCTGGGTGGTGACCGGCAATGTCTCTGCTGACCCATCACTGCCACAAGCACCACCCTGTTGCCCTAGCCCCATGGTCTTATCCCAGCCATGCCTGCTCTCCATGGGCATCACCCCTCACCAGGGCTCTGGGAAGTCAGCTCTTATATCAATTTGCAGAGTTTACATTAACACTGCAAGTGTTTCAAGGCTTTGAGCTGCCTGCAATTTCTATGGAGCTGTAAATTTACTTTATTGTAAGTACAAACGTAAAGGTAACTGCAAGGACAGGGTGATTATAGTATTTAATATATGCCTGTTTATATTGTAGTTACAACTTAAGCTAATGAATTCAATTTTGTTAAAGGTTTTCCCAATGTAGTGCTTTAAAACAGAAGAGATTAAAGTTGGTTTATATTCAAATATTGCTCATTTCCGATCTCGTAAAAATTCTAACAACTGCCTATGGTTCAAGAATAAAGAAATTAAAAGACATTTAAAGGACTATCAGTAAAATTCTATTAATTTAAAAGTTGAGCAACATTTTTTAAAATATATTTTAAACCTTGAGGGAAGCCTATTTACAAATCATGTTGACTTTTAAATTATTATGAAATGCAGTTAAAATGTTCTGTGTCTTTTACTTCATTGCTCAATTGATAGTATTTGTATTATACATATTTTATTACATAATTATATAATTTTATAATCATATAATTTTATTATATTAATGTATTTTTCATTTAAAAATACTCTCAGTTTTGGTAGCTCTTGCCATACTTAAAGTAGTGTTCAAACATATCTATTTAATCTTCATATCAAACTCTGGTAGAGGAAGATAAGTTAATATAAAAAGAAAAATAAGAAGGGGAGATTAAGTGATTTGCCAAAAAATCACAGCGAATGTTAACAGTTTGTGTATCAGAATCAATTCACAAGACTTTTAATATTTTTTTGGTTGTTTTGAAAAATGGTGAAATATTCTTCATATATGAGAACATTAAAATCACATTGTTAATTGTTAGCATAGTGGAGGAAATGATAATGTGTGATCACTAGACCCAAATATTTTTACTGTGATTTGATAGATTACTTGAGAGAATGGCAGCGAGAAACTAAAAGGAAAATGACAAGAGATTTATTGCTTAATTCATTATTTGTCTACTAAAATATTTTTCCCCCACGAATTATTAACACTCGCTAAATGGGAAACTGCTATCATACCTTGTGAGACCTGCTGCAGCATCCCCGTCCTGGTCTGACAGCTGATGCTGACTTTGGTGACTGGGGCAGGGTCTGCTGTGCAGGGAGCATCTCAGTCTCCTGCCCAGCCTGGGGGAGGGTGCACCAGGCATGTTTGCACTGTGGTTCATGCTGCATCCTTGGACAGTTTAAAAAAAAAAAAAAAAAAAAGAAACAAAAAACCCCCAAAAAACTGAAAAAAATCTACTCTGAATGTTGTTCTAGATATTTAAGAAGAAAATTGTATGCACAGGATGCAGCTTTGTTTCCTGGCAAGCAATGACTTCAGAAAAGTTCATGGTTTTGAGCAGAAAACTGATTCATTCTCAATTGTTGTTACAGTGAGTTGGCTTCGCAAGACAATGGCTATGTGGTTGTGGGAGTGCTGAGTAGGAGTAGGAATATGACTTGCTTTATAGCATTGGTAAAATCAATAGAAGAAAATGTATCCAGAGCTGGTAGTCAAAAAATGATGTAGAAAAATTGGTAATGATAGAGAAAATGGCTGGATCAGGGCTGGAGATAATGTAGTCTTTTGAAAAACTTGGGACAGTCAGTCCCAAATATTTTTCACCCCTTGCCCAGGAACAGCGTTTAAGAATCTCAGCTTTCAGTTGACAAATAAAATAAACAACATCCTAGACCTTGTTGTGGGGCTGACAGCCTTGAAAATATAAATCAAGTGTAAACTGATCTAGTGTTGCTTTCCACACCTTAAAGACAACATGGGATGATTGCTGTGGAACATGAAGTGTCCTACACGTGTGAATGAACTATTAACTCAAACCTACAGATGACAGCCTATGGTACATTGAAAGCCGAAACTGCATGGACAGTGTGAAATAAATGTAACATCAGACGCACCATGTTAATCATACTGTGTGCAACAGTATGCACTGTTGTATTTAATCAAATAAAAGAATTCTGAAGAAGGAATATTTGCTGCCATAAAATTTTCACTGCCTTTCCACAAAATGTAAGGAGCCTGCCTCAGATCCTGTTTCCAAGACAGCTAAATCAGGGCTGCGGGAAGTGAGCGAATCTTCCATCAAAGCTGCCCTAACTTTAGCAACACCATAAAGAGTGACAAGCCATAGACTGAGCCTGTCAGAGAATGGGTGTATTTATTAAAACATGTAATTTATCCCTGAATTTAGGTGCTGCACTAGACTGGTGTGGATTGAATGAGATGGGGCAGAAGTGCCTACATGAGAAAAGCAATGATGAGAGTAGCTAATTAAAGTTCTAAGGGAACAGATTTTGACTTACAGTGTCCCATAATTTGCTTTTCCTTTAATGACTTCCCTCTGTCTCCTATACATGTAAATTACGCTGTCTGAACATCCACTGAATGCCAATTTGAGCAATTTTTTCTCTACTTCCATTCTCTTTCATCCAATTTCTGATCCTCATAGCCATTAGAAAATTTGTTGATACTCAATTTTCCATCAGAGCCACTATTTGGTGCAATATGTATTGGTCAAAATTATGATATTAAATTTTACAATAAAACACATTAAAATAACATTATATATTTTTCAAATTGTCAATTTTTATTTTTCTCTTTGAAAAGAAAAATTATCAGTAATTCCATTAAAATAGTCAAACCCAGTTGCTAATATTTTATATAACAATAGTAGTTCAACTGTCCTAAGCAGCTCTGGAGATGAGTATCATTAAAACAGTTTCCTCACCCAATTTTGAATAGAAAACATTTCACAATCTGAATTTTTCATTGAATAGAAAATTATTTTTCTGAATAACAATGCTCTTTATGTCCAAAGGATAACTGATCATTTGATATGTTTGATAAATGTGACACATCTCACTAACGCTGTGTGGCACCTAAAGTCAGGTCCCTGATAAAGATTCCATAAATCGTGGCTATGTGTTTGCTTATTACTTTTGGCTTTTGTTTATGAATACTTTGATTTTTTTTTTCTTTTTAAGGAAAGAGTGCATGCAAGAAGTTAAGATGGGAGGTTATTTGTGCCTAGTGTTGATTATTTTTCCATTGATACTTCGAATTTCTGCCTAAAATTTTATTTCTTTTGAAAGAATCTATAATTTTCCAAGTATTTATTAGTCCGGGTGTGAGTGTATTTTAGCTGGATACATACTGAAATTACTACAAAATAATGGTGTTTTATGAGATGGACTGAGGGTGAGCAGTTTTGTATCTTATCTACTCTTTGCCCAAAGGAAAGTGAAGGATGTAAATCTGACCTCACCCTGACCTGATCAATGATCAGCTGGGGACGATGATTTAAAGAACCTGTCTATACAGTTTAGGAGTTAAGGCTGATATTGAGAAATTTTAACTTGAACATAAAGCCAGAATTTTGTCCTGGGGAATTACAATCAGAAAGATACAGCTCATTCTGTATTTGTGGACTGACAGCCTAGTCCTCTATGGGCCTAAATGTCATTGTGAGAGGAGGAACTCAAGTTACAATAATTTTATTTAGCCTTCTACTTACCGAGCACCTACCTGCTGGAGGAGGATGGAGTGAGGCTGCAGGGGAAGTGAGCTGTGCAGTGGCACAGGAAAGGTGCATATGCAGAGAAGGAATACATTGAGTTTCAATTTTTAATGTCGTTTTCTTGGATCTTGCTCCTTGGACCAATTCAAGGTTGCCTATAGTAAACTGGTAGAGTTGAAGTTGTACAAATGACTACCCCTATCTGAGTATCCACCATGAGCTGGAAGAGCTCAATCAAGCGTTAGGGAAAGGTGGGTACAACTCATTGGCTTCCTGCATTGGAAGAAGGTGTGTCTACATCTAGTCTAAAGAAAGGTGCCTCAAAAGGACTGTATTGAAAAATGACATGCAATAGTTCATAAAATAGCGTCAAGGTGAATGAGGCATGTGTTTGGGGGAGGAAGTAAGTTGGACTACAGGCCATACAGGATGAGCCTGAGTTTCAGGTCTCTTCAAAGACAAGGTAGACAAGCCATGAATTTCTTGTGTGTATTCCTAAACATGAATGGATAAATTGAGCAGCCTAAGTTGCCCTGTTTCTGGAAGTTTGAGTGACTTGGCGGCTTTATCTTTCTGAGTAAAAAGTAATGATGCAAGCAAATGTAATCCATTCTGGCAATCTATGGTGCACCTGTATCTACCTCTATCTCCATTTCCCTTTTTGCTTCATGTTTACGGTGTGCTTTCTGAAGACCTGACGTGGAAATCAGGAAGCTCACAGGTTTGACAGCAATAATGGGAAAGGACAAATTGGTATTATGGTGGATCAGCAATAAAAGCCAGGTGACAGGAAAAACACAGGAAGGCAAAGTGTCTTTTGGGAGGAAACTTGAGGGAGGATCCTACCTAGCATAGCAGCATTCCCTGAGTCCGCAAGGGCAGTAAAACATGTATTGTGTTTGTGCTCTGTTGAAGCTCAGGGCTTAAAATATTTGGAGTAGCTGCTCTCCCTGATGGTAATGTGGGGACTAGATGACAAGGACTGCTAAGCCAGATGCTCTCACAGAGGCATATTTTCAACATAATAGCTAGAATTGTGCACATAATTAATTAATGGGAACTGTTTCCAAGGTTGACAGTGCATGAACCCTTTAATCTTTACTTCTATGCCTTTCACAAATACATAGTGAAAAACTTGCCATAGATTTTTTTTTTTTTGCAACTTACATTTTAAAACTACTGTGTTCTCATGGGAAATTCTGAAAACATTTTATATAGAAATAATTTTGTTTCTAGAGCATATATGTTTTTTTATCACTTTTTCCAATTGATTACTAGCGATATTTGCATAAAAATATGCACACAGGAATTTATCAGCTGCTACTGCTTTTTCCTGACTTGAAATAAAAATCCCTGTGGAACAAGTGTACTCCTAAGCAACAGAAAATTTCATATGAGCATTTCTTTTTAAATATAAACAAGCAGAGAAAAAAACTCCCTGAAAATATTACTTACTACTTTTGGAAAATAGTTTTCACTAATGGCTTCCACAAAGCTGTTAATACAATAAACATGCTTTTAAAGCTCTCTCCTAATTTAGTTGCAACCAGTATAGTTTAATGCAGAAAAATTGATAGCCTGTCCCACATAAGTATTGTTGTGGTCTGTTCTGGAAATCTTGCTCTACTTGCCAATATGCTCTTGAAATTAAATTTTTGTCCTACGTCTAAAGCTGGTCAAGAGAGTCATCTTGCAAACCTGGCCATGGAGCTCTGTTTTATGAATATTTTCCCTGATATATCTTTATTTTTTTCATGTAATCCATAAAGGAAAGTCATTAAGTTCTTGTACAATCATTTTCTTGTCTGAATGGTCCCAGGTTTTCTAGTTATTTTACTTTTGATTCCCTAATGATGACTACCACAATAAAAGGCTCTTAACTAGCCAAAGTATTTTTAAATCCTTTTTCCTTGTCCCAGGTTACAAGTGTTGATTGGTTTGTTTTTTCTTATCCTGAACAATATGGTCCTAGACACACAAGAACAAAACATCCAGACAACGTTCCATCTTGAAGATATTTAAGACTTTATAGAGAGGCCGAGGCAATATATTACTCCCTGCTTCATGCAACCTGCCTGGCTTTGCACTGGAAAGGATTCTTCTTGCTGACACATTCAGTAATGGCAGTTTAAAGACCCATTCCTGCTCTCTACCCAAGCTCCTGTGTGATTTGTCTGCCAGCCCACCCTCAGGGCTGCTTCAGGGGCAGCCCACAGGCACAATTAGAGGACAAACTGTAAAAGTCACTTTCTGACGGTGCGTGTGATGGGGGAATTAACACTGCTTTGGCACAACTTCTCCAGCGAACTTCCATTAATTAGAAATGAAAGCTGTATTAATATAACGCTCCCTAACTACCACAGACATGGTGAAGTTTTGATGTTAGCAGAAATTTCAGGTGTCTGGGAAACTATAAATGCTAGAGCACACCACAAAATAAATAACATATTATCCTAAGGAAGGCTTTTTACCAAAAAAAATAAAAACAAAAAAAAATCCACCCCAAAACACCAAAAAGCCCTCTTTGAGTTTATTTCTAGGCTTCAGAAATCTGAAATATGAGTAATTGGAAATCATTTCTCTGCATCATGTCAGGTGGCATCTTGAACTGCTTATTAGAGTGATACAGATAGGAAAAGCCAACATTTTTCTCTGTTTAAAATTTTTACTTTAAAAAACCTTTTATGTTATTTACTGGTTTGTGGTCTATTATGTTAAGTTTAAAAGACTAGAATCATAGAATGGTTTGGGTTGGAAAGGACTTTAAAGATCATCGAATTCCAACTCCCTGCCATGGGCAGGGGCACCTCCCACTAGACCGGGTTGCTCTTTTAGAGCATGAAATTTATTTATTTGATTTGAACGCTAACAGACTAATCAAAAGTTTCTTGTAAAGACTGAAGATGTATGACATCATAAATTCAACAAGCTTAAGCTGTGGGTGCATATCCTTTGATTATCTTTGAAAGTCTCCAGCAAAGAGAGGACACCAGCCGTGTTGTCCTAGTAAGGGACAGTCGCTGTGGAGTGTGTCTCTGCCCAGAGAACCTGCACCAGAACCATTTCCTGTGTTTGCTTTAGAGAGGTGGCATTCATATTCAGCTCATCCCTGCTTCAGAAGGACTGATCATGATGTTACCCTATTTCTAATTGTTTGATGTGTAGGGTAAAAAGTAAAGAAAGTGAAAGGAAAAGAAAATATGCCCAAACTTCACTCAGAAGCATAGACCAAGGGGATGAATAGGATGATGATTAATCCCATCTACACTGTACCTGATGAAACCAAACTACATCGGCTCCTAGAACTGCTAAAAATGCCTGTTGCACCACCCATTTCACCCCCTTAATGTCTCTGTCTCTAAGGGAGGTGATAACCCATGGATACTTCTTGGTGTGTGCCCCAGCTGATAAGAGCAACTAGGGCTGAAATTCAGAAGACAGAAAGGTTATCTAATTAGTATGCTGATGTAATATTCAAAAAGCTGTTTTAAGACTATTAAACAAACTTTACTATTTTATAGGAGAAGATTATAGAACTCATAATACTTGAGAACAATGCAAGAACTCTTATTTTCAATGAATACTAATAGGAATGTTGATTCTTTTAGTTCCACTTACTATCAAATTATTCAGAAAGATTTTATATGATTGTTAATTATACCTAAAACAAGAGTAATTACATTTTGCAATTAGATATAGTGATAAGAAAACTTTAATTGGATGAATTTCTCTGAAGGGACAAATGTAATTTTTTTCTATTCAAGCTAGTAATAATGGGTATCTCTGTAACTCATTCTTTAGTTTAAGGCCAGTTGACAGTATCTGTAGGTAATATAAGAGCTCCAACATTATTTTTTTCAGAATAGAACCTCAAAGTGGTATTTTTGGTGAATTAGTAAATGAAATAATTTCATCCAATTTTCCAAGATTCTACAAAGTAAAAGTATAATAGGAAGTCCTGGATATGATACAAATGTCTGGTACTCTTGAGGTGGTTTTTGTACTCTGTGGCAGCTAAAAACAAGTAGAATCTGGAATATTGCAATTTTTTAAGACATCTTATGGAATTTTTTGGTACTCCACACAACAGTCCACTACATCTGTGGAAGTAAGAGGTCCACACGAGATCTCTTCCCCCCATTTTTTTTCTGTGGCTCTGGAGTCTGTCATACACTAGCTAGAGGGTTCACTTGCATAGAATCATAGAATGGGACCTTAAAGATCATCTAGTTCCAACCCCCCTGCCATGGGCAGGGACACGTCCCACCAGACCAGGTTGCTCAAAGCCCCATCCAGCCTGGCCTTGAACACCTCCAGGGATGGGGCATCCACGACTTCCCTG